>CM036772.1:25151011-25751011 GCA_020796225.1 Arion vulgaris | reverse complement strand
GAATATGGGAAGAAAACATAATAAACTAAACATCCATGTCAATGGCACTACACTCAACTAAGTGCAAGAATTCAAATACTTAGGAAGCATATCCACAGAAGATGGAAGAATAGACAGATTACAAAAAGAAAATGCTGTAACCTACCAGCTAACCCCAATGTTAAAGCACCCAAGCATCTCACTGACAGCTAATCAACAGATGACCAAAAGCATTTTCATGCTGTTAGAGCCAAACATGGACAATGAACACAGTGCAGTCGCAAAAAATAACTACATGTGAAATGCGCTGCTTACGAAAAGCTTCCAAAACCAGAAAGGACAGAGTCACCAACAACAGCAAAAAGAAAGAACGTTTTGACAGAGTCTTGCTTGAATTACATTGAGAAACAAAAAATGAAGTGGTTCAGCCACTTAATAATAATGTAACCAAACTCCAATGTCTTGTAAAACAGAACATCAGGAAAGAAGGCAAGAGGAAGACCACGAACAAGATGGATAGATGGCATAGCAGAATTCTGTCAAAAAGCAAAAGTAACTATCACCCAAGCCACTAGAGCAGCGAAAGACAAAAACATAAAACTACGACACTGAACAACAACCCGGTAACAGCGTGACGACAGAAAAATACAACACTGAACAGCAATCCGGTAACAGTGACGACAAAAACTACGACACTGAACAACAACCCGGTAACAGCGTGACGACAAAAAACTACGACACTGAACAACAACCCGGTAACAGTGTGACGACAAAAAACTACGACACTGAACAACAACCCGGTAACAGTGTGACGACAAAAAACTACGACACTGAACAACAACCCGGTAACAGTGTGACGACAAAAGAGGAAAGAATGTCCATATTTATAGTGAATAATATTTCTGATGAATAATTCACTGATTGCTAGTTAACATTTCTTTATTTACTGTAAATAAATTTCCACAACCAATGTCTCGTTTATTTCTCTGCCCGTGTGTTGCCGAGGCTCACAAGGGGAGCAAAGAATATTAACACTACGACCTACAAGGCATGTCGTAAGAGTCGACTGAAGTAGTCGCCTAGTGAAGCTACCTTAGTAAATAAAAAACATTGCAGAAATCGGATGTGCTGGCCTACTTGTAGGCTCACAACTGTCACAACGTACACTCGCTCTTAGGCTCAGATCACATACAAACCACAAGGAGTGGTTAACAAGTGATCAATATGAAGCGTTCATAATAGAAGATGAAGATTACTGGTAAAAACACATTCTCAACGTAGGTCTTCATATTTCAGATATAAATGGACATGTAGCGGAGACGTGCTGTGCAAAAGTCTTCAACAAATGCAACGTTTAAGTCCAGAAGAAGGGGCTAACTACACAGATATTGAGATTAGTGGACAAGGTATACTTCTAATATTGAACAAGGTATACAGTTAGCAATAGACAAGGTGTATGCCTAGTAATAGACAATGTACGTTGTTAATAATATACCAGAGTTTTTTCCCTAAGGCTTTCGTCCTTACTACTTATGGTTTATTAGAAGTTATAAGTAATGGTCACATATTTATTCTATTATCTATTGTATATTGTTCTATTGTCTGTTGTCTATTCCCAGATGGAAGATGTAGTTGACTGTCCACTCTTGCCGTTAAATGTAAGAATGGGAGCTTAAATTTACGTTCTAGTGCTAGATGAGTCACCCTTGTGTTATATCCGTGTTTATTTAGTGTGGTCTTGATAATGTCTGTCCATCTTTTTCTTGCTCTTCCCTTGACTTTAGTACCCGATCTCTTTTTATTGTATGCTGTTATTGGTGGTTGGTTGTATTTCATTTTATTAAATGTCCAAACCACTGCATTTGTTGTCTTTCGATGTATTCGGTGCATGAAGACAATATATTTATTTATTGTTTATAATTGGAGAAGCAGTTGAAACGTATTATAAATTCACATTCTTAATGCTACTAATAATTTTATATGAAAAGCATGAGATGGTTCTTGTGAACAGTTTTGTTACTATTTTATGTTTTGGTTCGTTGGGAGGTTTGTTCGAAAGTTGGAACTACCTGAACGGTTTGTCAGGTGGCTTGTCGTTTTGTGAGAGTTAATTAACATATGTATACACAAATTAACCATACATGTACAGGTACACATACAACATAAAAGTGCAGACACTACAATAAGATATCGTAACAAGAAAAGAATGTGGAAAAGTTACAAGTTTATAAAATTAAACATTATTATTTATGCCATTGCTAAGAATTTATAAATTGTTTTAATAATGGAAATTATTCAAAAAACAACATCCCGTACAAGACATACTAGTGAATTATATTTTTCTTGTCTGTCAAAACAGCGTCCTACAATATTTGAGAAATATATGCCAATATCGTGCCAGTTACCACTTTCTTGTTGAGAAAATATGTGTTTACCTGTTTGGCAGAGATCGTTATATTCGAACTTCCCATATCGACCACTTATTAAACCACTCTTTCTGATCTGTATGTAATCTGAGCTTAAGAGTGAGTGTCCGTTATGCCAGTTATGCGCCTACAAGTAGGCCAGCACATCCGATTTCTGCGACGCTTTTTATTTACTAGGGCAACTTCTTTAGACCCCTACCTCAGTCGTCTCTTACGACATGCCTTATAGGTCGCAGTTCGTTGCTTCCCTTGTGGTCCCCGGAAACACACGAGTGGTATGGCAGATATATATATATATTTCGTGACACCCCTGGGACTGGGAACAAAAACATATGCACTCTTTTCATCTCGATTCTTGTTCTCCACTTTATAGTATGTTCCAGCTGTGATTAATTGCTTTCAGTTCTTATTCTACTGTTCTTCTCCAGATCGTTTTAGGTCTTTCCCAATCTGTAGTTTCCGTACATCATCTTGCGAATATTGAACACTGTGATAAAGAAAGATGTAGATTAGCTAGAGAACAAACGTCTTTCACTGTGTTGAGATCCATGCTTGTAAATAACAAGGTGCATAAAGAATTATACCTACTTATTTTTCGAATAAATATTTTAGATGCTTTCGTCAAATAAAGTTGAATATAATTATCTACGTCCGATCTCGTCTTGCCACTTTGGTCTGGTTAGTTCATAGATTACCAAATTTTTTCGGTCCACCACCCACTTTGCAGGACATAAATTTTGTAAAGCCCCCTTCCACACTATAACAGTTTGCCAACCCTTCCCCCACATATATACATGCTCTATTTTCTCTTGAAATAGAAAATTGATATATATTTCCGTCATACATGGTCAATTTTCAAGTGATTTTATACATGAAATAGAAAATTGATGAAAAAATGGATCGTGTAAGGTGGGCATAAGATGAATTTAACTGCAGAATTCAAATTTTAAATATTATTCAATCGCAAAATGACGAAAACAATTTATTTTAAAATATGTATCATTAGGTTCTTCTTTAAGGAGCTACCGACCCCTAATCGCATGAACACCCTCCAAATTCTTCTGAACCCACTATCGCCCCCTAGAACGCTTCAGCGCCCACTGTGGGGCTGTACCACCCACTTTGGGAAACGCTGGGCTAGTTGAACCTGTTGAATACATAGTAACATATCGTAGGAAGTGAAAACCCTGAACAAAGTTATGATGAGGATACAGTGTAATGGACAAGACTGCAGAATTGGATTGAGAGAATACTAATGGCAGAGGGAAAATGACAAACAAAATATATATCTCAAACAATGTTGCAAAAACAAAAACACAAAAAAACTGATAAAACAAGCATGACACAGGATATTTGTATCAAAGGAGAGCAAATAGAAAATGGGAAGAGTTTTGAATACATATGTTCACTACTAACAATGAATGGAGATGGAATGAAGGAAATTAAAAGAACATAGCCCTACAAAAACGTAAACAAATAGTATGGAACGGAACTGATAGGAAAACAACGATCAGTATACTAAGAACATTCATATTCCCAGTGGCAACGTATTGATGTGAAGCATGGACATTTAACAAAGCCACTGAACTGTTAAATGTCTATGCTTCCCACCCATGTGCACTTTAATATAAGTGTTACCGAAAGGTACTACCTGTAGAATTTTACAGAGAACAAATAGATCTACCCAGAAAAAACTCAAAATCAAAGAAGACTGGCTGTTGCTACACATACAATTAAAAAATTCGTATATTGACAGCTAAAAAGACATGAAGGGTTGTAGAAAACCATTAAGGAAGGAGGCAGCCATGCAAAGAGAAGAGTAGGAATGCAACACATAAGATGGATTCAGGATGTGATTGGCGATTCAGACATGACGGCAACAGATGTGGGACATCTGGCCTATGAGAGAGAGAAATTCAGGTACGCTGATATAGTTCTTCTTAGTTCTGTACATACGCTGATATAGTTCTCCTTAGTTCTGTATATAAGCTGACATAGTTCTCCTTAGTTCTGTATATACGCTGACATAGTTCTCCTTAGTTATATATATACGCTGACATAGTTCTCCTTAGTTCTGTATATATGCTGACATAGTTCTCCTTAGTTCTGTATATATGCTGACATAGTTCTCCTTAGCTCTGTACATACGCTGACATAGTTCTCCTTAGTTCTGTATATAAGCTGACATAGTTCTCCTTAGTTCTGTATATACGCTGACATAGTTCTCCTTAGTTATATATATACGCTGACATAGTTCTCCTTAGTTCTGTATATATGCTGACATATTTCTCCTTAGTTCTGTATATATGCTGACATAGTTCTCCTTAGCTCTGTACATACGCTGACATAGTTCTCCTTAGTTCTGTATATAAGCTGACATAGTTCTCCTTAGTTCTGTATATACGCTGACATAGTTCTCCTTAGTTATATATATACGCTGACATAGTTCTCCTTAGTTCTGTATATATGCTGACATATTTCTCCTTAGTTCTGTATATATGCTGACATAGTTCTCCTTAGCTCTGTACATACGCTGACATAGTTCTCCTTAGTTCTGTATATAAGCTGACATAGTTCTCCTTAGTTCTGTATATACGCTGACATAGTTCTCCTTAGTTATATATATACGCTGACATAGTTCTCCTTAGTTCTGTATATATGCTGACATAGTTCTCCTTAGTTCTGTATATATGCTGACATAGTTCTCCTTAGCTCTGTACATACGCTGACATAGTTCTCCTTAGTTTTGTAGATACTCTGACATAGTTCTCCTTAGTTCTGTATATACATACTCTGACATAGTTCTCCTTAGTTCTGTATATAAGCTGACATAGTTCTGCTTTGAAGTGACATAGTCTTGAGCTATTGAAGGATGATTATAATCAATGTCAGATGTACCCCTGAACTGATCAAATTTTGACCAATTAGTGATATTCTATTTGTAGTGTTTATAGTGGTATAGAAAACAGAAATAGCTTGACACAGCCCTAAAGGAAATACATAAGTTAGAGATCCGTATAGGGCAGACTTGAACGGTTTTATAATCTGGGCAAGGTAAGTTTATTATTTGTTATTGATGGCGATCTTCTTCAACTAGGTTGTTAAATATGTGAGATCTGTATAGTACAGACTTGAACGGTTTTGTAATATAGGTAAGATAAGTTGGTTATACTTTACTGAAGATGACCTGTCCAGTTAGGCCGTTAAACGTTTAGTATTACAGAGATATTATCGTCGTGATTTTCAACTTTAAAAATGAAAATAAAATATTATATGTGAAGGTAGTTTCAGACTGAAACGAAACTTTGCTGAAAGAGGTAAGAAATATTGGTCATAATTCCATGTAAGGGATGGAGCTAGTTGCCCATCACAGAGCGTTATGGATAAATTACTTGCAGACCCTATGTAACGTATAACGGTACGAGAGCAATTATTATTATTGTTATAAGATGGTTAGTTAGTTTGTTCCTTTCGTGCCAAAAGCGGCACATAGGGCAGAGGTTTTAGATCTCCATGTGATGTGGTTTGTTGCTAGCAGCTGGAGATCGTGTACAGTCTTTCTTGTAGGATTGTTCTTCGAAGAGTGGTCTTAGGTCTTCCACGTTTTCTTTTCCAACTGGTGATCACATAAGGACTTGTCCATTTAGTCTCTTTTCGTCTGATCTAAGAACATGACCTAAATATTTCCACCTTCGTTTCCTTATAATATTTGATACGGGTTGTTGCTCTGTTCTATCTCTCACTGTTTTGTTCGAAACGAAATCACTCCATTTTACTGTTATTATACATTTGACATATTATTGCTATAAGATGGTACACTATTAAAATTCAGTTTTAAATTTCCATTTTCTTAATGAGAAAAACAAGTTAACTTTTCTACAGGTACGTCTCTCCTGATACCAAAAATGTATCAAACAGGAAATACAACTGTAACATTCCGATTTACAGTAGAATATAACAACACAGTTGGTGGTGTATTTAGTTGTTCTGGTTTTGTAGAAAGGACAGTTACTTTTACGTCGTCAGCTTATCCAGGGGCAATAATCAGGTAATGTAATATTAACCCTCTTAACATTCTTGTTTTCTTTAATCATGTTTTGCCTCACAGCGTCAGGATATCAAGAGATTTCTAGAACGGTCTGTTGTGTGCGCTTCATAAACAGGTTATGTAATATTAATTAGTTTATCAAGCGTATCTATCTATATTCTTTTCGTGTCCCGATTGACACATAAGGCTTCCATAAGAGACTTCCACTGTTGCCGTTCTGCTGCCTCTCTACCAACTGTCTCCCACGTCAGGCCACACTCCTTCAACTCTCTCTCCACCGTTCTTCTCCATGTTTCCTTTGGACGTCCAGGTCTTCTCTTCCCATCTGATGTCCATCTGAGAGCTGTCCTAGCCAATGCCCCATCTGTCCAAACCACCTCCATCTTCGTCTCTTAATGATGGTCTCCAAGGATGCACAGTTTGTTCGTTTCAAAAGCTCCTCATTTGTTATGGTATTTGCAAGAAGCTCTGCAGGTTCTTCTTAAACATTTATTCTGAAATGTTTCCAACTTGTGTATTATGTGTTGGGTCATTTTCCAGCATTCACTACTATACAATAGCACTCCCAGTACATTCCTTCTATAAAAGCAACTATAGACATACTCACGTATAAACATACAATTAAACGTCCAGACTTTCTTCCAAACAATGCCCGATTCAAGCGGGAAGATGTATATGCAGAGCCTATGTGATCAATATGGTCAATTAGGTGATATGAGCGAGCCTCGGACACTGAGCCGATTGCGAGAATTAGGAGTTAAGTTTGGACATGCCAGACAGTGTCGTCTTCGTGGTAGAAAGAGAAGATATAGTAATCAACTTCTCATGGGTACGTGAGTATGCGGACTTTGGGAGTATGCGTCCTGCAGCAGAGAAGGACGGAGCACGCATGAGAATGCCCAGTATACCATGACGTCGATCGAATAACATAACACAAGAATATACAATAAAGTAGCCATTAAATTTCATTTTTTTCTAGATGTTATCTGAACTGCTTTCATAAAGTCAACTCCGAAATACCGATGTTAATTGGATTGTACTGTAGCGGATGCAAGTTGAGTTATATCAATAACTTACAGATTACTTGGACATCTAGCGGATTAAACGAGTAAGTTGTTATTGTGTTGTTGCTATAGTTCGTTCCAAAATTCGTGATCACACTAAGGTTTAATTTGTACGAAATCTACCTGATGGATAAAAGTAATTTTTGCATGCAGTCTTATATACCTCTTCGCTGAGAGAGGCAGGAAATATCGGTCTCAGTTCCATGGAGGAGATTGAGCGAGTTGCCCAGGATAGAGCGGTATGGAGAAATTACTTGCAGGCCCTATGTAACGTCAAACGGTACGAGAGGAATTATTATTATTATTATATACCTCACAACCTTACGAATCCATGTTTAACTAATTGGTAGGTAGCTTAGTTGATGCAAAAACGTTTTTGTTATATAATTTTGCATAAGCACAACAAAATGATAACCAAAGTTTAGAATTTACATTAATACACAAAAGGGTGGCGAATATTTGCAAAGGCGTATCCCTATTACATATTATAAAAGAAAGGTGACATATTGAACAAATGATACCTTCCACTTCTATAAATGAAAGTAAATGTTGCGTACATACGCCAATGACAGTCGGTATGAAACATTGTGAACTGATTAATTCCACGGGATTCCCGATTTTGACTAGCACTGAATTGCATGTGGAACACGGAAATGCTTAGTTATAGACAAACTTGACAATCGTACTGTAAAATTTCGATAAGTTTACCATATCAACATCGCGGTAATTTTAGTAATAACATATAATAAAATTAATACAGAACTAAAGGTTTGGGTGGGCAAAAATACTTTTGGAAGGTCGTCACTGTTACCTATATAAAAATGTAAAAATCAATAATTTATGTCAAGTGGATGATTTTATATCGGTCGGTAAAGGTGATCAAGAATTTTGGAACGAACTATAGTTGGTGTCACGTTGATACATTACAGCGGCTGCTACTGCTACTGGTTCTGCTTCTTTTACTGTTTCTGCTGCTACCACTGCTATTACTACTGCTATTACTACTGCTACTACTGCTCCTGTTGCTGCTTTTGCTACTGTTGCTAGTGCAATTGCTGCTACTGTTTTTACTGCTGCTACTGTTGATACTGTTGCTACTACTGCTTTTACTACTACTGCTACTGCGGCTATCGTTGCTAGTGTTGCTACTGCTGTTACTACAGCTTCTACTGTTACTACTATTGTTACTACTACTGTTGCTACTAATGCTACAACTACTGCTGCTACTACTACTGTTGCTACTAATATTGCGGCTGCTTCAACTGCTGCTGCTACTGCTATTACCACTGCTGCTACTGTTACTACTACTGCTGCTCCTGCTACTATCACTACTGCTGCTGCTGCTGTCTACTACTGCTGCTACTTCTACTCCGAAGCAGCAATGATGATGATCATATCAATAACTCAATGGAGCAGGGATTGCGCAATAAAAACAAACAGAAATTGAAGAAGAAGTTTATTTAACATAAATAAGTCTTCAGGTGGCTATATAAATAAATCATAACGGTCCTTACATTCAGGGAACAACATTTGAACTGATTTGTAACATTTACTTACTTACTTATTCCTCTCCGCTTCTCGTGGAGCATAGGGCCCCAACAATTGTTCGCTACTTTTCCCTGTCTCTAGCTGTGTTCTTTATGGTCTCCCAGGATAGTTCGAGCACCTTCAGTTCCTCAAGAAGACTTCATCTCCAGGTCTGTTTAGGACATTTTCTTGTCCGTTTTCCATGCGGGTTCCACTCTAGTGCTATTTGTAACAGAGACATGTGTCGTAAGAAATGAGGGTAAGTGGTTCGTATCCTGTGTTTGTCTATTTGTTTTTTCGGAAGCTCTTAATACCTGTACATTGTTTATTTGGTGATCATATTCTTTGCTTCCGTTGCTTCCTCTGAGGTTCTTGCAAAAAACTCCTTGTTCTCATCTTATAATAAATTTGAAGCTACTTTGAATGATGTATGCATGTTTGTTAAATGTGTATCCATGTGTGTATGTATGATATTGTCTCGTCTCAAATATATACAGGCACAATAAGCTTATAGCAAGTGTTTGTGCAAAAACTGTTCGATCGAACCTTACCTGATTATTCTGTGTCTAGTTGTAACGAAGCGTTTGAGAAAGACGTTCCTCGTGAGCCATTCTTTTAGAATGGCTCGCTGGTTGTGTTCGTAAGGACACTCGTATTGCTAGGCTAGGCTAGGTTAGGCGATGGGTGTCGTAAGAAATGAGGGTAAGTGGTTCGAATCCTGTGTTTGTCTATTTGTTTGTTCGGAAGCTCTTAATACATGTACATTGTTTATTACTTGTTATTGAGAATATTCATTTTATCTTGAATCTGTGCATGATTATAAGATATAGGATGATTGACAGTCTGTACAATTATATACATGTCAGTATCACATTTACAAGTCTTATATTATTGTCCACGGCAGGGCCAAGATGTCAGGGGAGGACACTCAGTACCTGTCTATAACGGATTTTGGTTCAAATCTAACATCAACTTTTGTGCTCAGGGTCAAAGGTAGGACTCACACTAATACCGACACACCCATACTGACACACCCATACTGACACACCCATACCGACACACCCATATCGACACACCCATATCGACACACTAACACTTACACACTCACGCTGACACGTTAACACTAACACAATGACACTCATACTAACACACCTACAATGATACACTCACACTAACACACTTGCAACCAAACTGACACACCTACTGACACATCCAGTAGCACACCCACACCGACGCACGCACATTGACACACTGACATCCACACTAACAAATTAGCAAACCCACACTTACCCGCATACCCACACTGACATATAAACTCGCACTGAGACATACACCCACACTGAAACAATAACAACTATACGCCCACAACGACACACACACTGATACATCCATACACACATCCATACATACACATTCCCACACTGACACACACACCCACACACACATACTTCGTCTCTTCTTCTTTTGCGTTCGTTCTTTACGACCAATTTTAATCACTCTTTGTGATATGTTTGATCTTTGCCAAGAACGTGTATACGTTGAACATGGGTTTGGTTGGCCCCTAAACGCATAGACTTCTACACGTTTAGGACACGTGCATCCGATTTCATCCATACCTCCTTAGTCGCTTCTACGACATGCGTGGCAGGTAACAGTGGTTCTATTCTTTACACCCCAAATTTGGGTCCAGGTAACCACTCGGGCGACACACACATACTGACACACACTTAAACACCCACACTGACACATACATCCGCACAGTCCAACACCTATTGACATCCTACATGGACACACCCACACTGAAACATCCATACTGACACACCCACTGACACGCCCACACCGACGCACCAACACTGACATTCCTTGATCAACCACTGATATGCTTTTTTGCTCTTCCTCAGTGAGTTTCACAATTAGCAACACACTTTACCAAGAGATTGTCCTGGGAAAAGTCTTCACATTTAGCCAGAGTCTGCCTAATGAAGTTATTATAACCAGATCAAAATATTTGAAAGGCACGTCCAGTCCAGATTGAAACAGTATTTCATATTGAACTTATTGATATTCAAATTAATTATTTAGTAACTGCAAAATGTTGATTATAATCAAGTTTAATAGTTACCAAAGCGATGATTTGGCTAGAATCACAGACTTTATCCATGCATGTTTTCTCAGTGACTCAATGAGTATGCTCAGGAAGATTCAAACAGGATGGGCTAGGAGACATTGGATGGAGTCGCTGGGGAGGTCTAAGCTGACAAAGATCAGTTTTATTTTTGTGCCAGGGAATGAACGTGCGGATAAGCTTGCAGGTATGGCTGTTGTACAAACCCGGCGAGCAATGGACCAGGCTGATATTATAAGTTCCTTAAGGGAGAGAGGGCGTGTACATGATTCACGTAATAGCGGTGAATCTACAACACTAACCAGACTGCAAGAACTCAAAGTTAAGTGGGGTGTAGCTACTAGCATACTAGGGCGTCACTATGGCGTACATGTTAGTTGCTCGTCTCTCGTACCCTAGGTACCAGGTTCGCTCCCTCGTAGAGCCAGATCCATGATCTCAGTGTAGGTAAGATCGAGTTCTTAGTCCTATCGAAGACGGGCGATAGAACGTAGGCCTCGTGTACAGTTTGAGCACGTAAAAGAACCATTGGGAGTTTAAAATCGAGAAGAGCAGGCTGGAAAGCCGCTGACCGGGCAAGAATCATTAGATATAAAAAATTAAAAATTAAATTCCTACAAACATACCTTTACCATCTTCAAAATTACTTCGGGGACCCTCACCGGTGCTACGGAGTTCGTGCACTGCTCCTGTGTACGAAAGAGATCGGAGCACACATGGTTACTCACCGAAGTGCAATTCTTTTTCTTTTCTTTTGTCCGTCTCTGCCTTTTTGCCGCTAGGCGTAGCTGGTTTAACTGATGATCGGTTTCCGAGATAATGCACGCTCGGTCGCTTGATATGGTGTGGCATTGTGGAGTTTTAAGATGTCTGTAACTCCATCAACCCATCTTTTTCTTGGTCAGCCCTTTCCTCTTGATGATTACATTTTCAGGTTGTACTCTCTTGAAACTGGTGTATTCGGGTTCATTCTGACCAATTGACCAAATTATTTGAGTCTCTGTTTTTCAATAAATCTAATAGCAGGTGGGGTTCCGACTGTTCTTCTAATTTTGAGGGCACAAAGGAGGGCGTTGGAGTCTTGCCTCATCTCCAAGTGGGGCCAACTGAAAAATGTTGAGAACCACTATTCTAGAGTGTTCTTTCTTTCTTTTTTTTTTAAAACTTGTCTATTATTTTAATACCTGTTTTGTGAATCATTGATTATTTCTTCTCAGAGTATGCTCAACATATCTTTATCTTCTCTTTTTGTTACCTGTTGTTTTTTTTAATAATTTACCAGACATTTCTCTGATTTCTTACAAATTATTCCTAGAGGGATATACAAAGTACTAGTCCACCTTCTAGAAACACACATAAATGTATTTCTTCTTCTTCTTTGCGTTCGTTCTTTACGACCAATTTTAATCACTCTTTGTGATATGTTTAATCTCTGACAAGAACGTGTATACGTTGCACATTGGTTTGGTAGGCCCTAAACGCATAGACTTCTACACGTTTAGAACACGTGCATCCGATTTCAGCCAAACCTCGTTTGTTGCCTATTACGACATGCGTGGCAGGTAACAGTGGTCTATTCTTTACACCCAAATTTGGGCCCCGGTAACCACTCGGGCAATTTATTTGCACATTAAGTTTTCCTTTTCTAAATTTTGGTTAAATATCCTATTGTAGTCATTGTATAAGACCCATCGAAAACAAGGATTATCTTCTTAAAGATTAACAGAACAAAAACAAGCAAACATATATAGCCATAAAATGTGGTCTCATGTTTCATCATTATCAGTGGCGGCTCGTGATCATTTTTGTTGGTGGGGCCAGACAGTAGTTTTTTCCGGATAAATCATGGTTTTTGGTTGCTATATTTTAATTTATAAAATAATAAATACACGTTATACATTATTTTGGTGGGGCCGGCCCCCCTGGCCCTTAATGACGAGCCGCCACTGATTCTTATCATCAAATAGCTTGTCATGTGCAGAACTTTGCCACCTCATCAGTCTTCCGGAATTTTTCTCTCTCATAGGCCAGATGTCCGGACTCTGCAGCCGTCATGTTCAAACCATCAGTTACATCATGAATCCATCTTCTCAGTGGTCTTCCTCTTCTTCTCTTAGCTGGTCTGCCTCCTTCCATGATGGTCTTCTCCAGCTCGTTATGTCTTTTTATATGTCCAAAATATCTTAATTTTCTCTTTCTTATTTTTGGCATCAACCAGTTGTCTTTGATTTTGAGTTATTTCTGTATAGCTCTATTTGTTCTTTTCTCAGTCCAAGATATACGAAGGACTCTTCTGTAACACTTATATTCAAAGTACAGATATGTTTTTCCACTGCTTTATTAAATGTCCATGCTTCACACCCATACGTTGCCACTGGGAATCATCATGTTTCGAACAAGATATTTCTGTCGATGATAAACAAAATTTAATTTTAATTATTTTTTCTTAAATAATAAATTACCAAAAAAAAGCAAACATCAAGCAAAACTCCCCCCTCCTTCTCCCCTCCTGCATTGGGGAGATGATTTAACTAATATAAAACGAAATCGGATGCACATACCCTAAACATGTAGAAGTCTATGCATTTAGGGGCCAACCAAACCAATGTGCAACGTAAGCACGTTCTTGGCAAAGATCAAACGTATCACAAAGAGTGATTAAAATTAGGTCGTAAAGAACGAACGCAAAGAAGAAGAAGATGAAGAAGAAGACAAACATAAAAAGTGCAAGAATGCCAAACCAGGATATGATATACATGTAACACCCATAATTATACCGTGAGCCTCCCAAAAATGTCTAACACAAATGCTTTTATAGATATGACTCGTTCAATATGACGCTTTATTTCAACTGTTCTTTTTATTGTATCCAGAGTCACAAGAAAGCATTGATGCCCGGTCTAATAATATTACAATCAACTTGCAACGATATGAATTCTCTTTGAATAAACTAATTTATTGCGTCAGTAAGGTCTTCAGACGTCCATTTATCACGACAGTAAAGGTTACGCAGGCAGAAGGTTTGTAGCATGCAGGCAACACAATTACATGTATGTTGAATCCTGTAACCACGCAATTACATGTCTGCTAGATCAACAGTGGCACGATTACATGTGTGTTGAATCATACATCTGTGATGTAGCGTGGTACTGTTGTATCTTGTGACTGGTGTGTGTTGAATCATGTAGATGTGATGTAGGGTGTTGTATCTTGTGACTGGTGTGTGTTGAATCATGGAGCTGTAATGTAGCGTGTTGTTGTATTATGTGACTCTGTAATATACAAGAGGAGGCCAGAAAGTAATGCAACACATTTTTTTTTTAAATAACCTATTGGAAAAAATGGGGTGAAATTTTCCCAGATCATATCTGAGCATATAATTAATACTACCTATTGTTCCATATAATCTCCGTTCACGTTTACGTCTTTACGCCAGCGCGGAACAAGGCTATGGATGCCTAGTCTGTAACAAGTTTGTCTTGCTCACGTAGCCATTTCTTAACTGTGCGAATCACATCCTCATCGTTGTAAAACCGTGGAGACCGAAGAATTTGTTAGGGGACCGAACAGATGAAAATCAGATGGAGCCAGATCGGGGCTATTTGGTGGATGGAGTAGCACAGTCCAATCAAGTGTGTTAATTGCTTCCCGTGTTGCCAGACTTGCGTGAGGACGTGCATTGTTGTGTTGGAGCAACAAATCAGATGATTTCTTGTTAGAACGAACTCTGCAGAACCGTCTCTTGAGTTTTGTCAGTCTATTGAAAGCTGCAAGGCCAATTGTTGGCTTGTGATACGCCTATCTTCACGAATAATGGCATCAGCGTGGCTCAACATGTCGAGACTCAAAGCCGTGACAGAACATCCAGACCGCGGTAAATCCTACAGCACCATATGTCCATTTTCTTCGCCTTTAATTCCTTGAACCCAGCGACTGACATTGCTCCTATCGACTGCACAACTTCCGTAGACTGCACACAATCGTTAATGAATGTTCACCACATTTTCTTTCTCCGCAGCCAGAAATTCTATAACAATTCTCTGTTTGTAAAGGACATTGTTAACACTCGCCACTTCAACGGTTTGTTGCATGCGTTCTATTTGATCAGAATACGGTGAAATTTGGTGCACACAATCAGCACATGTCATACTGAAAGTGTACACAATTTCATGATCCTGTATTTATTATTACCAGAGCCTAGAGAAAGAAAATGTGATGCATTACTTTCTGACCTCCCCTCGTATGTTTTTTAAATTAGTAACTCAGATAAGAAATTATTTTGGTTTTTTATCGAAAACATGGCGAGTCACCAAGTTAAATAAAAATAAGTTTCAAACATTTGTCAACGAATGTCTTCGCTGTATTCTCAGACTGCGATAATATGACAAAGTGACAAACACAGACATATGCATAAGAACATGACAGGAATCCGTGATGACCCAAGTATGGAGGATAAAATGATGACAGGTCGGGCATATCTGCGGACGATACAATCGAGTGTAACTAAGCAAGCACTTCACTGGAACAGGTAGAAGAATCAGAAAAGGGGATATTTAAACAGAACTAACGCCCGAGTGGTTACCGGGGCCCAAATTTGGGGTGTAAAGAATAGAACCACTGTTACTTGCCTCGCATGCCGTAAGAGGCGACTAAGGAGTTTTGGCTGAAATCGGATGCACGTGTCCTAAACGTGTAGACGTCTATGCGTTTAAGGGCCTACCAAACCAATGTGCAACGTATACACGTTCTTGGCAAAGATCAAACATATCACAAAGAGTGATTAAAATTGGTCGTAAAGAACGAACACAAAGAGGAATAAGAGAAGAAACAGACCTGGAAAAGACAGCTTTATGAGGAACTGAAAGATGCCCGGTTATCAAAAGAAGCCATAATAAGAGTGGTCAGAGTCAGGGGGAAGATGGATGACGACTGTACAGTCCTTATACTCCACATAAAACATTCGTAAGGGTCGTGCCTTCTTTCAGCTCTATCATTGATGTCGATAGAAAAGTACCTCCTTGTGGAGATGCAAGACAATGATGATTTCTACAACAGTTAGAAATGATTACAACAAGAAGAGAATTCACAGAGGAGAATTTAACTACAAATAAAAAAAATGTACTAATTAATTAGATATATTTTGTCATATGTTTCATTATAAGTACTTATTCCATGCCCTCTATTGGTGGAGCGACTGGTTGTATTAGAGCGTGGCTCCAATGTTGGAGACCCAGGTTCAAATCAACTGTAAGGCCAATGAGATTTTTCTGTCAGGGCATAAAGAAAAATATCAACCTGAACAATTTCGTGGCGACTGCACTATCTAATCTGCAATTAACTTTCACATGTACATGTGCCCCTATACTACATCACATAAAAAGCGGCAATACATGCAGTAAAGACGGTTTATTTCATGCCCTCTGTAAACAAGTCACGATATGTCACTGGTGGCATGCTATTTATTTTTTCTGATCCATAAGAACTTGAGATTTCAGCTCTTCGTCTCGGTGCCATGGACATCGTAACGATTCGGTACGAACACCGTAAATCTGGGGAACCTGTGGCTTTTTCTGGCAGCCCACGGAATTGAACCCACACTCTCAAAGGGCTTGTCACCCGCAGTCCAACGCGCTACGAACACGCTGGGCACGAAGACCGATAGTTCATAGTTCATAGGTACGGTTCCAACTTCACTGCAACGGTCACCCCATAATTGCTCCGTTCCTGTGCCAATGAAAATCACACGAAATACTAACAACTGTGAAATGTTTCCTGTGTGAACTAGTTCCAGAATGAAACAGCTGTGTCCCGCCACAATAAGAAACCTGCACCGCATAAAATGCATATGGCAGTCACTAATGTTGCAACACAAAACTGTTCATTACTTGAATTGCAATTCTTGTCGAAGGAACATCAATCATGACAAAATCCAGCTTTCTGCACTCGCAATATAACTGCATACGGCAGATTGAGATTGTTCGTCATAACCGCTGTCTGCCATTTTCTGAATACACACAACAAACGCACGGTGGACACACAGCAAAAAGCATTCCATGTAACAGTCATAGCTCACAGCGTTGCTCAAGCACTAACTCAGTAGCTCGGCAAACGAAACCGGAAAATACCCGACCAAACATGGCGAAAATGCGCTAGCATAGTTGTGTTCAGAATCAAACAGTTCCGATGTGTTCAGGTAACAATCATCGGAAATCAAAGCCTGACTATTGCGTGACCATTGTATTCCAGTATTGTTAGATAAATTAGATCAAGACGAATACATTGTAAAACAACACAACGTGCAAGAGCAAGGTTATATTATGTCATGAGTTTACATGTAACGTTAAGTAATATCATGATTATTAACACTTTTCATCAATAAGTAAACATGGACTCATGAAATTGTGTAAGATTACAATAACGCTTAAAGTGTTAAATCAAATATATATATATATATGTCATCAGTCCGCATAAAACGGGAATTTCCGTTTTCTCAACTGAGATAGTCGGACTTTATTTATCGTTTTCTATAATCTATCAGAGAGCCGCTGTAGCGTAGTTGTTAGTGAACTCGCTTCGCAAGGCTGGTGGTCTGGGTTCAGCTCCGCAATGCGCGTGGAATTTTCCCGACCGCGACGGCTCTCAGGTCAACCCAGCCTCAACTGGGTACCAGACATGCTCTGGGAAAGTAAAGACGGCCGGCGTGATGCTGACCACATCACCCATCGTGTGCTGACGGTCAATGAAAATGCAGGCCTAACACTGTATTGACCTATATACCACAAGGTATGAAAGGGTTCCTTTACTTTTTACTTTACATTACCCATCGTGTGCCGACGGTCAATGAACGATACAGGCCTAACACTGTATTGCTATATATACCACGACCACATTACCCATCGTGTGCCGACTGTCAATGAACGATACAGGCCTAACACTGTATTGCTATATATACCACGACCACATTACCCATCGTGTGCCGACTGTCAATGAACGATACAGGCCTAACACTGTATTGCTATATATACCACGACCACATTACCCATCATGTGCCGACGGTCAATGAACGATACAGGCCTAACACTGTACTGCCCTATATACCACGAGGTATGAAAGGGTTCCTTTGCTTTTATTTTATTTTATGATCTATCCGATATTGATTTACTAAAGAGATTTTTTGTATGTATCTGGTATCTTATGTATGTATTTATCTTCTTTCTTATGTTTGTACAGGTTACGTCTTGTTGAGATCCTTATGGGCTCCTATAGACTTCTGCGTTGAGTTTGACAGTGGCAGCCCGTACTTATTCCTCCAGTTGTCCACCATAGAAGGACTTCGGAATATTACACTAAGAAGGAAACATTTTAAAATTAAAGTGTGTTGGAGAACATGAGGGGGGACATAGATAAGTGGACATATACTAAAGACAGAGACAGGAGCAGTAACAGACAAATACAGAGAAAGACAAGAAGATTAGAAAACATATGAAGAACTGGCAGAGACAGGAAGATTAGAGAACAGATAACGAAAGGACAGAGACAGGAAGATTAGAAAACTCATAAAGAATGACAGAGACCAGAAAATTAGAAAACTGATTAAGAATGACAGAGACACGACGATTAGAGAACAGATAAAGGAAGGACAGAGACAGCAAGAGATGTACGAAGAGAAGAAGGATTGAGACATAGACAGAAGCAAACATAGAACAGAGACATGAAAAGATGCAGACTGAAACGAAAGACATAGAAATAAAAACATAAATAAATGAAAGACTAGAGACAAGACGGGAAAGATAAAAGAACAAGACGAGAAACAGACGAAAGAAAGAGACAAGACGGGAAAGATAAAAGAACAAGACGAGAAGCAGACGAAAGAAAGAGACAAGACGGGAAAAATAAAAGAACAAGACGAGAAGCAGACGAAAGAAAGAGACAAGACGGGAAAAATAAAAGAACAAGACGAGAAGCAGACGAAAGAAAGAGACAAGACGGGAAAGATAAAAGAACAAGACGAGAAACAGACGAAAGAAAGAGACAAGACGGGAAAGATAAAAGAACAAGACGAGAAGCAGACGAAAGAAAGAGACAAGACGGGAAAGATAAAAGAACAAGACGAGAAACAGACGAAAGAAAGAGACAAGACGGGAAAGATAAAGAACAAGACGAGAAACAGACGAAAGAAAGAGACAAGACGGGAAAGATAAAAGAACAAGACGAGAAGCAGACGAAAGAAAGAGACAAGACGGGAAAGATAAAAGAACAAGACGAGAAGCAGACGAAAGAAAGAGACAAGACGGGAAAGATAAAAGAACAGGACGAGAAGCAGACCCAAGAAAGACCAGAGACAGAACGGGAAAAGGCAGAGAAGAACTACAAAAGACTGGACGGGAAACAGACATAGTTTAGTTTAGTTTAGTCGTCGGATCACCATCACTGCATGTCGAACAATTTAGTCCATAAGTGCTCCGATCTCTCCCTCAGTATGTCCATCAGTGTGTGGCGACTAACGACACCGGTTCTTTGTTGGTTTTACTATTCTTCATTGTTTGCCAACATAGAGTTCTTGTCGAGCTACACCACACTTAACTTTGAGTTCTTGCAGTCTGGTAAGGAATGAGACCCTCCAAAAGATTGGAAAGACGGAGTGATATTCAAGCTCCCAAAAAAGGCGATTTGTCAAATTGCAACAACTGGCGCGGAATAACTCTGCTATCAACACCTGGCAAGCTATTCTGCAGTATTTTGATGGAGAGGCTGAAAAAAGCCGTCGACGCAAGGCTAAGAGAAGAACAATCTGGCTTTCGTCCACATCGTTCTTGTACCGATCATATCTTCACGCTGAGATCCATTATAGAAGAATCAATTGAATTCCAGTCACCACTAGTGATAAATTTTATAGACTTTCAGAAAGCGTTTGATAGTCTTCATCGTTCTACTCGCTGGGAGATTCTTAAGATCTACGGCTTCCAGGAAAAATACGTCAACATTATAAAAGCCTTCTATTCTGAAGCATCCTGCTGTGTAAGAACAGATGCAGGAAACTCAGACTGGTTCACAGTCAATTCGGGTGTGAAGCAGGGCTGCGTTATGTCACCTATGCTTTTGGGATAGCTATAGACTGGATCATGCGCAAATGCACCCAAGATGATCAACTAGGCATCAAATGGCTTAATAACAGCAGACTATTTGATCTTGACTTTGCCGATGATGTGGCCATATTGAATTCAACCACACAAGCAACCCATAAACTAACGAGCAATCTTTGCACACTTGCAGAACAGGTTGGTCTCCAGATTAATTCTGCCAAGACCAAAATTATGGACCTCACAAACTCGACAGACAGTATCCTAATAAATGGCCAAACACTGGAGAAAGTTGAACATTTTACATATTTGGGCAGTAAAGTGTCAAACAACGGAGACACGATGAAAGAAATAAACACTCATATTGCTATAGCAGCTAGTGCCTTCACTAAATTAACGAATATCTGGCAATCTCAAGACCTTGAGTATATGCACAAAAGTTAAATTAGTTAGGTCATGTGTGATTCCTGTACTGACCTACGGTTGTGAAAGTTGGAAATCAACAAAGAAAATTGATAAGAAACTGAACAGCTTTGAGAATAAATGTCTCCGAAAATTATTAAAAGTAAAATGGAGTGATTTCATTTCTAACAACACAGTGAGAGATAGAACACACCAACAACCCGTATCAAATATTATAAGGAATCGAAGGTGGAAATATTTAGGTCATGTTCTTAGATCAGACGAAAAGAGACTAAACCGACAAGTCCTTATGTGGTCACCAGTTGGGAAAAGAAAACGTGGAAGACCAAAGACCACTCTTCGAAGAACCATCCAACAAGAAAGTAAACTATTGGGATGTAAAACCATACAAGATCTGCAACGACTAGCAACGAACCGCATCACATAGAGATCTAAAACCTCTGCCCTGTGTGCCGCCTTTGACACGAAAGGAACAAACTAACCAACTAAGTCTGGTTAGAGTTGTAGATTCACCGCTCTCAAGTGAATCATGTACACGTCATCTCTCCCTTAGGTAATTTATAATATCAGCCTGGTCCATTGCTCGCACGCTTTGTACAGCATCCATACCTGCAAGCCTATCCGCACGTTCATTCCCCTTACACCTGCATGCCCCGGCACAAAAATAAAAGTGATCGTTGTCAGCTTAGACCTCCCCATCGACTCCATCCAATGTCTCCTAGCCCTTCCTGTTTCAATCTTCCTGAGCATACTCATTGAGTCACTGAGAAAACATGCATGGATAGAAGTCTGTGATTCTAGCCAAGCCATCGCTTTAGTAACCGCCATGATGGAAAACAGACATAATTATCTGCCAAAAAATGTTGCTTTTCTAACAAGATAATTTCTATCTATATTTCTATCTTGATATTTATGTTTTTTGTATAACATTTTTATTGAGATAGATAGACAGGCAGACATATGGAGGATATACAGACATACAGGACAACATGCAGAGAGTTTGGTAGAGAAACAAAATAACATAAATGTAGACAGATTATATGACAGAAAAGTGGAGAGAATAGTTTAGATAAGAATAGAAAATAGCAAATATAGATATCAATTAAATATAGATTTAGAATATATTCGATTATACTAAAACATGTTGCTTTATTTGAAATTAGATTACATGAAATGTAGATTAGATGAAATGTAGATTAGATGAAATGTAGATTACATGAAATGTAGATTAGATGAAATGTAGATTAGATGAAATGTAGATTAGAGTATATGAAGGGGATAGAGGTCCATAATTCAGGATACAGATGGACAGATGGATGGATGGATGGATAAATGGGTGGGTGGATGGGTGGGTGGGTGGATGGATGAAAGGATGGATGCATGGATGGATGGATGGATGCAAACATACATACAAACAAAAAGAGAGACGGATATGGATGGATGCACAGATGGATGGATCAATGGGTGGATCAATGGATGGATACATGATGTATTGATAGATGGATGGATATATAAAGGGAAAAAATGGAGATGGATGGATGGATGGATGGATATGTAGATAAATGGATGGGATAGAGTAAATGGAGGGTATTTGGATGTAGATAGATGGGATAAATAGATTGCTGGATAGGAGAATGGATGGAGAGATAGATGGATGAGTGGGTGGATGATAGATGAAAGACTAACGTGTTCTATATATTGATTTCAATAAACCAATCAATATCGATGTCAATAAATCAATCAATTTTGATGCCAATAGACTGAGGTGTTGGATGTTGATGCGGACATTGAAGACTTGTGGTTGCTGTCCCAGGATACAGACAACTTTACTGTTAACGGTAAGCATGTCCCAGAAGGTGACTTATATGTTGGCTTCAGTAACTTCACTGTTAACGGTAAGCATGTCCCAGAAGGTGACTTATATGTTGGCTTCAGTAACTTTACTGTTAACGGTAAGGATGTCCCAGAAGGTGGCTTATGTCTTGACTTCAGTAACTTTACTGTTAACGGTAAGCATGCCCCAGAAGGTGGCTTATTGTTGATTGACTTTTCTAGTGTAAGGGGCTTATCATTAGTTAACGGTAAGATGTCCCAGAAGGTGGCTTATATGTTGACTTCAGTAACTTTACTGTTAACGGTAAGGATGTCCCAGAAGGTGGCTTATATGTTGACTTCAGTTTAACCTTAACTGTAACCAATAATGAACTATGGCAAATCGATAACTTAATTTTTTTTAACCGTCCATCACAAGCGGTGATGGCAACAGCCTCAGACATGTGTTGCTGTACCTCTCTGGTGTATGAGGAGGTGACTGTAAAGACTAATCCGCGAACACAATACCCAGAGCCATCTATAAATGTATCGGCCTTCGGACTCAGGTAAGAATTATGGGAAATCAGATCCCAACTACACCACGTGACCTCGCATTCCAATATTGGTGTATATAGACCAATTCATTTTAAAATCAACATAAAATGGTAAATTGAAGCTATATTATGCAACAAGTTAAGTGTAACAATAAGGAATATCAATATAATGAATATTTTTCACTAATAAATAATTATAGACTCACAGAATTGGGTAAAATGGCCAAATAAAAGTGTGCAGTGCTCTATCAAACATCTATATTTTCCATCCCCCTTTTCTGATATCTAGGTCAGGAACCCTTCTTAGTTGTCTGGTCTAGTTATCTAGAGTTGGCTGTGCAATACCTTACCACAGGTGGGGCATACAAGATCGAGGTTAGACATGTAGGTGTTGTGTGTTTTACCTTTTATTCAGCTCCTTTCTTTACACTTCAACTTTTCAACGATTCTCAACAATGTGAATTCCTCTTGTGCTGTTACAGCAGCACAACATTTGGCGATCTTGCGCAAGCGATTCCCAGGATGTGGTGTCTATTTCGAGGCTTTGTATAGACACTAAAGCGTTTTCTCTCTGTCTACCAACTGATCGTCTGCCCCCTTTAAGCTCGCCATACATCAACTGTTTTGCATGACAAATCGATATCCTAAGCTGGAGATGAATGACGGCCTTCTATTACAGAAGACCATCTTACTCAATCAAAGATCGGAATTCCTTTTAGGAATCAAATTTCACATAGGCGTTATGCAGCAATATAAACTTTATTGCAATTGTACTCAATTTTATGATTCTTTAGTTATTTATTAATGACTGATGCTAATAATAATCATATTCTTTAACCACCCGTGTGTTGTTAGGGCTCTCAATGGGAGCAAAGAATAGTAACACTGCGACCTGCAAGGCATGTCGTAAGAGGCGAATAAGCTGGAATATTGCTAGTCCCGGCAACACAAGGGAGATAGAGATATTCAAATATTATTGTTGTTTTGTTCTGTTTGCTATCAGATCAGACGTATCTGTCCACAATAACCAGTCTCATTAAACGAACAATAACTTTAACGTGGAACACTGACCTTGAAGTAGACGATGGCAAAGAGAACTCAATAGTTGGACAAATAGGGACGGACATGACGAACAACAACATTCTAGGGACGGATAATAGCCAGGATGAGACATTTATACAGGTAATGTCTGAGTGGTTTAATATAATAATTCTTAGAAATCATCTAATTTGACAACGATATGTATGTTTCAATTACAAGTACGTTCTTTTATATTTTACTTGTTTTTGGGGAGGTTTTTGTGCTTCTCCTTCTTCTTCTTTGCGCACGATCTTTACGACCAATTTTAATCACTCTTTGTGATATGTTTGATTTTTGCTAAGAACGTGTATACGTTGCACATTGGTTTGTAGGCCCCTAAACGCATAGACTTCTACACGTTTAGGACAAGTGCATCCGATTTCAGCCAAACCTCCTCAGTTGCCTCTTACGACATGCATGGCAGGCAAGCAACAGTGGTTCTATTCTTTACACCCCACATTTGGGCCCCCCGGTAACCACTCGGAGGCTTTTGTGCTATTTAAGTATATATATATTATATACATTCCTCTGGTACCGTTATAAGTTACATAGGGTTAAAAAAACAAAGGTAAAGGAGCCCTTTTATACCACGTAGTGTATAGGGTAATACTGTGTTAGGCCCGTATTTTTCATTGACAGTCGGCACACGATGGGTGATGTGGTCAACATTATGACTGCCGCGTTTACGTCCCAATGCTTTTCCTGGTACCTAATTGAGGCTGGGTCGACATGGGGACAGTTACGGTTGGAACAAATTCCAAGTTTACTATGAAATTGAACATGGACCACTATCCAAAGAAACGAGTTCACTAACAACTATACTACTGCGGCTCACGTTACATAAAGCCTGCAAGTAATTTATCAATACCTGTCTGTCCTGGGCAACTCACTCATTCTCTTTCATTGGATTTGAATCAAATATTTCTTGCCTCTCTCAGCAAAGTTTGTTTCAGGGTTTCCTAGGTCGTCCTCTCTTTCTTGAACCCTTTGCCTCCCACTTCACTGCCTGCTGTGGTATTCTTTGATATTTCATCTCAAGGGATGCCCAACATATCTTCATCTCAAGGATGCCATATCTCATTCAAGGGGTGCCCAACATATCTTCATCGCCATCCTCTTCTTCTAATATCAGTTGTTACTAGTGGTTGAAAAGACACTTCTCTGATTTCATCACTTCTCCTGAATTCGTTCCATTTTATGTCCATTTTATGTCCATTTAATGCATATATAAATATACAGATTTTAATATGCCCAGTTTAAGTTTAGCATTTGGGAGTTTAGATATCTTAGATGGACATGGATTAAGTGTATTATGCGTTCCGATTTAAGATTATCCGAATTAAGTTTACACAAGTTAAATGTACCTAATTTAAGTTAACTCGATTTAAGTTTACTGGATTTAATTTTACCCGATTTAAGTTTACTCGATTTAAGTTTACTGGATTTAAGTTTACTCGATTTCTCTCTTTCTCTCTCTCGCGATCACTGCCCAGACCGATGTACCAGATCTCCCTATAAATCCTATTCATGTGGAAATCTGATTCATGCAGCCTTAGCATTGGTGTTTTTACGTCACATCTTCAGCACCATTTAGAGCTCTAGTGCTTATCCTTCGGCGATGTGTCCGGTTTCAGCCAGCGTTTACTCGGTTCGCTCTCCGTACTGTATGTAGCCATCTAGTATTTTTACGGTGTGGAGTAGCTAGCCCCACTCCCAACCTCATTAGTATTCTCTTACAACATGCGTGGCAGGTAACAGTGGTTCTATTCTTTACACCCCAGCTTGGGCCCCGGTAACCACTCGGGTAGTTTACTCGATTTAAGTTTATCGACTGAAGTTTACTTGATTTAAGTTTACTCGATTTAAGTTTACTTGATTTAAGTTTACTCGATTTAAGTTTACTTGATTTAAGTTTACTCGATTTAAGTTTACTTGATTTAAGTTTACTTGATTTAAGTTTACTTGATTTAAGTTTACTCGATTTAAGTTTACTTGATTTAAGTTTACTCGATTTAAGTTTACTTGATTTAAGTTTACTTGATTTAAGTTTACTTGATTTAAGTTTACTTGATTTAAGTTTACTTGATTTAAGTTTACTTGATTTAAGTTTACTCGATTTAAGTTTACTTGATTTAAGTTTACTTGATTTAAGTTTACTCGATTTAAGTTTACTCGATTTAAGTTTACTAGATTTAAGTTTACTTGATTTAAGTTTACTTGATTTAAGTTGTACTCGATTTAAGTTTACTAGATTTAAGTTTACCAAATTTAACTGTACTAGATTTAAGTTTACTAGATTTAAGTTTACTCGATTTAAGTTACATTAGTTATTTTAAGTTTTATTGGTTGAAATTTTACTAGATTTAGAAATTTACTCTGATTTAAAGATTACCTTTATGTCAAATTGATAATTATTTTACAAATACTATTTTTTCTGTTCTCAATTCCAAGAGACTGTCCGACCTGGTCAAAACGATTTTAGGTTCCATGACGTCAGAACCAAACATGGTGACATACAGTAACATCAACTTGTATCTGATCTCTGTGATCAGAATGTTAAGTATCAAAGTTTACAGACGGTCTATCCTGGTAAGTTTAGTGAAAAATGAAAATCGTGGCATATCCCAAAGGACGTAGCCATCAGCCACAGTAAACGAGTCGTTGATTTTCTAGACACCACTTATACGTTCAGTAGTTTGCTATTGCTTTCTAAACGGTGAGGTCTATTTTTACCTTTTGTAAAAATTCCCCGGAAACGAATTTGCTTCCAAACTTGCTAACGTGGGGTTTGAACCAGGTAGGCTTGGGTCTGTGATCGAGCTCACTATCGCTTGAGCTACAGACGCTCACAGTAAGTTTAGTACTGTCCACTAAACATTTGTCCGTGAAGATCAAAGCCTGTATCACAATACACTGAAAACGAAGATATTTACAACTGATAAAACAAAAGGGTTTTAAGGGTTTTAAAGCCGAAGGCTTGACTTCATTGCACCGGGTTTTACCCCATATGGCTCGGTCCTCTCCGCAGAAATGGCACGCCACCTGCCGAGAGTATTACACAAAGCAAGAACTCCGTAGCAACAATTCTAGAGGTCTCTGGAAAAAATGCACTCGTCAACAGAACGGCGCGACCCGGATTAGAACCCACGACCTTCGACTCACAAAGCAAAGTGCTTAACCACTCAGCCACATTGATGGTAAATATATATATGTATGTCAACGACCACAAAATCGAAAGAGTGGACAACTTTGAATCATCATCATCAAGGTGCGTATCCTTTATAGGACGTTGCTCTCTTTGAAGCACGCCATTAAGTAAATTGAAATCGAGACAGCTTTGAATACCTTATGAAATTGCTGACAAATGATGGGAAGGCTATAAAAGAAATTAAAACAAGGGCTGAGCATAGCATTGCAAAAACTAAAAGAACTAATTAACCTGTGGAAGGAAACTGACATAAGAATAAAAATTAAGTGTTTAAAAACCTGCGATTTTTTCCTTGGCAATATATGGTTGTGAGACATGGGCCATTGACATGGCGGTGGAGAAGATCATTAATACCTTTGTATGCAACTGCTACAGAAGAGTACTTAGAAAAGAACAAATGCTTCTGTTTTGCAATAGCTTGATATTAAAGAGAGTTGGCTATTAAAGAGCATAAAAACAAGGACAATTTAATAATTCGAACACATCAAACGACATGAGTGTCGGGAGAAAATAATTTTGGAGGGAATCGTACCTGGACAAATAATGAGAGGAAGACCTAGAAGACGATGGGTGCATGATGTCATTGACGATCTGAGAATGATTGCTGCTGACGCATGCGAACTTGCACAGAACAGAGAGTTTTTCAGGACTGCCTTCATAGGAATCAAGTTTCGGAAGGGACAAGCATCTTGATGATGATGATGAGGAAGCATTTGTCCAGAAAATGAGAAGCATTATTTGCAACCAGTCATTGTCAATCGAGATTAGAATGAGAGTTATACAGTGCTACATAGAATCAATACTAACAAACGGATGCTAGTCATGCACAATAAACAAACAGATCGAAAAAATGTTCCAGAGATCGCTGATCTCAGTGTATGTGAAATCGAGTTCTTAGTCCTATAGGAGACGGACATTAACACTAGGTCCGTGTTAAATTTGAGCATGTTAAAGAACTATACGATAAAAAACTCCCAATAAACTAAACATGCTGCTGCATTCATACTTTCAGTCGAACTTCCTGCTGGCTGAAAGTATTTTTGAGAACAATTTTTTATAATTAGTGTACATCATTGGCTCTGGACTATTCAGGTACCTGGACAAATTTTTGTGCACTATAGCCTCTTCCAAGTGATCTAACAAATGCCACCATTCTCAAATTCACTTCTTTGTGTCCACTTGTCTCTGCTTCTCCACTAGTTGCCAGTTTTGTCCCCCATTCATTACAATTTGTGCACCTTAGTGTTATATCATGTGAGAATCCATGTCGTGACTTATGATTCAGTTCACATGACACAGTATATTGACTGCACACATCACATCTTATAGTAGAAGTAAGAAAGTTGAAGAGATGATCCATATCAATAAGGATAAACCCATTATGTCTACTATTCTGCTCATTCAATAAATATTGTTCTTGTGGGGAAATTTTCTCTGTAGAAGGGCAAGGTTTTACAGCTGTATCAATAACAGGTACGGAAACCTCATGTTTTTTTCCTTGAATATTTGTTGCCACAGAATCTTCGTTTATTTGATTTACCAGACTTCTGTTTGTTACCCATTCTACTTTTAATTAAATATGAATATCTAGCTAGTATAATTTACCTTCCAAACAATGAATCAACGTTCATTTCAAATGACAAAAGCAATGCCTCAAAAGTTTGAACAAAATATTTTTACATTCAGAAGTGTCCACTAGTTTCATTCAGTCTTCATGAGAACTTTGGCGGAATCTAACATTTTAGAGTTCACTTAGTGGTAGTCAAATGTCATGTTATAAACCAAATTTTTCAAAAAATCGCAGTTGTAGTCAATGGCATGTAAGAAACAGTAACTTTTAAGTTAAACAATTTTGGGTTGTAAGTAAAATTATGAGAAGGATTAGATTTACAATTTTAAACATGCATGTAATGAAAACACGAAGGCATTTAGACGTTCAAAAACAATTTGAAGTTGTAGTCAAATGCATGTAGTTTCTAAAAATGCAATTAACTAAAAATGGCAAATGGCATTTTTTTTCTTCATTTGGTGAGGATAGATCTACCTTAATGATTCTTAAATGTTACGTTTGTTAAACGCAAATGACAGGAATCTAATGTCACTGACCTTTGTACCAGAAATTATCATTATTCTCACAAGCAAGTTATAACTAGACAACCATCATGGTTACAATATTAAAATTTCCGAGGTCACATCTCAAGATACTGAATTGGATGTACACATCTGGACTTGCTAGTGCAGTCTAACGAACGTGCTGACTTTCTTGCAAACAATGCCCCAACTCAAGCTGACAGATGTATGTACAGAGCCATTGTCATCAATGTGTTACACGCTATTTTATGTGATATGGGCGAGTCTCAAAAATTGGAACGATTTCGAGACTTATAGGTTAAGTTTGGACATGACAGACAGTTTCATCTTCGTGGTAGAGAGAGAGAGAAGATATAATTAAATGTTCATGGGTGCGGTGAGCAAGTTTATTTTAGGATGGCTGCTACAGCGGAGGACAGAACACGCATGGGAATGCCCAATCTACCATGACATCGATCGCATAATATAATATAATATAACAATACTAAAAATATAGTATTTCATATATGATTCACTAACGCAATAAATTATGATTGTATTAACAGGAAAAGGCTGTCAAAGTTTTGGAGAATGCACACACTTTACATCAGACAATCTTAGAAGACCCATCCAGCGATGACGATATAATACGGTACACATTTTATTATTTCCACTCTTTCCATCGGATCTTTCTTCTTCTTCTTCTTCTTCTTCTGCGTTCTCACTAGAATGGAATTTCGTATTCTCTAATACTGGTTCCAACGTCAACAATAAACAGAACTGTTCTTTTAAAACATAATTACTAACCAAGAAACAGAATTATCAACAAAAAACAGAATTACCAACTAAGATACAGAATTATCAATTAAGAAACAGAGTTACCAACCAAGAAACAGAATTATCAACCAAGAAACAGAATTACCAACCAAGAAATAGAATTACCAACCAAGAAACAGAGTTACCAACCAAGAAACAGAATTACCAACCAAGAAACAGAATTACCAACCAAGAAACAGAGTTACCAACCGAGAAACAGAATTACCAACCAAGAAACAGAATTACCAACCAAGAAACAGAATTACCAACTACGATACAGAATTATCAATTAAGAAACAGAGTTACCAACCAAGAAACAGAATTATCAACCAAGAAATAGAATTGCCAACCAAGAAACAGAATATTATCAACAAAGAAACAGAGTTACCAACCAAGAAACAGAATTACCAACCAAGAAACAGAATTACCAACCAAGAAACAGAGTTACCAACCGAGAAACAGAATTACCAACCAAGAAACAGAGTTACCAACCAAGAAACAGAATTATCAACCAAGAAACAGAGTTACCAACCAAGAAACAGAATTATCAACCAAGAAACAGAGTTACCAACCAAGAAACAGAATTACCAACCAAGAAACAGAGTTACCAACCAAGAAACAGAATTATCAACCAAGAAACAGAGTTACCAACCAAGAAACAGAATTATCAACCAAGAAACAGAATTACCAACCAAGAAACAGAATTACCAACCAAGAAACAGAATTATCAACCAAGAAACATAATTATCAATTAAGAAACAGAGTTACCAACCAAGAAACAGAGTTACCAACCAAGAAACATAATTATCAATTAAGAAACAGAGTTAGCAACCAAGAAACAGAATTATCAACTAAGAAACAGAGTTACCAACCATGAAACAGAATATTATCAACCAAGAAACAGAATTACCAACCAAGAAACAGAATTACCAACCAAGAAACATAATTATCACCCAAGAAACATAATTATCAATTAAGAAACAGAGTTACCAACCAAGAAACAGAGTTACCAACAAAGAAACAGAGTTACCAACAAAGAAACAGAGTTACCAACCAAGAAACAGAATTACCAACCAAGAAACAGAATTACCAAACAACATTTACAGAAGCAGACATCAGAATGCTCGATATTTAACATTTACAGAAGACTCGATAAAGAAATAGAGACAATGTGTCAAAAAGCAAATTCAGTGGCCTACTATCTGGCACCATTACTATAAAACCCAAAGATCAAGATGGAAGTGAAAAGACAGATGATAAAATTTTCAGACCAACACTTTGTTACCAGTGCCAAACGTGGTCTCTTACAGCAACACATCACAGAAAGCTCACCACGTGTAAAATTAAATGCTTGATGAAGGCAGTGAAGTCACCAGGAAGATAGACTACGATACAAGGACATCAGAAGCAGAGTGGGCATAACTTCATGCACCGAATACATCGAAAGACAACAAATGCAGTGGTTTGGAATTTAATGAGAATGAAAAACAACTAGCCACAAATCATCATACACTGAAAGAACCAGTACTAGAGCTAAGGAAGACCATGAAAAGATGGATAGACACACTACATAAACACGGATACAACATAACAAGGGCGACTCATCTGGCCCTAGAACGCAAATTAAAGCCCCTATCCCTACGCTTAACTGCAGAGTGGACAGCGAACTACTTCTTCCACCTGGGAATATACAATAGACAATAGACATCAGAATATTAACATTGAAATAATTAGAAGTTGGGCTCAGAGTAGACATATATTGCACACAATTATGTAAGGACTAAAATTTGCATGTTCACGAAGGTCATGTTGGCTGTGTGCATAGATAATGACACTAGTCTGTGTTGAGTTTAAGACTGAAGAGATACATACTCCTTCTCGTACCTGAGCATGCAGGTGTCAGGGGAAATTAGTGAGCAGATAGACTTGTGGGTAAGGCTACAGCAGCAAACGGTAGCGAACTGGACAGCACTTATATCCTAAAAGCCACTAGAAAGACGGTTGTGGCAGAAGGTTCAGATAGTAGTCTGGATTCTACGTCCATGTTCTGACTGCAAAAAACATGGATTCAATCGTTTGATTGCTAGATTTGTATATTATAAGTAGAGTAAACGGTGTGTCTTTAAATAAACAATGGGCCCGCCTGCCCAGCGTGTTCGTAGCGCGTCGGACTACGGGTGATTGCGGGTTCAATTCCGACGGGCTGGCAGAAAAGCCACAGGTTTCCCAGATTTGCAGTGTTCGTGGCACCGAACCGAAGGGTTACGATGTCCATGGCACCGAGCCGAAGTGCTGAAAACGCAAGTGCTTCTGGATCGGGGACAAAAAAAAATTAACAGTGGAATGTAACTAATAGCCATTTGCTGACGGATATACTGCAGGTGAGATTGGACGGATATACTGCAGGTGAGATTGGACGGATATACTGCAGGTGAGATTGGTACACTTATGGATACTTCGTTGTACAGCGATGATGATCTGATGACGTCACAAGCTAACAGCTCTGTGAAATAGAGCACATCTGATGCTAAAACTCATGGAGTCTACTGAGGTCAGACTTATGCTTGAACACAGAGACGGCTCGTGATAATTTTTGTTGGTGAGACCAGACAGAAATTTTAGGAAAAATCATGGTTTCGATTAGGATCAATTTTAATGTATAAAATAATAAATACACTTTACACCTTATTTAATGGGCGGCCACTGATAATGACGACGCCACTGCTTGAACTTATCTGTAATCTTTAACATTTCGCAAACGCAATTACTCTCTTATTGTCATGAACTGTTTAAATGCAATTATATTAACCATGAGCGTGTGTAGCATAAGCAGTAGTGAGGTCCATCACAACCCAAGCGTTTTTGGTTCAAACTTCTCGGCAGGCAGTTTGGAAGCAAATTCGTTTCCGTGAGATTTTACGAAATGTCAATATACGCCTCACCGTTCAGAAAGGGATGGCAAACTGCTGAATGTATAAGTGGTGCCTAGAAAATCAACGACTCGTTTACTGTGACTGATGGCGACGTTCTCTAAAGGATATAATAATAATAATTCCTCTCGTACCGTTATACGTTACATAGGGCCTGCAAGTAATTTCTCCATACCGCTCTATCCAGGCAACTCGCTCAATCTCCTCCATGGAACTGAGACCGATATTTCCTGCCTCTCTCAGCAAAGTTCGTTTCAGGGTCTCCTTAGGTCGACCTCTCTTTCTTGAACCCTTCGCATCCCACTTCAATGCCTGCTTTGATATTCGTTGATCATTTCTCCTCAAGGTGTGTCCAACATATCTCCATCTTCTCTTTCTTATAACAGTTGTCACTAGTGGTTGACCAGACATGTCTCTGATATACCACGATTTTAATTTTTCATATTAACCATGGTACTAATGTCTATTCTTTCTTTCTTTCTTTCTCGAATCCTGTATGCCTCACAGCGTCAGGTCAGGAAGAGATTTCTAAAACGGCCCTAGTATGCGCTTCGTAGATAGTCTCTTTCGTCGCCTCTGTTATCTCTGAGGTCCATCTTTTGCGTGACCGGCCTTTTGCTTTGTACCCATTGTATCGGAGCAGCAATGCTCTTTGGGGTGCACTGTCTGATGGTAATCTGCTTACGTGGCCGAACCATTTAATTTGTTGTTTCTTGATGAAGTCTAGTACTGATGTTGTACCCACTTTTTCCTGATGTCTTTATTTCTCAACCGATCTCTTCTTGTTACACCCAGCATTCTGCGTAGACACGTCATCTCTGTTGTGACTAGTTTTCTTCTATCGTTTGTTGTCAGCGTCCAGGTTTGGCACTGGTAACATAATGTGGGAGAAAGATTGTGTTGAACATTGCTCTTTTGTGTTCATGGTGACGTGTTTGCATTTTAAAATTGGCACCATTTGCCTTATCATTTGATTTGCTTTGTTGCATCTGTGTTGAATTTCATTAGTTATTCTTCCATTTGCTGAAAAATGCTCCCCAGGTATGTGAAATCTTTTACTTGATTTAGTAGGTGATTATCGATGGAGATATTGGTAGAGCTTTCCTCTCTGGCGAATGTCATTACTTCTGTTTTGTCGATGTTTATTCTCATGTTGTATTCGTTACATGCTAACTGGAGTCTGTTGATGTGTTGTGTAATGTCTATTTCTCATGCTATTAATGTTATAATGCAATTAATGCTTTTCTTCTGGCATCCTATTACAGATTAAAATTGGAGACTATTTATACATTATCAAAATATTACTTGGAGTTCAGGAAAATCAAGAGGACAGATATTAAGGTATTTATTATATTTTTATTTTAATAGCTATATTAATTAGTTGTTTTTTTCTCTTCATGTTCTTCTTCTTTGCGATTGGTTTCGTAGGAATTAGTCAAACAGCTTGCTGTCAGTGTCAGCAGGTGGAACAAATACTTTCATAGACTAGGTGTAAGTCAGACAGCTCTATGGCAGTGTTAGTAGGTGGAACATACACTTATATAGACCAGGTGTAAGTCAGACAGCTCTATGGCAGTGTTAGTAGGTGCAACATACACTTATATAGACCAGGTGTAAGTCAGACAGCTCTATGGCTGTGTTAGTAGGTGGAACATACACTTATATAGACTAGGTGTAAGTCAGACAGCTCTATGGCTGTGTCAGTAGGTGGAACATACACTTATATAGACCAGGTGTAAGTCAGACAGCTATATGGCAGTGTTAGTAGGTGCAACATACACTTATATAGACTAGGTGTAAGTCAGACAGCTCTATGGCTGTGTTAGTAGGTGGAACATACACTTATATAGACCAGGTGTAAGTCAGACAGCTCTATGGCTGTGTTAGTAGGTGGAACATACACTTATATAGACCAGGTGTAAGTCAGACAGCTCTATGGCAGTGTTAGTAGGTGGAACATACACTTATATAGACCAGGTGTAAGTCAGACAGCTCTATGGCAGTGTTAGTAGGTGCAACATACACTTATATAGACTAGGTGTAAGTCAGACAGCTCTATGGCTGTGTTAGTAGGTGGAACATACACTTATATAGACTAGGTGTAAGTCAGACAGCTCTATGGCTGTGTCAGTAGGTGGAACAGACACTTATATAGACCAGGTGTAAATCAGACAGCTCTATGGCAGTGTTAGTAGGTGGAACATACACTTATATAGACTAGGTGTAAGTCAGACAGCTCTATGGCTGTGTCAGTAGGTGGAACATACACTTATATAGACTAGGTGTAAGTCAGACAGCTCTATGGCAGTGTTAGTAGGTGGAACATACACTTATATAGACCAGGTGTAAGGTAAACAGCTCGATGTCAGTGTCATCAGGTGGAACAGACACACGAGTTATATATTATATACTTTATATATTTTTCAAGCTGAGAAATGTAACAAAAATGTTATAAATTCTGTCACAACTTGTTTTTCCATTCGGTATGAATGTATTAAACAGATTATAAATATTCTTTATAACTAAAATATGTATTTATATTTATAAATTATGTAGGTATGTTCTGTATAAATAAAAGGGTCCAAATACTTAGGAGCAATTTTCACTGCAGACAGAAGTATCGATAGCGAAATCAGCCAGCAATCGATGCACAAAAGCTAACCAGGTACTGGGGCAGTTAACACTACTGTTGTCACATAAAGAGATACTGCTAAGAATTAAACCAAATCTTATAAGAACAATTTTCTGGCCAACACTATGTTACCAGTGTCAAACATGGCCAATAACAGCAGCTAATAAGCGGAAATCATAACGACGGAGATTATGTGTCTTAGAAGAGCTGCGGGGTCAAAGGCGCAAGAAAACAACGGCGCGCTAGGATTAGGGAGCTGGCGCTAATACCCTGCCTTCACCTCCACGTGGTGACTCTGGTAACAGACGGTAGTTCCGGTCTGGTTAAGAGGGCAGGTGTCGTTGGAGAGCTACTCTGGGGCAAATAGAGATGCAAAGGTAGTCACGCTAGATGAGATCCGCTCGCAACACAGACGAGCGAACTCCCAGAGTGACTATTAATGCTCGTCTCTCCCGGCCGATGGGAAAAGCTGGAAGGATAAACGTGGAACCGTGTGGGGCAAAACTCGGAGCCCGCGCATACTCTCTCCCTCTTGAGTCGATGAGTATGCTGGGAGTCGAGTTGAACTGCACGTGGGTCCACATATGGCGGAACTCCGGTCCCTATCACAGAACTCGGGTCCCTATCATAGTACATCCGTTCTTGATGTTTGGCTGCTTATATATCACAATAGAATGATAAAAGCGGTCTAAGTACGATCGCGAGAGAGAGAGAAGAGTGTGACAATAAGAGTGACAATTAGAAATGAATAAATCAGAAAAATATTGAATGTGAAACCAGTCATGCAATTCATAAAAAAACAACAGATTAAATCGTTTGGAAACCTGACAAGAATGCCCTGATATCGTCTACCACAGAGAGCCACACTAAAAAAGTAAAACGAGTTCAGAGCAAGAGAAAGACCAAACAAAATATGGAGAGATGGTATCAATAACAGCCTTAATAAAATGAATATCAGCTTACAAAGTGTATTAAAACAAGCACACACAAGATCACTACACCCCCACCCACTAACACTTCTCCATTCTCCACAATTTTCATCCTTTTTCGTGCCCAAAGATTAGCTCATTCACAGATGTGCGTGTTTCCTGGGTCACATTAATCTGGCTCAATATTTGGTCAATACGGTCAATAGAGTATTGTGATTGATTTAATCAACTTCATGGAAAATAGCTGTCCAAAAACACCCCAAAAAAGTACAGCATTTTTAGAAATAAGATTTATCTTGGACTTGTTTCTATAAAATTGAATACTTTAACACATCATAAAAGTGACAACACCAAAATATTTAGTTTTGTTTTGCTGAATTCATCTTGTCTAGGTGCTTGCGTCAGCCATTCTTGCAAGTATTTTCAAGGTTACAGTGGACATTCCGAATAGGTTACCATTGGTACGTATGTGTCTACGTGCATATATATATATATATATATATATCTACGTGTATTATATATCTACGTGTATCAATGGCGGCTCGTCATTAAGGGCCAGTGGGACCGGGCCCCACCAAAATAATGTATAACGTGTATTTATTATTTTATAAATTAAAATATAGCAACCCAAAACCATGATTTATCTAGAAAAAATTGACACCACCAACAAAAATGATCACGATCCGCCACTGACGTGTATAATATGTCTACGTGTATGTGTCTACGTGTATGTGTCTACGTGTATGTATCTACGTGTATGTATCTACGTGTATGTATTTAAGTCTAATACTGTCTAACGTACGTCTTTCTTTTTTCTAATCCTGTTTTTCCTCACAGCGTCAGGATAAGAAGAGTTTTCTAGAATGAATATCATAAATAATGTTTTTCACCGTATCTGTTATTTCTAAGTTCCTTATTTTGCGTGCACAGTCGTTTGCTTTATATCCACTGTATAGGAATAGAATGACGAAACACGTAATAATAAAAGTACTGTAGTTCTACCAAATACCAAAACAATGACACTACGCAGCAACGTTTCGATCAAAAGGTTTTTATCAAGCAAACGATACAACAGGAGTGACGAATTTCACAGCACACTACATATAGACTATGACAAAGAAACTACAACAGTCACACACACACACAAAATGTATCGGAATAGCATTGCTCTTTGCTTGCACATTAAGTTGTTGAACAGTTTAATTTGTTTAATTAAGCTCAGAGTAATGATGGTGTATCCACTTTTCCTCTGTTTCCATTTCTATACCGATAACACTCCCGCGTGCCCAGCGTGTTCGTAGCGCGTTGGACTACGGTTGACTAGTCCTCTGTAAGTGTGGGTTCAACTCCGCGGACTGGCAGAAAAGCTACAGGTTCCCCAGATTGACGGTGTTCGTGGCACCGAGCCGAAGAGTTACGATGTCCATGACACCGAGCCGAAGAGCTTTCAGCTCAAGTGCTTCTGGATCAGATTTTTTTTTTAATATATAAAAATACCGATAAAACGGAGACCCCGTGTTCACGTTGAGCCCTAAACTAATCCTTGTCAGTTAAGGCGCTGGAGACCCGTCAAGAACAAGGGTTGTCTTTTATTTTAAATTCACAGAAAAACAAACTAACAAACATATTGTCATACAATTTGACCACATGTTGTAAACTGCATTGCTTTCGAAGATAAACAACGTTTAGTGTATGTATTGTAATTAGTTATTTAAAAATAATTAATTTTCCTGAAAATATATTGTAAACCCCCTCCCACCACTTCATCGCGCAGTGGATTTCACAAATATAAGAGTGCAAAGAATGCCAAACTAGCATATTAGAATATTAGCATGTACATATTATCCATAATTATAGCGTGAACCTCCACTTTTTGTCTAAACGATATATAAGCAGAGATATTGCTGTTCTAATTTAGTTTTTTTTTATTTGAAAGGGTTATTTTGAAAAAAACTATATCTACAAAACTAATCGAGTTAGACATTTTTCGGAGGTTCACTCTATAATTATGAGTGATATGTACATCATATGCCAGTTTGGCATTCTTTTCACTTCTTATAATTTTGAAATTCACTGTACGATGAAGTGGGGGTTTTTTACAATATTTTTTCAAGAAAATTAATTATTTGTTAAATAAATAATTACAATGCATACACCAAACTTTGTTTATCATGTTTTAACATGTGGCCAAATTGTATGACAATATGTATGTTAGTTTTTTTCTGGCAATTGTTTAAAAACAACCCTTGTTCTGGGTGGGTCTCCGCCAAGAAGAGCAGGCTGGAAATCTGCTGCCCTGGTAAAACTCAGTAGAAAAATGTTTAGAAAGTTAAATTACTAAAAAATATGTTACCATCTTATAAATTATATAGGGAAACCTCACCATTGCTACGGAGTTCGTGCTCTCCCGCTGAGATTTTCCTGTGTAAGAAAAAGATCGGATCACACATGTTTACTCACCGAAGTGCAATGACTATTGTCCTATCAATAAATCAATCGATCTTGAATTCCAAGTGGATCACGCACGAAGTAAACATGTAATGTCATATATTTTTTTATTTTGAATCTCAAACAGCGGTATCCTGATAGAAAAGATGTGTCTGGTACTGGCTATACGAGCACGTCATTTTGGTTTGATCCTTATCTACAGACTCAGGATCTTTCGCTGCTTCTTCTTGACATCAAAGTTGTCTTCAGCAAAGATGGTTTGAGAGATTCCAAGCTTAAATTTGCCATGAATACCTTCTTGAATGTGGCAGTAAGTTCATCTATTTTTGTTTGTCTTAGGTTGGCCTCCGATATCATAAGGCCGGTGGGCTCAGGTAAAATTCTATAGTCCGTTCAACTTGTCATGCCCACAGATAAAAATTTGTATCTTTGTAACCCTTTGATGAAATAACTTGAAAACTTGCATGTGAACTACACATGTTCTCGACGCTACAAAATATTTTTTGCCATTCAAACAACCATACCATCTAGAAGTTTCCTTCTTTGTGCTATATATTTAACGCGTCCATTGGCATGGTTGGAGAAAACTCATGTTTACAGACATTTAATACATTGATGACACAAATAGCAACATTCAGGACGAATTCCGTGGTTTTTTGAACAATTCTTGCATTTCCATGCACCAAAAAGACTCGGGCTTGAACATAGTAAGGAATTGACGTCATTAGTGCGAGACGGACATTTAGTTAAAGGCGTATATCGAAATTAGTGTGATGCTATTGGGTCATATTGTTGACTTCTCAAAACAGAAATTAGTATAACATTTCTAATGAGTTTGAAGTTACAATACAAAATGTATCATTAATGCTATACACTCATTTCCGCAAAGAGGCACATATGGGTCATCTGTACTACAGTATACAAGAACCAGAGAAAAGTGCTATTTTATTATAGTGATACCTCCCTACCACATATGTTAACACACGACATTGTAACGAAGATGTAGTAATTTGAAAAGAATCTCTCCAGTAGCTCCGCCATAACAAGATGCTATAGAAAAGTTCTTAGAGCATCCTGGACAGAGAAGACAAGAAACAAAGACATCCAACAAGACCTGAATATCAAGAAGCATTGGCTCATAAATAACATCATGTCCCGGAAGATGGAATATTTTGGCCACATTAAACGCCACATTGGTCTGGAGAGAAAGGTAATGAAAGACCTGGTTCCTAGAAAACGAGGCGGGAGGACCAAGACGAAGATGGCAGCAGGACATCAAAGAAACCCTGAACATGACGCTGTAAGAGGCAGGAGAACTTGCAAGAGATATAGAGCGTTTCAGACGGGCTGTGATGAATGCGAGGTTCCGCAAGGGACGTACTGCTACTTGATCTCCGCCATTTCCAGTCCCAAGCCTGACGTGAAAGGGATTGGCATTATGACATGACAGCTAACTTTAACTGTAATGTAAGTTATTTAAAAGCAATAATACAACTAAGTCTACTTTTCTTGTTTATTTCATGATTGTATTGCAATTATCAACATTGGCCCCATGTATAAGCTGAGATGATACGCCTTTGAATGAGACTTGTCATCAAATGTCATATGTGTGCGTTTACTGTAAAAACGCAAATGCTGTATCAGACTAGCCAAATATGCCGCCAACATCAAAGGAAACCGTTATATTACAAAATCCAGGTTTCCTATAGCAATTTCTTCCATCAGAAATTTGCGTCGGTATAATTCTAAGGTTGGGTGTAAAGTTTCGCTACTGTGGAACTGATGGTTTTGCTACAATTCGCATTGGACTGTGGGCATGAGTTGTTGAACGGACTATAGGAAATAAGACTTCAACCGTCGTGTGACCTTGCATTCCAGTATTGTTGCATTTTGTTTATTTTTTTCCGATTCAGAAGCACTTGAGCTTTTCAGCTCTTCGGCTCGGTGCCATGGACATCGTAACCCTTCGGTTCGGTGCCACGAACACCGTAAATTTGGAGAATCTGTGGCTTTTTCTGCCATCCCGCGGAATTAAACCACACACACAGAGGAAAGTCACCCGTAGTCCAACGCGCTACGAACACGCTGGGCAGACGGGCAGATTTGTTGTATAAACAGAGACGGAGTTTTGTTGCATAAAGACAAATTTATTTTAAGAACAGCACAACATGCTAAATCAAGGTTATATTATGTTACAAGTTAGGTTTAACCATATTAAATATCAGTATTATTAATATTTTTCATCAATAAATATCCATGGACTCCTAGAATTGAGTCAAATTGCTAAAAAGCTTACATTGTTCTATAAAAAATATACAAAACCAGCCCCCATTAAACAAGAATTATCTACGCTATGAATTTATGCGTAGTCAGGTCGCTTAATATAGCGCCTTTGACTGATTTTTGCGTGAAAGCTTACTCCCACTTTTTCAGACGAACCTTACTCTTACTCCAGAGGTACTTGTAATTTACATCCCCAAGTAAAGGATTATGGAACCTGTAGTGCAACCTCGTACTGTGTGCATAAAATGAATGTTTAACCGAAGCTGGCCTCAAACTCCGGAATTGTCACGGTACATTGTTACTAGCCCAGTATGTTATCAACTTCGCTATCGAAGCATATTATTTTTTCAGAGACTTCTTGGATTGTTGTCGGGGCTACAGAGTTTTCGTGCATGATGTAATACTTTCGGCGAGGAATCTGCAGAGAGGGACCGAGCCATATATGGTCAGACCAGGTGAAATGAAATCAAAACGTCGGCTTTAGGTGTTCTCTGTGGTGTAGGGGCTAGGTGCTCGTTTCTCGTGCCGAAGGCACCAGGTTTGCTCCCTCGTGGAATCATCTAGATATTTGTCCAGTGATCCCTGAACTCAATGTATGTGAGATCAAGTTTCTAGTCCTAACCGAGCAGGACCATAAAACGTAGCTCCCGTTTTAAATTTGTGCTCCTAAAAGAACAGTTGGCAGTTAAAAATCGAGAAGAACAGGCTGGAAAGCCGCTGCCCAGACAAAATTCATTAGAAAAAAATAAAAATAAAAATTCCTACATAAATATCTTCATCATCTTCAAAATTACATCGGACCCTAGCCGGTGCAATGGAGTTCGGGCACTGCAGCTGAGATCTTCCTGTGTAAGAAAGAGATCGGATCACACATAGTTACCCATCGCAGTGCAATGATGATGGTCCTATCAATCAATCAATCAATCAAATCAATTAGACCATTTAGATCTTATCATTTTCCGGTCTAATTAATCTAATGTCTACAAACAGGTATACGCAACTGACAAGTCAGTTCTACCTGTCATGACTACTGGCATATGGTTGCATGCTCCGTTTCTGCAAGTCAGCGTTACAAAAAAACAGCCAACAGATCAACCATTCTATCTTGCATCTCCTGGTGTTATTAGTATCAATTATGCCTATGACTTTCAAAGTAAGTAACAGATAGACTACATTATAAATATTTTAATTAATTGAAATACGTATGGGTATGAAGCATGGACATTTACAGTGGCGGTTCGTCATTAAGGGCAAGTGGGTCGGGCCCCACTAAAAATAATGTATAACGTGCATTTATTATTTTATAAATTAAAATATAGCGCCCAAAAACCATGTAATTAATAAGGCAGTGGAAAAGCATATATGTGTTTTCCAATATAAGCGTTACAGAAGAGTCCTCCGTATATTCGTAGCGCGTTGGACGACGGGTGGCAAGCCCCCTGTTAGTGCGATTTAATTCCGCGGGCTGGTAGACAAGCCACAGGTTCTCCAGATTTACGGTGTTCGTGGCACCGAACCGTAGTGTTACGATGTCCATGGCACTGAGTTGAAGAGCTGAAAGCTCAAGTGCTTCTGCATCGAAAAAAAGAAAAACAACACCATATCATGGACAGAGATGGGAACAAATAGATCTATCCAGAAAGAACTCAAAATCAAAGACAACTAGCTGATGCTTCAAATACGAAAGATAAAATTGAAATATTTTGGACATATAAAAAGACATGAAAGGCTGGAGAAGACCATCATGAAAGGAGGCATACCGGCAAAGAGAAGAAGAGGAAGACCACAGAGAAGATGGATACAGGATGTAAATGATGGTTTGAACATGACGGCTGCTGAGGCAGGACATCTGGTCTATGAGAGAGAAAAATTCCGGAGGACTGTTGGGGTGGCAAAGTTCTGCTCAGGACAGGCTATTTGATGATGATGATGATTTAATTAATTAGTTATTCTGGTACTTTATGGCTGCCTGTTGGAGGAAGGCACTAAAATAGAGGTTGAATTGATCCAGCGATTTTAGTAGATTGTCGCCCTTATGTTTCCAGGGCTCACAAGGGGAGCAAAGAATAGTAACACTGCGGCCTACAAGCATGTCGTAGAAGCGACTGAGGTAGGAACCTAGGAAGCTACCCTAGTAAATAAAAGCGTCAGAAATCGGATGTGTTGGCCTACTTGTAGGCGCATAACTGGCACAACGTACAATCGCTTTAGGATTGGAACACATACAAATCCGAAAGAATGGTTAACAAGTGGTCGATATGAAGCGTTCAAAGAAGAAGAAGTTTGAAGTTACCCGTTGTACAAGTCGAACTAGATGCATGAGGAGCAGAGTGAAGAGTGTGTTTAACTTTTACAATACGAGAAGCCAACTCACAAACCATTTGCACAGTATCAATTCTATAGTAAACCCTTTCCCGTGCCAAAATGTTTCATTGACAACATTGTTTACCAGATCCATTTGATGTTATTTATGTAAATATTTTTGTATAATACAGTAGATGTATTTATAATGCACACTTATCAATTCTGCATATTCTGATATTATGTTATGTTACGCGATCGACTTCCTGGCACATTGGACTTTCCCATTTGTGCTCTGTCCACCGCTGCAGCAATCATCCCAAAGTCCATTTGCTCACCGTACCCATGAGAAGTTGATTACTATATCTTCTCTCTCTACCACGAAGACAACACTGTCTGTCATGTCTAAACTTAACGCCTAATTCTCGAACTCGTTCCAGTGTCTGAGACTTGCCAATGTCACATAATTGAGAGCGTACCGCAGAGAGTATCGGCTCTGTCCATACTTCTGCCCGCTTGAGTCGGGGCGTTGTTTGCATGAAAGTCAGCACACTCGTTACCCTGAACTCCAGCATGTCCAGGTGTGTACACTCAATTCTGATATCTCAAGTAATGCTCGGATGGGTAACATAAATGAGATATTAACGATTTTATTAGTGCAATAAATCTTATTCTACACAAGCTGAGATCAGGGATCTCTGGAAAAATATCTCGATGGCTTCCTGATGGAGGGAACTGAGTACGTTTGGTACGAGAGGCGAGCACCTTACCTCTACACCACGCATACCCCTTGTGTTCGTATATTAGGAGTTAACCAGCGAGCTACAGGAACCTTCAGTATGCATACTTTCCGACATCTTTCTGAGGAAACTGGTGACCTATCCGTGGAGTGTAAATCACTTGCACACCCTGCTTGATTTAGAACGTGTAGGCTTTGCTTATCTATCCTTTCTATGAAAACAGTATTATCGAGAGTAGGGTTAGTGCAAAATTGGCAAGGCACATTCCTATATTGTTCATTTGTTCCAGTGTCAATTCCTTTTTGTTAGTGGGGCCAGGCACAAATGTTCAGGAAAATCATGGTATTGGACTAGGTTATATTTTAATTTATTAAATAATAAATGCATGTTACACATTATTTTTAAGGGCCTGACCCCACTGGCCCTTAATGACGAGCCGCCACTGATTTGTTCCTTTAAGAATCATCTCCATCGTCACATAGGACTTGTCCATAATTGCTTCGATTTTCTTCTAAGCATGTATTTCAGTGTGTTTATGCAACAGCTCCCGTTATGTGTTCATTGATGTATCTACTAAGGTTTCTCTTGGGGTTTTCCCGTCTTGCCGCACGTATCGGTATACATAACTTGCGCAACCGAGATAGAAAACATCCTTTATCTTCTTCGTTGAAATCTTCAGAGCGCATGTTTTCTCTTAGAGCTTTGATGATGTCGCTTTGACAATAAAAGACTCATATTAGCTGCCAAGAATAGGCATAGCAAACATACAAATAGATAACACCAGAATAAAGCAAGTTTCTGAATTCAAATATTTAGGCAGTATTTTTACAGAGGACGGGAAACTAGATAGAGAAATAGAGACAAGGTGTCAGAAAGCAAATGCAGTGACCTACCAGCTGGCACCATTACTACAACACCCAAATATCAAGATGGAAGTGAAAAGACAGATGATAAAAGTATTTTCCTACCAACACTTTGTTACCAGTGCCAAACTTGGTCTCTTACAGCAACACAACACAGAAAGCTCACCACGTGTGAAATGAAATGCTTGAGGAAGTCAGTGGGAGTCACCAGGAAAGACAGACTACAAAATGAGTACATCAGAAGCAGAGTGGGCATAACTTCATGCACCGAATACATCGAAAGACAACAAATGCAGTGGTTTGGACATTTAATGAGAATGAAATACAACCAACCACCAATAACAGCATACAATAAAAGAGATCGGGTACTAGAGCTAACGGAAGACCAAGAAAAAGATGGATAGACAATATCAAAACCATACTACATAAACACGGATACAACACAACACGGGCAACTCATCTAGCCCTAGAACGCAAATTAAAGCTCCCATCCCTACGCTTAACGGCAAGAGTGGACAGCCAACAACATCTTCCACCTGGGAATATACAATAGACAATAGACAAAATAGAATAGACATAGGTGTAGAGCTGAACAACATTACGCAGAGGTGCAGAATCTTTTGAAGATAAACTTAGGAATGAGCTTGAAGACAAGAGAAACAAGCTCAAACTCAGAAGTATTCACAGTAACACAATTGCCAATTGACAGTCTGTAAAGAGAAAAACTTGGCTGTACACACCTGGAGTTACTGGTGTGCTGGGTAACGAGCGTGCTAACTTTCTTGCAAACTATGTCCTGACTCAAGCGGAAATGTCATGACTCAAGCGGAAATGTCATGACTCAAGCGGAAATGTCATGAATTCTGTACACTCTCATTTATGTGATATGGGCGAGTCTCAGACACTGGAACAAATGCGAGAATTAGGAGTCAAGTTTGAACATGTCAGACAGTGTCGTCTTCGTGGTAGAGAGAAGATATAGTAATCAACTTCTCATTGGTACGGTGAGCAAATGATTTTAGGATGGCTGCAACAGCGGAAGACAGAGCCCGCTTGGGAATGCCCAATGTGCCATGACGTCGATCGTATAACGTTATTGGTTATTGGTTACTAAACTGACGTCATTGCACTCTGGGCAGACCCATAGGTGCTCAGTCTCCCCAACAGATATCGAAGAGTATGCATACTGATGGTTCCTGTGGCTCGCTGATTAAACACACCTCTCACTCTGCCTCTCAGACATCCAGTTCGACTTGAACAACGGATAACTCCAAACTGCTTAAATCGCTTGATCGATTCAACATCGATTTTAGTGTCCTCATCCAACAGAGAGTCGCGAAGAGACCGAAGAATATCCCCTTATCCATCTTCAACTCCCCAACAATCGAAGCTGTTGATGCAAGCCTGTCCGCTCTCTCATTACCGTAAACACCCGCATGCCCAGGACAGTATATCCACATAAGCCGCTGGAGGTTAGAAACTTCTATAGACGACATCCACTCATACCGAAACCTGCCCTTCTGGATCTGTGAAGCATCGACTGAGAGTCAGATACAACAACTGCCCCAGTAAATGAAGTCCTAGAAATCCAATGGAGGGCAGCAGTAGCGGCCTCAACCTCTATCCTCATACTAGAAGTAGTTGTCCTGTATGTCCCACTTCGCTCTGCAACAACCCTACCATAACGTATAACGTAAAAATAACATAATATGTAAAGACGAAAAATATCATACTTATATCACAATTTATGTTTATAACAAGATATCTTCTTTCTTTTAGATGCTTCCTCAACAACATATTATTTTAAGTTTGGTGTCTACGGAGATAATACTGTAAAACATAAAATACAGGAAAGTGACTGCATATTTCTTCGGGTAATCTTTATTTGTCATAAATTATATCTCTCTACTGTCATTTTAGAGCCGCTGTAGCGTAGTTGTTAGTGAACTCTCTTCAAAAGGCTGGTGGTCTGGGTTCAGCTCCCGCAATGTGCGTGGAATTTTTCCCGACCATGACGGCTCTCAAGTTGACACAGCCTCAACTGGGTACCAGACATGCTCTGGGAAAGTAAAGGCGGCCGGCAAGATGCTGACCACATCACCCATCGTGTGCCGACGGTCAATGAAAAATACAGGCCTAACACTGTATTGACCTATTTACCATGAGGTATGAAAGGGTTCCTTTACTTTTTTTTTTATTTACTGCCAATTTGCTCCTAGTATACGTAAGTGGTGTCTGTAGCTTAAGTGGTAGTCAGTTCGACCATAACCCAAGCGTTCCTGGTTCAAACTCCGCGGCAGGCAATTTGGAAGCAAATTCGTTTCCGTGGGATTGTTACGAAAGGTAAAAATAGACCTCACTGTTCAGAAAGCAATGACATTCTACTGAACGTATAAGTGGTGCCTAGAAAATCAACGACTCGTTTACTGTGGTTAATGGAGACGTCCGGTAAAGGATATGCCTCGATTTTCATTTGTTGTGATTCATCTGTCATTAGAATTGCTGTATGAATGCATATACAGGGTGTTCAACTTAAAAGCAGCCTATGAATGGAGCTAATCTGGCATATATGTATGGAAATGAGAATGTTCAGTTATGACGTAGTATAGGTCAAGATTGTGTGATGGTGTGTAATTGTAGTGCGGGAATGAACAAATGTGACGTAGGACAAGCTAGTCAGAACCTGTTTAAATAGTAAATAAACACAACGCGATAGGTTATCTGGCAACTTTCGATTTGTCAATGGGGCTTTCAATTATCTTGAACACCCTGTACTATCCAACATCGCATCAAGTAAAGAGTTGATTGGTTTGATAGGACCATCATCATTGCACTTCGGTGAGTAACAATGTGTGCTCCGTTCTCTTTCTTACACAGACAGATCTCAGATGCAGTGCACGAAATCCGTATCACCGATGAGGGTCCCGGATGTAGTGATGAAACTGGTGAAGATATTTTTGTAGGAATTTTATTTGTAATCTTTTCTAATTAATTTTACCCGGGAAGCGGCTTTCCAGCCTGCTCTTCTCGATTTTGAACTGTAATGGATTTTTTTACGTGCTCAAATTGGACACGGGAACTCTGTTTTATCGTCCGTCTCCGATAGGACTAGGAACTCGAACTCACCTACACTGAGATCAGGGATCTCTGAAAAGATATCCAGATGGCTTCACAAGGAATCGAACCTGGTAGCTTTGACACGAGAGACGATCACCTATCCTCTACGCCACAGAGATTCCTTATATAAAAAGTACCAGAAAGCACTGCCGTCTAATTAATTCAGACAAACATACATATACAGACATTCATTCAGACAGACATACTACGGACTACCACACAGACAGACAAACTACAGACAACTACACAGACAGACAAACTACAGACAACTACACAGACAGACAAATAATGATGATGATGTTGTTGTATATCTCAGGTGGAAGCAACTTTATATTTTGCAACTTTGTTAACACTTCGACCTAAAAACTCATTGGAAATTGGAGTTCGCATAAAACTTAGCAACCGACTAAGTGAGGGTCTGAAAAGTATCGACGCTGACAAGATGATTTTGCCCCATTATAAAAGTATGGGGGCCTCTTGCGACGGAGTTGGGACCAGCCCCTACACAATTTTCTTGCCAGCCTTAACACATGTATGTATGACAAGAACTAATGAGTACTAGGAACTAAATTGGTATTATTACAAGAACTAATGATTACTAGGAACTAAACTGGTATTATTACAAGAACAATGATTACTAGAAACTAACTGTATTATTACAAGAACTAATGATTACGAGAAACTAATTATTTTTTAGTAAATAACACAGGCAATTACAAGGAACTAATTAATTCTTGGTAAAATAACACAGACAATTACATCGAACTAATTAATTCTTAGCAAAATAACACATGCAATTACAAGGAACTAATTAGTTCTTGGTAAAATAACACAGGTAATTGCAAGGAACTAATTAGTTCTTCGTAAAATAACACAAGGTAATTGCACAGGAACTAATTAGTTCTTCGTAAAATAACACAGACAATTACATGGAACTAATTAATTCTTGATAAAAATAACACAGGTAATTACAAGGAACTTATTAGTTCTTGGTAAAATAACACAGGCAATTACAAGGAACTAATTAGTTATTGGTAAAATAAAACAGACAATAAAATATAGATTTCTGTAACGTTACTATTAATGTCAGTAGTATATTGTGTGATATACAGAGTGGACCCAAAAAATGAGAACATCGTGTAAAAAGTAATATAATTACATCAAAATTGTTTTAGCTGTCTCCATAATAGCTTAATTTATTTACTCATTTACTTACTGACCTATTTAGCTATATGATGTTTTTATTTCGACAATTTCCAGGCACAGTCTTTGATTTTTAATATGCCAATTGTTAACATCTGCAGGTTTAAATTTGTTACCAAGAATGACACAAATTACTGCGGAAGACCGTATTCTGATTAAACGAGTGACGTCGATGCATAGAAAAATTGAACATGATTTCTGATTAGCTAAATACTTGGCAAACAAAATTACATGAAATAATATAATTAAATTAAATAACATTTCTAAATAACACGTATGTTACGCGATGTTCTCATTTTTTTGGCCCACCCTGTATGTTGTGAGTTATATGTTGTGTGTTATATATTGTGTGTTATATATCGTGTGTTATATATTGTGAGTTATATGTATAAGTGTGTTATATATTGTGAGTTATATATTATTGTGTGTTATATATTGTGTGTTATATATTATTGTGTGTTATATATTATATGTCATATATTGTGTGTTATATATTGTGTGTTATATATTATTGTGTGTTATATATGTATATTTTATATGTGTGTTATATATTGTGTGTTATATATTATTGTGTGTTATATATTTTGGTTATATATGTGTGTTATATTATTGTGTGTTATATATTAATGTGAGTTATATATTATGTGTTATATATATTGTGTGTATATATGTGATGTTAATATTGGTGTTATATATTGAGTGTTATATATTGTTGTTATATATTATTATGTGCTATATATTATTGTGTGTTATATATTTATTGTGTGTTATATATTGTGTGTTATATATTATTGTGTGTTATAGAACTTTCTGGTTAATATAATTCTCACATTATATTATCTGCTAGAGTCAACAAGCTGAGATGAGAGGTGCCAAACATTACTATGTTATAGTTAACGTTGAAGGAGATGATCAACTTGAGTCAGACGATATCACAGTTAATTTGGTCCAGTTACGAGAAGTGGACGTCAGTATAGAATGCATTAAAGCCTCCTGTATGCAATGGAATCAATTCAGCTATTCGCCTAAGGATTGTTATGTAAGTATATTAGAGGCCCGTCTGCCCAGCGTGTTCGTAGCGCGTTGGACGACGGTGTGACAAGCCATCTGTGATTGCGGGTTCAATTCCGCGGGCTGGCAGAAAAGCCACATTCTCCAGATTTACGGTGTTCGTGGCACCGAACCGAAGGGTTACGATGTCAGTGGCACCGAACCGAACTGCTGAAAGCTCAAGTGCTTCTGGATTGGGGGGGGAAAAAGTATATTAAAGTTATATATTGTTGTTTGTTTACTATCGTTCTGATTGATTGATTGATTGATTTATTTATTTATTGGTTAGATCATCATCATTGCGCGTTGTCGAGTACTCCGTGTGTGCTCCGATCTCTTTCTAACATAAGAAGATCTGAGCTGCAGTGAATGAACTCTGTAGCACTGGCGAGGGTTGTAATTTTTAATGATGGTGATAATATATTTTGTAGAAATTTTATTTTTAATCTTTTCTAATAAATTTTACCTGGGCAGCGGCTTTCCAGCCTGCTCTTCTCGATTTCGAACTGCCAAGGATTCTTTTACGTGCTCAAATTGAACATTGGCCCTACCTTTTATCGTCCGTCTCCGATAGGACAGTCAACTCGATCTCACCTACACTGAGATCAGGGATTTCTGGGAAAATATCCAGATGGTTCTATGAAGGAGCGAACCTGGTACCTTTGGCACGAGAGGCAAGCTCCTAACCTCTACGCCACAGAGATCCGTTATTGTTCTTATTATCCAAGCTAACCCTTCTTTGTCATCTGTCTGATATGTATATTGTCCAGAAAGTTCTTTTTGTGGTGACCAGGTACAACGCTCCCTTTCATCTTCAAATAGGTTGTTCTGGTCAGAACTTTGCCTCTCTAACAATCCTTCGGAATTTCTTTCTCTCATATAACAGATGTCCTGCCTCTGCAACCGTCATGCTCAAATCATCAGTTACATCCTGAATTGATCGTCTCCATAGTTTTCCTCTTCTCCTCTTTGTTGGGATGCCTCCTTTGCTAATGATCTACGCCAACCCTTCATGTCTCTTTTTATGTCCAAAATAGTTTAACTTTCTTATTTGTAGCATCATCTGTTCTCGTTGATTTTGAGTTCTTTCTGGATAGATATAGTTGGTATGAGTGGATGTCGACTATAGACGTTTCTAACCTCCAGAGGTTTACGTGGATATACTGTCCTGGGCATGCGGGTATTTACGGTAATGAGAGAGCGAACAGGCTTGCATCAACAGCATCGATTTCTGGAGAGGTGAAGATGGATAAGGGGGATGTTCTTCGGTCTCTTCGCGACTGTTTGCTGGATGAGGACACTAAAATCGATGTTGAATCGATCAAGTGATTTAGGCAGTTTGGAGTTATCCGTTGTTCAAGTCGAACCTGAGAGGCAGAGTGAGAGGTGTGTTTAATCAGCGAGCCACGGGAACCATCAGTATGCTTACTCTTCGATAACTGTTGGGGGAGACTGAGCACCTATGGGTCTTCCCGGAGTGCAATGACGTCAGTTTAGTAACCAATAACCAATAAGATATATATGTTATCTTCTCTGTTCATTATAAACTCTTCTGGACTCTTCTGTAACACTTAAATTCAAAAGCGCATATATGTATTTTCCACTGTATTGTTAAATGTCCATGTTTTTCTCCAATACGTTGCAACTGGGAATATGCATTTTTTTAACAAATTGATCTTTGTTTGCCTATCAGTTCTATTCCAATACTGGTTTTTTGTACGTTCTTCTCGCAAGGCCCTTTGTAAGTTTCTCCCTTACTTTTCAAAAACACTCGATTTAACCTCGTGTTGAAAGGACGGAATATTGTTCTAGTGTATCCTTATCTCAATGCATATGAGGTCAAGTTTCTAGTCATTCGGAGATATACGATAAAACAAAGATACTCTGTTCAAACTGTAAACGTTGAAGAACTCTTGACAGCTTTATGTAGCAAGGAGTATGCTGGAAAGCCGCTGCCCACACAAAAATCATTAAAACCACTAAACACTATCATTGCTAGGATACTTTCATCATTATCAAAACTGTATCAGTGACCCTCGCCGGTGCAACAGAGTTCTGTCTGTGTAACAAAATAGATCAGAGCACACATGGTTATTTACCGAAGTACAATGATGATAAAGGTATTATTAATCAATAAATCATTCAATTAGTAAATTAATCAATCAACTAGTCAATCAATTAGTCAATCCTTCAATCAATATTCTAGCAGGCTTTAATTTTGACAAATAGTTCCCACATTGTTTCATTTTAATATGCCAGGTTTTGCTTTGCACATGTATTTGCAATCACTGTTCAACCACACATTAATCAGTAAATTATATTTACAATCACTGGTCAACCCCCACATTAATCAGTAAGTTATATTTGCAATTACTGGTCAACCACACACTTCACAGTAAATTATATTTGCAATCACTGGTCAAACACACACTTTTTCAACATGTAAATTTATTTTTTGCAATCACTGGTCAACCACACACTTCACAGTAAATTATATTTACAATCACTGGTCAACCACACACTTCACAGTAAATTATATTTGATCAATCATTGGAAATCAAACGCAACACACTTCACAGTAAATTATATTTGCAATCACTGGTCAACCATACATTTATCAATAAATGACATATAAAATCATTTATCAAGATCACATTAAAGAAAAATTATATTTGAAATCACTGCACATATCAGATTTATCAAGAAATTATTTGGTTATTTGTTACTAAACTGACGTCATTGCACTCCGGCTGATCCATAGATGCTCAGTCTCCCCCAACAGATATTGAAGAGTATGCATACTGATAGTTCCTGACGCTTGCTTATTAAACACACTCCTCACTCTGCCCCTGAGGCATCCAGTTCTACTTGTACAAGGGGTAACTCAAATCGATGGATCGATTCAACATCGATTTTAGTGTCCTCATCCAACAGACAGTCGTCCCAAAGAGACCGAAGAACATCCCCCGTATCCATCTTCAACTCTCCAACAGCCGATGCTGTTGAAGCAAGCATGTCCGCTCTATCATTACCGTAAACACCCTCATGCCCAGGACAGTAGACCCAAGTAAGCCTCTTGAAGTTATAAATAAATTATTTATAAAACTGCACGTATTTAGATCAATAAAATCTGCGATTTAATAAACCAAAGACAATATATATTTCCTAATTAGTACGTGGTTGTGTTCTGTGTGTTCCAGATCAGCCACTGTAGTGCAGGAGATCCTCCTCTATTAACTTGTCGATGTGATAAGGGCACTATATTCACGGCTGGTACTGGTCCATGTAAATCGTCACGTTTTGTTGTTATACGGAGGTAAGATCAGGTCACTTATGAGTGTATACAAATTATGTAAATTTGTGTAGTTAATATATCATTGAGGACAACAGAATCGGCAACAAATAATTTTATAATACATTTTAATTTAACTATAATAAAATCCAATAAGATTTGAAACTCATTCATAAATTAGTATTATTAGCTCAATGTGTATAATATGTCTAGATACGTCTTATTATACTAAAAATATAAGAACAAAGTTTGTGAGTATTTAACCTATTCTTAATGTATTGTCATTGCCCATTTTCGCATTCATATGTTGCTACAGGGAATATGTATGTTCTCATAAGTCTTACTTTTGTTTCTTGTTTCTGTCCTGCCATAATTTCTTCATACTGACCACCCTCTTTAAAGTCATGGCTAATTTTCTTCTAAATTCTTTCGTGCAATCTCCATTGTTGTTGATTATAAATAAAGATATTCAAAATATGTGACGTTCATTAGTTATGGTAATGTTGGATTGAGGTTTTGCTTTGTAAGACTACAAAACTATATTGTCCATGTACAACATATACCCCCAATACGTACACTTTGTGAAATAACTAATCCTGGTGTCGGCACCAATTTTAAAATGTGACTTTTATATATTCAGGGACTACGTACAGTTCAAACAATTTTACTTCCCGAAAGACTATTGCTTTATAATTCCTTTTTTCGTGATAAGCGTGTGGTTAATCTTCCTGGCATTCTATGTAATTGCTCGCAGACGTGATGCCATGGAAAAGCTTTTGGTAAGTTTTATTTTTTAATAATATGTTTGTCTTTCTCTCAATCACACACATATCTATCCTTCTCTCTCCTCTCTCTCTCTTCCTCTCTCTCTCTTTCTCTCTCTCTCTTTCTCTCTCGTATGTTTCTGTCTAGCTCTCTCTCTTTCTCTCTTTCTCTCTCTCCCTCTTTCTCACTCGTTCTTTTCTCTCTAGCTATCTTTCTCTTCCTCTCTCTATTTCTTCCTCTCTCGCTCTCTCTCTTTCTCTTCCTCTCTCTCTCTCTCTTCCTCTCTGTCTCTCTCTCTCTCTTCCACTCTCGCTCTTTCCTTTCCGTATTTGTGTCTCTATTCCTCTCTCTCTCTCTCTTTCTCTCTCTTTCTGTCTGTCTGTCTCTCCGTCATACAATATTTGGGGATCGGGTATCAGTAATGTTCGTTGAATAGAATGTGTTAAGTTTGTGAATAATAAAACGCAGATACAGACCAAACGACGAGATATACGATAGTGAGACAGCTTGTGCTATCTATGATACAAGTTATCATTTATCTCTCACATCACATTTCTCGCAGGGCAAGACTTTAGTTCTTCAGAGGATGTTCAGTCCGTTCAGAGGCGAACCGTATCTGTTGTGTATCGTGACAGGATTTGGACAGGGATGTCGCACAAGATCAATCCCCTACATAACATTCATTGGCAGTAAGAATGTCAGTCCCAGGTACAAGTTGGAAGCAAGAGACTTTGTCTTCGTGGTGAGTCGATGACACAATCAAATGCTTTCTTATATGTATGTATATGTGCCCTTTTCGTCTTTATAGTCGGCCAACTGGGCAAGTGTTTTACTGTGACAACTTCTGTGTTTTCCCTTCTTTATCTTGTCTTTCAATTTATTTCTAAGTCTCTTTTAAAAAGATGCTGCACCTTTCCGTAATGTTGTTTTCCACATAACTCGGCCATCAGCTGGTTTTTTCCTATTTATAGGGACCGATAGAAAAGCTCCTTTTTGAGGACTTGCATACATTCTTAAAATCTGAGCAGTGGTCTGCATTGGGGTCTCTTCCCTTCCGAAAGTTTATAGAACAACGTTTGTTTTGGTATGCGGCTATTGTCCATTCTTCTCACATGCCCTAGCCATCTAAGTCTTCTACTGTTAAGCATGTCCATGATGGAAAGCAAGTTTGCACGTTGAAGTACTTCAGAGGTGGTTATCTTGTCGTATCATCAAATATTAATAATTTTGTGGAAACATCGAAGGTGATTGACGTTAAGTCTCCTTTCGTGCTTTCAGTAGGCTTTCTATATTACAAACCCGCAAACACATTCATCAATAAGGAATATCAATATTATGAATATTTGTCATCAATTTTTTTTTTCCCGATCCAGAAGCACTTGAGCTTTTCAGCTCTTCGGTTCGGTGCCATGGACATCGTAACCCATCGGTTCGGTGCCACGAACACCGTGGAATCTGTGGCTTTTTCTGTGATCCCGCGGAATTGAATCCGCACACAGAGAGGGATAGTCACCCGTAGTCAACGCGCTACGAACACGCTGGGCAGACGGGCATTTGTCATCAATAAATAATCATAGACTCATATAATTTAGTAAAATTGCAAACAACCTGCAGTGTTCTATAAAACATATATAACTTCCAGCCCCCTCCCAACTGAAACTAGGTCAGGGTTTTCCATATCAGCTATGCGGCCCAATACTAGAGTTGGCTGTGTTTAAGTTAAGCGCCTGCAGAACTGTACGCCGGTACATCTAGTTTCTGTATGATTTTTTTACTCAGGTTAACCTCTCTACGTAGGAGGCAAATAAAATTGACCAAGGGAAGTTAATTTCTCTAAACGAGTCAGAGTCCAGTTAGTCGTTTACAGGCCTACTCTACTGACAAGGGGGGATTCTACTCGTCATCAGCAGGTTACTCATTTTTACTTTTCGCCCTTCCTAAGAAATACTATCCGATCAACCCTGCTGACCAGAGCATGACACGGAATACACTTTATAGATCTTTCTTGGACATAAACGTCAAACCAATCTCAGACGTTGAGGTAAAAGATGTCCTTACAGCAAAGAAGAAGAAGAAGAAGAAGAAAGTAAAGGGAAGTGATGAAGTTTGAGCAGAAATACTGATGTCAGAAGAAACAAAAACTTCAAGACTCATGTGCAGAATTCTGAACGATATATAGGATAAAGAAGTAAGTTCAGAAGATTGGAGAATTAGCACTGTTATCAAGTTATCATAGGAAGGGGATTTCTTCTTCTTTCGATTGTTGTAGGCTAGTTTTTATCATTCTTATTGTGATGTATAAACAGCCAAACATCAGAACGTAATGTACGTGCACCAACCTTCAGCACATATTTCAGCACAGTTGCTTATCCTTCGGTGGGGTGTTCGATTTCAGTAAGCTATTGTGTGCGGTTCGCTCTCCGCTAGCCTTTTACTGTCCCCAGCCGTAACCCACTAGGCAGAGGGTTGCTCATTTATTTCAGGACAGCGACACTTAGACGGCCCGCCCTCCCGGGCTTATGAACGCCATCTGCCCAGTACAACCGGTCGTTTTAATTAACACCTTGGTTTGCCACCCGTTCAGGTTTGTTTGCGGTTTGCTCCGCTAGCTTTTGATTGTCCCCAATCAAAACTAAAAGGCACAGTAGTTCCCTGCGAGCGAAAACGCGCACTAGCTTTACCTCTTCTGCGCTTTCCAGTTGCTCTATTCATTTGGGTGGGACGCACACCCTGCTTGCCGCTGCCGCGCTTGCGCTGGTTTTGCCTCTGCTGGGTTTTCCAGTTTTGATCGTGTGGATGGGACGCACACCCTCTTGCCTGCCATGATCGATGCTGCAGTGCTTACCTCGCTTTCCACTCTTACCGTGCTGGCCTGCCCCTCGATGAGGCCCACTATGATGGCTTTGACAGCATACGTGCTAGCTCTGCCCTGATGTCCTGTCACCATCGACTCTTTCCGTGCTCACATTTTTCGGGCCTTCCGTGTCGTGCACACATTTGCCTGTACTGTCATCGTCTGTGACACAACCCGGTCCCCCATCCACGTTATAGGGTCACGAGTCTCGTCCCATGTGGTGCCACCCTTGCAACGTCCGTATGTGTGCTTGCTCTGCCCTGGTGCCTACCTAACCATTTCCGTCAATTCCCACTGGGCTGTCCGACTTCGAAGGGACAAAATCCGAGTTTCGCCCCATGATGCCCACATGCAACTCAACTCGGTACCCAGCATGCTCATCGGCACTAGAGAAGCGGATCAAGAGAAAGCATGAGCGGGATCCGAATTTCGCCACACGCGGGTCAACGTCCCTTCGATGGTTTTGACTTTTGACCTATGTGGACCAACGTGCAGCTCAACTCATCTCCCAGCACACTCATCGGCTCAAGAGAGTACATCAAGAGAGCGAATGCTTGGGCTCTGAATTTCGCCGCACGCGGGTCAACATACCTTCGATGGTTTTGATTCGTACTTTTGAACCATGTGGACCAACGCGCGGCCCAACTCATCACCCGGCATTCTTATCGGCTCAAGAGAGTACATCATGAGAGAGAAATGCGCGGGCTCCGAGTTCGGCCCCGCGAGGTTCCACATGTATCGTTATAGCTTTTCCCACCGGCCGGGAGAGACGAGCATTAATAGTCACTTTGGGAATTCGCTCGTCTGTGTTGCGAGCGGATCCCATCAAGCATGACTACATTTGCATCTCTACTTGCCCCAGAGTAGCTCTCCCACAGCACCTGCCCTCTTGGCCAGACTGGAACCACCGTCTGTTACTAGGGTCACCAAGTGGAGGTGAGAGCAGGGAATTAGAGCCATCTCTCTAATCCTGGCGCGCCGCTTCCTTGCGCCTTTGAACCCGAAAGAGGATTTAATAAATTGTAACAATTGAAGAGGAATAACCATGTTATTACTAACAAGTAAAATATTTAGTAGAGTGATCCTGCAAAGAATGAAAGTAACATTAGATAACAAAATTTGGAAAGAACAAGCAGATTTTAAGTAAGGAAAATCATACATAGACCACATTTTTACACTACTCCACATAGTTGAGAATTATACTATTTTTCAATATACTATTTTTCACTATAATATTTTTCAATATGCTATTTTTAGATATACTTTTTTCACTATACTATTTTCAATACACTAATTTTCAATATACTATTTTCACAGAATGGTTCTGAGATATGGTTTCTTGTTAGCGTTCCCTATGATCTCGGCAGGTTGAAGAGTGTTGTTATCTCACTGGAACCGAAATATACAAAAATATCAACCTGGTTTGTAGACACATTCTCAATTATGATGTGGGGTTAAGTATAGATTTTCAAAAATAGACAAGTACATTCTTTTTCTTCTTCAAACGCCCCATATCGACCACTTGTTAAGCACTGTGAGTTTTGTATGTGATCTGAGCCTAAGAGCGATTGTATGTTGTGCCAGTTATACGCCTACAAGTAGGCTAGCATATCCGATTTCTGCAAAGCGTCCATCCAGCCCAGCATCTTTACTTAAACTCTTGGTTCACTGAAATCTGTCTCGTTCTCTTCCAAAGTTCCTCATTTGTGACCCTATCATACCATCTCAGTTCCTCTATTAGGCGCAGACTGTCTGATGATGATCAAGTTTGATGTGTGCACTAAGATCTTATTGTGTGAACTGAGTGTGATCTTATGTGAACTAAGTGTGATGTTATGTGAACTAAGTTTGATGTTATGTGAACTAAGTGTGATGTTATGTGACTAAGTATGGTGTTATGTTAAATAAGTGTGATGTTATGTGAACTAAGTGTGATGTTATGTGAACTAAGGTGATGTTTTGAACTAAGTGTATGTTTGTGAACTAAGTGTGATGTTATGTGAACTAGGGGTGTGTAAATGTTGTATGAACTAAGTGATGTATGTATATCTTATGAACTAAAGTGTGATGCTAGTGTGAATTGTATGATAGTGTATTTGAACTAGGATGCCTTCCTGACAAAAGCTGTCAGCAAGTTCGCCATCTCATATGATAAGCTCTCATTTATGTGACATAGGCGCCCGCCTGCCCAGCGTGCTCATAATGAGTTGGACGACGGGGGACAAGCCCTCTGTGAGTGCGGGTTCAATTCCGCGGGCTGGCAGAAAAAGCCACAGGTTCTCCAGATGTACGTTGTTCGTGGCACCGAACCGAAGGGTTACGATATCCATGACACCGAGCCGAAGAACTTAAAGCTCAAGTGCTTCTGGATCAGAGAAAAATGTGACATAAGCAAATCTCAGACACTGGAACGAGTTCAAGAATTAGGCATTAAGTTTGGACATGCCAGACAGTGTCGTCTTCGTGGTAGAGAGAGAAGATATAGTAATCAACTTCTCATGGGTACGGTGAGCAAATGAACTTTGGAATGGTTGCTGCAGCGAAGGACAGAGCACGAATGGGAATACCCAATGTGCCAAGACGTCGATCGCATAACATAACATATAGGATAAGAAACAACCAGAATTGTCAGGTGACCTACCATTTCTGCCGATCGAGTCGGAGCCACAAGGGAAAACCCGGTGGAATGAGATCAATCCCTCGCCATGCGGCCTCATATGCAGCTCTCCACGCCCATGTACTTATATTAAGTGTATTTTGCAACATTTAGCTAGCTGGACAGTATCCTGACAAACACTATAAATTCTTTGACCCAGGTTTATCGAGAAATTATTCATCAAAGAGCTCGTGACTGGAGAGGAGTGGGAATGTCATTACAACACTTGGATCCCAGACAAAAGTAATCACACATTTCCTTTCTTTATCACCGAAACTATCCAAAAACGAGGTAATTTTTATTCGTTATGTAAATAGGTAGCAATTTTGATTGCACAGGAAATGTTAAAAAAGAAATTATGATACGAATTTGCAAAGCAACATCAGCTTTTGAAAGTCTAAATAAAATATCGAACTGCAAGTTATATAGTATTAAAACTAAATTACGAATTTTTAATTCAAATGTTGTATCAATCCTAACATATGCTAGCGAGAGTTGGAAAATGACTAAAGATATAGAAAGCAAGTTGAATGCATTTGAAAATAGATGTCTGCGAAAAATAATGAATATAAAATGGAAGGAATTCAGGAGAAGTGATGAAATCAGAGACATGTCTGGTCAACCACTAGTGACAACTGTTATAAGAAAGAGAAGATGGAGATATTTTGGATACACCTTGAGGAGAAATGATCAACGAATATCAAAGCAGGCATTGAAGTGGGATGCAAAGGGTTCAAGAAAGAGAGACGACCTAAGGAGACCCTGAAACGAACTTTGCTGAGAGAGGCAAGAAATATCGGTCTCAGTTCCATGCAGGAGATTGATCTAGTTGTCCAGGATAGAGCGGTATGAAAAAATTACTTGTAGGCCCTATGTAGCGTATAACGGTACGAGAGGAATTATGATAATTTTTATGTGATTCTTGTTAGAGTTCAAATACCTAGCTAACATATGGAGATTATCAGCTTACATGACACAGACTAAACTTAATATATACAAATCAAATGTGCGCTCAGTCCTACTCTATGTATCAGAGACATGGAAAACAAGTAACAAGACAGACAGACGTATAAGAGGCTTTGATGGAAGATGTCTCAGACGAATTCTCGGAATTCGCTAGGACCAGAGGATACCAAATACTTAAATCGCACAGGCATCAACAATATCAACAAGGAAATAAAAAAAACGTAGAAGATGGAAGTGATTAGAACATGCATTAAGAATGTAGAAGGTCGGACACCTACATGTGCAGAAAGCATCGTAGAAATTGGACTTGCTGGTCTACTTGTAGGCGCATAACTGGCACAAGGTACAATCGCTCTTATGCTCAGATCACATACAAATCACAAATAGTGGTTTAACTAGACGTCGATATGAAGCGACCTGTAATAGGATGGTGTGGTGATGACGGTTTGCTGGGTTTTATTCTTGCAGGTTAACTTGTTGGAACTCAAAGTAACTCATAATAACTTGTCAGTAACTTGTTTAACAGTATAAAAGTACCAAACAGTACCCTATTAGTTGCATGTTTGTTTTATTTCGATGTTAAGAGTGTGCACAAAACACGTCTATTCGTGTCTAGTGTTTTATGTCGTCTTTTTTTATCACTAACGTTGCTACGCCGTCACTACACAACTACGTATTCTAGTTTTTACTACGTCACATGTTTTGTATTAGTGTTTGCTATCTGTTTGGAGAGTGCAAACACTAAGTCTCTTCTAATATAATATATATCCTACCAACTATACTATAAACTAAGGCTACTTGTCTCTACCTCAGCTGCCACCTGGGGGACTGGCTATCCACTACAGATCGAAGACGAAGAAGAAGGTGACTAGATTGTTCATTGTTCATTTGAGGATCATCGGACATCGGACATGTCAATAATTTCTCCGATCGCCTCCCAAGCATGTATCTCAGTGTGTTCAGGCTAACAACTCCTATTCTGCGTTGATTGATGTATCTACTGGGTTTTCTCTCGTGATTTTCACGTCTTGATAGGAAACTAGATATACAATTCAAATCACTCACTCAAACACACACATGAATGTTCACAAACGTAATACAGGAATCATCATCATCAAATAGCTTGTTCTGAGCAGAATGTTGCCACCCCAGCAGTCCTCCGGATTTTCACTCTCTCATAGGCCAGATGTCTGCTCTGCAGCCATCATGTTCAATCCATCATTTCCATCCTGAATCCATATTCTCCATGGTCTTCCTCTTCTTCTCCATGCGGTACGCCTTCTTCCATGATGGTCTTCTCCAGCCCTTCGTGTCTTTTTATATGTCCAAAATACCTCAATTTTCTCTTTCTTATTTGCAGCATCAGCCAGTTTTCTTTGATTCTGAGTTCTTTCTGGATAGATCTATTTGTTCTCTTCTCTGTCCATGATATACGAAGGACTCTTCTATAACACTTATATTAAAGAGCACTTATATGTTTTTCAACTGCCTTATTAAATGGCCATGCTTCACACCATACGTTGCCACTGGAATATGCATGCTCTTAGTATTGTGATCTTTGTTTTCCTATCAGTTCCGTTCCATACTGTTTTTAGTTGTTTCATTTTTTGTAAATCAATGTTATAATTGTAAAATATGATCTAAACTCACAGGTCACAAAATGAAGGCGTTTGGCTCAATATTCTTACGTCTTTTGAGAAACCAGCATCCTCTGTTTGGCATCTTTTACAATGTTCCTGGAAACGATTTTTCTAAAGTAAGTCTTAGATTTCAGATCTAAACCCGTCCCTAATGGTTGCCGTGGCTTGCATGAGGAGCAAAGAATAGTAACACGGTGACCTACAAGGCGCTAAGTGACGGCTAAGATAGAGTCAAGAGAAACTACCCTAGTAAATAAAAAGCGTTACAGAAATCGAATGTGCTGACCTAATTGTAGGTGGCACATACAAATGACAAAGAGTAGTTTAACAAATGGTTAATATGGAGTTTTGATGGGAAGAAGAAGAAATCTCAACCAGATGCGCTGATATTCTAGAGCTTTCAATTCTAACCATTCAGTCACACAGATGAGAGGTGTAACATTCAATTCTAAACATTCAGTCACAGAGATGGGAGGTGTATCATTCAATTCTAAACATTCAGTCACACACATGGGAGGAGTATCACCAGAATCTAAAATAGAATGAGAAAATCTAAAGACGAAAGTTTGAGTTCATTTACTCCGATTTCTGCGATACTTTTTATTTATTACTGTAGTTTCTCTAGGCGCCTATCCAGTGGCGGCTCGTGGTCATTTTTCTTGGTGAGGCCATGCACAAATTTTCGGAAAAATCATGTTCGTTTTTTTAGTATTTACTATTATTTGTCTATTCCGGGAACTTATTCCCCCTTTCGGTTTTTGGTGGGGCCGGGCCCCACTGGCCCTTAATGACGAGCCGCCCCTGCGCTTATCTATGTCGCCTCTTATGATATGCCATGTAGGTTGCAGTGTTACTATTCTTTTCTCCCCTTGCAGACCCCAACAACACACTGGTGGTCGTATTTCTAATAATCTCATATTACGACAACTAATACGTACATTTAACAAAACCTTTCTAATCTGTTAGTAAAATTGAGAAAATTAAACTATTTTAGACATATAAATAGACACGAAATGCTGGATAAGACCATCACGGAAGGAGGCTTCCTGGCAAGGCGGAGAACGAGAAGATCACGAAGAAGATGAATTTCAGGTTGAAACCGATGGTTTGGGCAAGACGGCTGCAGAGGCGGGACATCTGGCCTATGAGAGAGAGAAATTCAGAATGACTGTTGACGTAACAAAGTGCTGCTCAGGACAAGCTATTTGATGAAGAAAATAGACTCATTAAATAGACTCATAGAATGTTTAAAGTTAAAATATATCCTTGTATAAGAAATTGATCCTTGTATAACAAATTTATCATTATGTGACAAATATATCATTACATGACAAATATATCATTATGTGACAAATATATCATTATGTGACAAATATATCATTATCTGACAAATATATCATTATGTGACAAATATATCATTATGTGACAAATATATCATTATATGTGACAAATATATCATTATGTGACAAATATATCATTATGTGACAAATATATCATTATGTGACAAATATATCATTATATGTGACAAATATATCATTTTGTGACAAATATATCATTATGTGACAAATATATCATTATGTGACAAATATATCATTATATGTGACAAATATATCATTATGTGACAAATATATCATTATGTGACAAATATATCATTATATGTGACAAATATATCATTATGTGACAAATATATCATTATGTGACAAATATATCATTATGTGACAAATATATCATTATATGTGACAAATATATCATTTTGTGACAAATATATCATTTTGTGACAAATATATCATTTTGTGACAAATATATCATTATGTGACAAATATATCATTTTGTGACAAATATATCATTATGTGACAAATATATCATTATGTGACAAATATATCATTATGTGACAAATATATCATTATGTGACAAATATATCATTATGTGACAAATATATCATTATGTGACAAATATATCATTTTGTGACAAATATATCATTTTGTGACAAATATATCATTATGTGACAAATATATCATTATGTGACAAATATATCATTATGTGACAAATATATCATTTTGTGACAAATATATCATTTTGTGACAAATATATCATTATGTGACAAATATATCATTATGTGACAAATATATCATTATGTGACAAATTTATCATTATGTGACAAATATATCATTTGTGACAAATTTTCATTATGTGACAAATTCGTCGTTATTGCCGGGGTTTACAAGGGAGCAAAGAATAGTAACACTGCAACCTACAAGACGCGGCGGCTGAGGTAGTGGCCTAGGAAGTTACCTAGTAAATTAAAACTTCGTAGAAATCGGATATGCTGACCTACTTATAGACGCAAAACTAGCACAACGTACAATCGCTCTTAGGCTCGGATCCCATACAGATCACACAGAATGGTTAACAAGTGGTCGATATGTAACGTTCGAAGAAGAAGAAGAAAAATAAGAAGTTAGAACACATATACCTTTATATAGCATAGTACATATACCTTTATATAACACATATACCTTTATACAGGGTGTTCAAGATTATTGCAGCCCGTGAATGGAGCTAATCTGGCATATATGTATGGAAATGGGAAGGTTCAGTTATGACGTAGTATAGGTCAAGGTTGTGTGACGGTGTGTAATTGTAGTGCGGGAAGGGGCGATGAACAAATGTGACGTAGGACGAGCTAGTCAGAACCGGTTTAAATAGTAAATAAACACAACTCAATTTGTACCTAGCAACTTTCGAATTGTCAATGGGGCTGCAATTATCTTGAACACCCTGTATAACACATATACCTTTATATACCACATATACCTTTATATAACAAATATATTCTTAAATATGATTTGAAACAGGTCCAGCATGTGGCTTTCTGTTTCTGTGGGTTGTGTGTCTTGATGTGGATTTGTTTATACCATGTCAATCTACCCAAGCAGTTGATGAGTGTTGATCGGGTCCCAGTTGAGATATTTTCTTTGAAAACTGAGTTTTACACAACTGCAGCATATTGTGCGCTTATAGCAGTAGTACCGGTTTTTTTGTTAGGGATTCTGCTAGAGACGTGAGTTGTTTTCTTTCAGTCGTTTGCACTTTTATTTTCATTTAGTTGCTTGTACTTATGTTTTCTTTCAGTCGTTTGTACTTTTATTTTCATTTAGTTATGTGTACTTTTGTTTCCTTTTAGTTGTTTCTACTTTTTTTTTTTTTGTCCTTTGTACTTTTGTCAAACAAACGATACAACAGGAGTGACGAATTGCACTGCACACTACAACAGAAACATACAACGGTCCTAAAATCTGTGACTAAAAACGAATAACGAAATAAATGTAAAAAAAAAAAAATAGAAGTGGAAAAAGAAGAGATTCAATAACAAAAATTAATTAAATATTTAACTTGCAGGCCCTATGTAACATATAACGGTATGAGAGGAATTATTATTATTATTATTTATATGTTAAATGTATATAAGTTATTTCTCCATACCGCTCTATCCTGGGCAACTCGCTCAATCTCCTCATGGAACTGAGACCGATATTTCCTGCCTCTATCAGCAAAGTTCGTTTCAGTGTCTCCTTAGGTCGACCTCTCTTTTTGAACCCTTTGCATCCCACTTCAATGCCTGCTTTGATATTCTTTGATCATTTCTCCTCAAGGTGAGCCCAACATATCTCCATCTTCTCTTTCTTATAACAGTTGTCACTAGTGGTTGACCAGACATTTCTTTGATTTCATCACTTCTCTTGAATTCGTTCCATTTTATATTCATTATTTTTCGCAGACATCTACCTATTTAACATATACACATATAGAATATGGAGAATGAGACGAGAAAGTACTAAGAATCATAGGAATGTAGAGCGTTGAGTCCATGAGGTCAAGGTACCATACCCAAAGGGTTGACTTCATCACACCGAATTTTTACCCCATATGGTTCGGTCACTCTCCGCAGAAATGACACGCCACATGATGATAGTATTGCACAAAGTACGAACCCCGTAGCTCCGGCAACAATCCAAGGGGTCTCTGGAAAATATGCATTCGTGAACAGAACTGCGCGGTCCGGATTCGAATACTCGACCTTTGATTCGCAAGGCAATTGCTTAACCACTTGGCCACAGAGAGCCCCAAAATTGTTTTTATAGTTGGTGGGATGATATTTCAATGTTCACGTGGAGAAAGATTTATTAAACAGTTATTTGTTAACTATTTATTACCATTGTTAACTATTTCTTACCAATGTTAACCACATTTGCCTTGAAGCGCCGTGGGCACAGTTAGTTTTTTATCTTGTGCCAGGCGTGTTGCGCTTGACGTTGTCAGTCCATGCTTTCGCAGGGACTCTGAGATGTTATCTATCCATCGTGTTCTTGGCCTGCCTCGTGCTCTGTACCCTGAGTGTCGATTATTGTAGGCACGTAATAGTAGTAAATGTGAGTCCATTCTCATTAGATGGCCGAACCACTTGATTCTTTGCTTGACCAATGTTAACTATTTCTTACCATTGTTAACTATTTCTTACCAATGTTAACTATTTCTTACCGATGTTAACTATTTATTACCAATGTTAACTATTCTTTCCAATGTTAACTATTTCTTACCAATGTTAACTATTTTTTTCCAATGTTAACTATTTTTTTTACCATCGTTAACTATTTCTTACCAATGTTTAACTTGTTAGTTCCAGAAACCCCAACAGTTGTAATGTTGAATGGTGTCAAACAATAAAACAACAACACGTTGCTACTCCTGAAAAGAAAAAGAAACGTTCAGTCGCAAAAGCCGTATCGCAAGACTCTCCTGCTACTGGTATTGAACTCGAAGGTACACCTGTCGATCAGCCGTCCATAATTCTTACCTATATGGCAAATTTAAAAGCGAAAGAGAAATTCATTCTGAATAATAACGCAACTGGTTACTCTAAGTAAGTGTTCCTTCTTGTTATGCTTCACAAATTATATAATTACATTTTACTTATTACTATCTTAATTATAAAGTTCAATGTCTGTGTGCGTGTGTATGTCACAGTAGAAAATTACTATTGAAATATATATTATTATCTTAATATCTTTTTATTATCTTAATTATCTTATTATTATCTTAATTATCTTATTATTATCTTAATTATAGAGGCCACGCAAAAGGTAACAGAAGCGACGAAAGATACTGTTTATGACGCGGCCACAAAAATCCGTTCTAGAATTCTCTTCTTACCCTGAAGCTGTGAGGAAAATCAGGATTGGAGAAGAGAAAGACAAAGTGCATAGAGAGGCTTGCTCCAGGTGTCTCCTTTTTCGACCTGGCGCTGAACGGCAAAACAGGATTAGAGAATAGATAGAGTTCTTAATTATAAAGTTAAATGTCTGCGTGTGTGTGTGTGTGTGTGTGTGTGTGTGTGTGTGTGTGTGTGTGTGTGTGTGTGTGTCACAGGAAAATCTTGAGAAAGCCAAACTTTGTAATCATGAAATTTTGATACTTTCTTTCCTGAGAGTTCTCAAACTGGAATAATAAAATTTGGATAGTTTCTTTCTTGAAAACACCAAACTCTGAAATCATAAAATTTGGATAGTTTCTATTTTGAAAACACCAAACTCTGAAATCATAAAATTTGGATAGTTTCTTTCTTGAAAATACCAAACTCTGAAATCATAAAATTTGGATAGTTTCTTTCTTGAGAACCTCAAACTCTGAAATATGAAATTCGGAAAGATTCTTCCCGAAGAAGTGAGTAGCACAGCGCAAGCATTTTCATTATCAATTATTTGCTTGCTTTCTTTACCGGGTTATTAGTTAGCTAAGTTGGTGAAAAATGTATACATTTTAAACATGTTAGGTCAGCATATATACTAGGACATTGAGCATGCACGGCAGTGAATAAAGAAAAACGTAGTTGCATATTTTTTTAACAGGGAAAATCAATTACTATATCGTTTTAATTTTTTTTGTCTTACAAATGACATTAATTTTCCGCACTTTTCTGTCATGTAAACATCAATTTCTTTTAGATATTGTTCAGTCTTCTTCTTCTTCAAACGCTCCATATCGACCACTTGTTAATCACGCTGTGTGATCTGTATGTGATCTGAGCCTAAGAGCGATTGTACGCTGTGCCAGTTATGCGCCTACAAGTAGGTCAGCAGGTTCGATTTCTGCGATGTTTTTTATTTATTAGAGCAGCTTCCCTAGGTCCATACCTCAGTCACATCTTACGGCATGTCTTGTAGGTCACAATGTTACCATTCTTTGCTCCCCCTGCGAGTCCCGGCAACACACTGGCACCACTATGTGTCGATAGTCAATGAAAAATACGGACCTAACACTATAGTCCCCAATAAAACCTCATGGTATAAAAACGGGTTCATATCACCCTTCACCATTACAGCTATTATTTTTACTTCAAACCTACTGTGATAGGGAAAAATTTTGAATCGCCGCCGGAGCAAATATGTAAGTGTTCTATATGTGATACACTCATCTATCGTCACCTTAATCCTTTAGCTGCTAAGGATGTATATATATATATACGTTTTCCCATTCACTTCTAAAGACGCATTAACACGTCTGTTATTATCTTTCCTCTGTGGGCTAAAGACGTGTTAACACGTTATACATTGCTACTGTCACTGCTATAGGCATACATTCACGTTTGTGACCTAGAAACAAAGAGTAGCTATTTTTAGCTCAGCCTTCAGAAAGTATGTAGCAGCGAAAGAGTTAAAATAACTGCATCTATTCGACTACACCGAGTGCGCATCTGAAGGATGTATGAAGTTTGCAAATTACATTATATGGAATTCGCATGGGATCCAAATTGTTCTTTAATGATTACCAAAATTTGATCTATCCTCGGATTCACCAATAACGAAGCTGATACCACGTTCTTAATTTACTGAAGGGTCCGCCTGCCGTGGAGTTTGAACCAGGTACGCTTGGGTCTGTGATCGAGCTCACTACCGCTTGAACTACAGACGCTCACTGCTACATCTTACGACAAACAATATCCCAAATTTAAAATGTTATATGGAACTCTCGCCAGTGCTATAGATTTCGTATACTTTCGGTGATATTTTCTTGCAAGGAGTCCACAGGGTTATTTATTGAAGTGCAACGATAATGGTCTTATCAATCAATCAATGCTCACGTGCCCAGCGTGTTCGTAGCGCGTTGGACGACGGATGATAAGCCCTCTGTGAATTCGGGTTCAATTCCGCGGGCTGGCAGAAAAGTCATAGGTTCTCCAGATTTACGGTGTTTGTGGCACCGAACCGAAGAGTTACGGTGTCCATGGCACCGAGCCAAAGAACTGAAAGCTCAAGTGCTTCTGGATCGGGAATAAAAATAATAATTTACTTAAGAATCTAAATTATAAGCACCTCTGAGATCGAAGTAAGGTTTACCTGAATGGGAAAATACACTTGTGATAAAGAAAACATGGCTTCAGCATAAAAAATCAGTCAGATAGGTCATATAAGGCGCCATGGCTACGTCTGTATTTACAGCGGATGAGCGGGAATTAACAAGACTTCCTCTAACTGTGTTAGGTATGTCAAACCGTGGCTCCCGGTAACATAAGGCCGACTAGCTCAGACGGGAATTCGAAAATTTATGCTTAATGGGGGCTGACTTTTGTATATTTTGATAGAACAATGTAAGCTTTTTGCAATTTTACCCATTTTTATGAGTGTGATTAATTATTGATAATATGTTAATAATACTGATATCACTTAGCTTTAAACATAACATGTAACATAATATAACCTTGATTTAACATGTTGTATTCTTTTTAATATGGATTTGTCTTTATACAACAGTACTGGAATGCGAGGATCACGCGACAGTTGTGGTCTAATTTCCCAGAATTTTTACCTGAGCCCGCCGGCCGTATGTTATCGGAAGACATGATATATGAAAAATGAAAAAGTATTATTTTCTTGATATCAAAATTTAAAAAATGTAACCCATCCTCATTACATTTTACAGATTTCCGAAACAAATTAATGACATGTTCTGCTTCAAACCAAATAAAGTATCGTCTCCGCATGAAAGGTCGGTTCCTCTTCTTCTTCTTCTTGTCATTTTAAGTGTTTACGCAATTCGGCGAGTTCTCATGATAAAATTTATTTCGGTGTAGTATTTTTGCTTCGCCCGCTTTGAATTCAGGCGTAGTCATTACGCCAAATATGACTAATCCGACTGTGTTGTGCGTGAAGATTGCTTTCTTTATCACCAGTATCCCTCACCTTTCAGGGTTCAATTCCACAGAGGAACTGGAATTTTTTTCAATTCGACCAAGCAATAATTATTAACACCACTTTTGTCACATAAAGAGATACCGCTAACAACTAAAGCAAATCTCATAAGAACGATTTTCTGGCCAGCATGAAGCACTATGTTACCAGTGTCAAACATGGCCAATAACAGCAGCTAATGAGCGGAAAATCATAACGACAGAGATGAGGTGTCGTAGAAGAGCTGCAGGTGTGACAATAAGAGACAAAATTAGAAATGAAGAAATCAGAAGGAGACTGGATGGGAAACCAGTTATGCAATTCATAAAAGAACAACAGATTAAATGGTTTGGACACCTGACCAGAATGTCCTGGTATCGCCTACCACAGAGAGCCACACAGAAAAATATAATGAGTACAAGGCAAGAGGAAGAACACGCAAAAGATGGAGCGACGGCATTAAGAACAGCCTTACGAACATGAATATCAGCTTACAAAGTGCCTTAAAAAAGCACACACAAGATCACTACGTTTCACCCCCAACACTTCTATAAAGAAGTCAATGGTGGAAGAGAAGAACTAGCACACACAAGATCCCTACGTTTCACCCCCAACACTTCTATAAAGAAGTCAATGGTGGAAGAGAAGAACAAGCACACCAAAGATCACTACGTTTCACCCCCAACTCTTCCATAAAGAAGTAAATGGTGGAAGAGAAGAACAAGCACACACAAGATCACTACGTTTCACCCCCAACACTTCTATAAAGAAGTCAATGGTGGAAGAGAAGAACAAGCACACACAAGATCACTACGTTTCACCCCAACACTTCCATAAAGAAGTAAATGGTGGAAGAGAAGAACAAGCACACACAAGATCACTACGTTTCACCCCAACACTTCTATAAAGAAGTCAATGGTGGAAGAGAAGAAGAAGAAGAATTAATTACCAAATATTCACTGAGAAACAAAGGCAGCCGGTATGATGTCGACAACACCCATCGTGTGCCGATATTCAATGGAAAGTACTTTATTATCTCTAATCTTATCTTTTGTTTATATCAAACATTCATTCTCTAATATTCTTTTTCTTCGAGCGCTCCATATCGACCCCCTGTTAAAGCACTCTTTGTGATTTGTATGTGATCTGAGCCTAAGAGCGATTGTACGTTTTGACAGTTATGCGCCTACAAGTAGGGCAGCACATCCGATTTATGTAATGTTTTTTCTTCATCTTCTTCTTCTTTGCGTTCGTTATTTACAATCAATTTTAATCACTCCTTGTGATATGTTTGATCTTTGCCAAGAACGTGTATACGTTGCACATTGGTTTGGTAGGCCCCCAAACGCATAGACTTCTTCACGTTTAGGACATGTGCATCCGATTTCAGCCAAATGTTTTTTATTTGCTTGGGTAACTTTCCTAGGCTCCTACATCAGTCGCATCTTACGACATGTCTTGTAGGTTGCAGTGTTACTATTCTTTGCTTCCCTTGCTTGTCCCGACATCACACGGGACATTGAGATTACCAAATAATCAACAACATCATCGAGGAAATAAAAAGAAGATGGAAGTGGTTGGGATATATATTAAGAATGCAGAAGACCAGACACCCATATGTAGCTTTGAAATGGAATCCGAGAGGCAAGAGGGATAGGGAAGACCTACAGAGACATGGAGACGAACTGTAGCCAAAGAAAGAGAAGAATCAGAAAAGTCCTGAATGAAAGAAACTATCTTACTCAAGACACATATGGTTAGATGAGATTTGTTGATGCATTCATTATGCATGATGAGGTCAGAGAAGAAGAAGAAGAAGATTACCAAACAAAAAAACTCTGCTAATAAAATCTAAATGCCTCATTTTTTTTACAGGATTTTCCGACTTCCCGTTTTGGTCACTCTGGCATTGATGGCTGTCACGTACGTGTCAATCAGTTACTATATTTTCGTACTCGGATTGTACTTCAGCCCCACCAGAAGTCTGGAGTACGTCTACATTGTGTGTGTAGCTTTCATCATTTTGATAGCCATTGCATATCCTCTCGTAGTGATGGTAGTAGCAATTGTAAACACTATTCTGTACACTTTTGGGAAATCATACTATGGTGTTGCAGCAGATTCTCCATACAGGATTGAAAGTAAGTATTCCGTATTTATTTTGTCTAGAACTTACTTTAAACGAGCAGAAACATTCTTAAACTCCTTGTATCAAGCAGTAGCATGGCCCTTTGAAGAACATCGCATTCATCACAGCCTGCCTGAAAAGCTCTCTGTCTCTTGCAAGTTCTCCTGCCTCTTCCAACGTCATGTTCAAGGTTTCTTCGATGTCTTGTCATGCAAGGTTACTCCTTGTATATGCAAATTAAATCATGATTTACCCACTGTTTTTTAGATTAAAATTTGTAATGGATTATGGCAGTAAAATGAAAACTGTGCCATATCCTTTGTAGAACGTCACCAACAACAACGTAAACTAGTCGTTGATTTGTCTAGGCACCACTTATACGATCAGTAGTCTGTCACTGCTTTCTGAGCTGTGAGATCTATTTTTATTGATTGTAAAAATTCACAAAAACAAATTTGCTTCCAAACTGCCGCGGTGTTTGAACCAGTTACGCTTGTTTTGTGATCGAGTACACTACCGCTAAGCCAAAGTGCCATACTCTTTGTAAATGCACACCAAAAAAGCAAGATTTTACACACTGCTTTTATTAAGATTACAAGTTGTATGAAGAATTTATAGAAATCTCTAATAGCAGAATGGGGAAAGCTGAAAACTATTTTATAAAATAACCTATTGTATTTTATAAAGCACTATACGTAAATAGCATGAAATGGATTTTGGAAGGTTTTTTCATGTTTTGGTTTGTGAGATGGCTTGTAGATGACTTGGTGCCGTCAGAACTGTTTGCCTTGTGGCTTGTCGTATTGTAATAGTTTTAAAAAAACAAAGAAGATGAAAAATATAGACATCTGTCAAGATATGAATATCATGGAACTTCGTCTACCTTTTCTTTTGTCGTCACACAGTTACTGGGTTGTTGTCCAGCATCGAGAAACATTGACTTATAAACAATGCTATGTCTTTGCAATGGAAATAAATAGTGGGCAGTAGAATGGTTACAAAATAGAACAAGATTGCAAAAGTGAGTGTATTTTGTTCCTATGAGGGATATGAAAAAGCTGACGAAAAACTAAATAAAATCGTGTTAAAAATTAACATTAAAGTCGGCGGAGTAAAATAGTGAGTTAGTTAGTTAGTTTATTCCTTTAGTGCCAAAGGCGGCACATAGGGTAGAGGTTTTAGATCTCCATATGATGTGGTTCATTGCTAGCAGTTGGAGATCTTGTATGGTTTTACATCCCACTAGTTTACTTTCTTGCAGGATTGTTATTAATCACAAAATAGATGAGACTGCAGTAAAACTATTTGATTGACAAACACGTAATCACAAAGTACTGTAGTTTTACCAATTACAAAAACAATGACAAAATACAGCAACGTTTCGACCAACAAGGCCTTTATCAAGCAAACGAATAACAGGAGTGACGAATTTAAAAAAAAAAAAAAACATACGGACGACTACATACGGAGACATACAAACGTTTCTAATGAAAATCTGGGAATAAAAACAAATAACGAAATAAATGTAATACACAAAACACACATAAAAACTAGAAATAGAAAAGAAGAGAAACAATAAAAAGTCAAGTAAATGTATAACTTGAATACATGCAACATATACCCATATAGATTACAAAGCATGGGAAGAGAAAGTACTAAGAAGCATAGAAATGTAATACCTTGATTTCACGTGGTCGCAAGGTACCATACAACGAAATCAACCGATTCTCCAGAGCAAATCGACTGCGATCATCCGAGGAACATGATCGGATGGCTGTGACCTGGACATCGTGAGCTCCTAAATAGCCAGTATCATTGAAATGGGTGGCTACAGGGGTCACAGAGCATTGGTGCATATCGCGCAAGTGTTGGGCGAATCGGTCACTGAGCGTCTTGCCTGTCTCGCCGATATAAGCCTTGTTACACCGCTTACAGATAATGGCATATATAAGATTACGGGACTCGCATGTGAAACCATCTTCAATAACAAACGTGACTAAAGGAAAAGATACAGTACGCGTCTGTATCACATAAGCACACGTGTTGCAATGCCGACGGCCACACTGGACAGTGCCAAAATGAGTCTGGATATTGAGCTTAAGGCGACTGTGTACCAACATATCCTTAAGACTTCTGTCCCGTCTGTAAGCCACCAAAGGATAGTTGGGGAAGACTGAACGGGTCTCATGATCTGACTTAAGGATAGACAGATGACGGAATAAAACATTTTTCACCAGTGAACTATGGGGGTGGAAAGCTAAAATAAGTTTTACTCTGTCAGAGTTAGTAGTTCTATGCTGGCTGGTGAGGGCCTGCTGGCGAGTGATTTTCTGAACTCGATGCATAGCAGATACAAGCACCTTCTCCGGGTATAGGCGCCTGCGGAAGAAATCAAGCATCTCGCTAGCTCTGTCAAGAAAAGTATCTTCCTCGCTACAAAGGCGACGAAGACGCAAGAGCTGCGAGAATGGCAAAGAGTCACGACAAGCCCGGGGATGGGAAGAAGTATAAAGGAGAAAACTATGTGCATCAGTAGGCTTGTAATATACTGATGTAGTGATAGTGGATAGGTATATGGTGATAGTAATGTCAAGAAAGTTGACACAAGTAGTGAAGATGTGAGAAGTAAAACGAATAAAAGGGTTGAAAACATTAATGAAATTAATGAAGCTTGATAAATCGACTTCAGGTATATCAGTAATGCTAATACAGTCATCAATGTATCTGTGATAGACAGACGGAAGGGGGCCATCATATGTAGTCCATACTAGGTGTTCAAGATAACCCATGAACAGACAAGCATAACTAGGTCCCATTTTAGTGCCCATGGTGACCCCACTGATCTGCTCAAAGAATTGGTCATTGAACTGAAAGGAGTTGAGAGTGAGAACTAGTTCTGCAAGACGAAGGAGAGCAGAGGTTGAGACAAGTGGATTAGTTCTCCTATTGAGAAAATCTGGAGAGCTTTAAGGCAGTCAGGATGAAGTATAGATCTATGAAGTCTCTTTTCGTCTGATCTATGAACATGACCTAAATATTTCCATCTTGGTTTCCTTAATTGATATGGGATGTTGGTGAGTTTTATCTCTCACTGTGTTGTTCGAAACGAAGTCATTCCATTTTACTTTTAGTCATTTTTGGAGACATTTATTCTCAAAACTTTCCAGTTTCTTTTCAATTTTCTTTGTTGATTTCCAACTTTCACAACCGTAGGTCAGAACAGGAATCACACAGGACCTAAACAATTTAACTTTTGTACATATACTAAGGTCGGCCAAATATTTGTTAACTTAGTAAAGGCTGTATCAATCCTAACATATGCTAGCGAGAGTTGGAAAATGACTAAAGATGTAGAAAGCAAGTTGAATGCATTTGAAAATAGATGTCTGCGAAAAATAATGAATATAAAATGGAATTAATTCAGGAGAAGTGATGAAATCAGAGTCTGGTCAACCACTAGTGACAACTGTTATAAGAAAGAGAAGATGGAGATATGTTGGGCACACCTTGAGGAGAAATAATCAACGAATATCAAAGCAGTAATTGAAGTGGGATGCAAATTGTTCAAGAAAGAGAGGTCGACCTAAGGAGACCCTGAAACGAACTTTGCTGAGAGAGGCAGGAAATATCGGTCTCAGTTCCATGGAGGAGATTGAGTGAGTTGTCCAGGATAGAGCGGTATGGAGAAATTACTTGCAGGTCCTATGTAACGTATAACGGTACGAGAGGAATTATTATTATTATTATTATTAGTAAAGGCACTAGCTGCTATAGCAATACGAGAGTTTATTTCTTTCATCGTGTTTCCGTTGTTTGACACTTTACTAACCAAATATGTAAAATGTTTAACTTTTTCCAGTAAAATAGGCCATCATTAATGTATGATAGAACGCAATGGCGCCAGCGTGCACTATGTTGAACATCGCTGCGGCACACTATCAGTTAACTAAACGGACTCGGCAAGCTTACCTTTGCGTGTTTAAATGGGAATCACTATGCGACATTTGAGCACCACTGATCTACAGTCACATATGAAAGTAAAGTTGAAAATTCGTTTTCGTATTTATAGGTATTGCTGCTGTACTGCCTAGCATTGAAGAGATTGCAGCGTTGGACATTCTTGAGACACGTATGAGAACCCTTGGAGATGTTCAAAGCAAGGGTATTCATAACACAACATATAGACGCTCAAAGAACTGGTGCAAGCAGCTGTTATTGGTGAGTGAGATGTGTTTGAGATGAATGTGATTGAGTGTATCTACTGATGTTTTAGAGCGAGCAACATTAAGTTAGTTGTACTTCTATCAGTTGTTAACTTCCAATCGGTATGTGCATGTTTGAATTGAGTTCTTAACTTTTAGCCACATGGGCTAGGATAACTCTCAGATGGACATCGGATGAGAAGAGAAGGTCTGGACGTCCACAGGGAACATGGAGAAGAAAGATGGAGAGAAAGTAGCCTGACGTGGGAGACGGTTGGTAGAAAGGCTGCAGAACGGCAACAGTGGATGTCTCTTGTGAAAGATATGCCAATCGGAACACGAAGAGGATATATATAGATAGTTAAATGTGCATGAATACATTTCTTTTTACCTGAGATTGTGCAGCATTCCATATCTCTACCTATATTATTTTCTTTTTCCCCTTTGACACATAACGCTTCTACAAAAGAATCCATTGTTGCCGTACTGCCTAATTTCTACTAATGTTCTTCCCTGCAACATTTTCTCATTACGCAGTCAATAGCCACTTCGAACAATAATGGAGAAAATACAACCTATCTTTACTCCGGTTTCAACAATAGGCCAGTCGCTTTTTCATCGCCAGAACGTACTACTATGGTTGGAAAAATTCCACTCCACCTGGGAATGGAACATAGACCACATGTCTAGAAATCAAACGCACTAACCGCTCTGCACATGAATCTCTTCACAAATATATATATATAGCAATTACTGGTTATCATAGCCTTAAATTGTCATTTAGCATGACAATGGGGGCGGTGGGAGAACTAACTAGAAATATAGAACTTATCAAGCGGGATGTGATCGATGATCAGCAAAAGGCTTGCTATGTGGGTTTCTGTGGTGAACTGGTTAAGACATCTATCTTGTGTTTCGAACGCTATGGGTTTGCATCCGGATCGCGTCGTTCACGTAAGATGTCCTTTTTTTCCGGAGAACCCTTGGATTTTTTATGGAATTTGGAGTTCGTGATTTGTGTAACACTCTTGGCAGGTGATTAGTTATTACTGTCGAGAGGAACGGAACTATATGTACACATCCGGGGCAATGAAGTCAATATTCCACCTGCTACATGAAGAAGACTGCTCTTGTTTGATTATGTTTCGTGATGGGAATGCATGTTCGCCAAATGTTACGCTACAACAACACAAGAGAAACTCGCATAAGTGAGAATCGTCGAACTGTTGAGGCACAGAGTAAACGAGCGGCATGAAATGACAAAACATACAACACCCACATATCTAACCTTGATCATATATGTCCCACCTGTGGTGAGGATTATGGTCTAAGATTGACTTTACAGTCACCTCCGCATACATCAAAGAAGTTCAGCAACACACGTCTGAGACTGTTGTCATCATTACTTGCGATGGACGACTCTTAGTGGACCAGGGAAAGCCATGTTTTTACAAGCCATTTGTTTTTAGAAATACAAAAACGCCATTTAGTTCGGCTCCTGGTGAAAAGACGTCAAACCCAAAGCCACGTGATGTGGCGTTTGATCCACAATGAGTTAATTAACGATTAATGATAAAATGATGTTCTTCTATTCCTGACCACTTTTTTATGCTACATTTCCAGAGGCGTCTTGCCAAACAACGAAGATATATACGGTATAACAACACAGAGATCATCATCTTCATCCTCTTTACGCTTATCATCATCAACGTCCAGGTTGGAACTATTTACAACTGTTTTATGCAGACAAACTATGTGGGTCATAAATTGAAAGTAGGAAAAATTACAGACAATATGGAAAGGGTGAGAATTGAGCTTATAATAATTAATAATAATAATTTCTCTCTTACCGTTATACGTTACATACCAATTTTTCCATACCGTTCTATCCTGTGCAACTCGCTCAATCTCCTTCATGGAACTGAGACCGATATTTCTTGCCTTTCTCAGCAAAATTCGTTTTAGGGTCTCTTTAGGTCGTCCTCTCTTTCTTTAACTCTTTGCATTCCCCTTCAATGCTTGCTTTGGTATTCTTTGATCATTTCTTCTCAAGATATGCCCAACATATCTCCATCTTCTCTTTCTTATAATAGTTGTTACTAGAGGTTGACCAAACATTTCTTGATTTCACCACTTCTCCTGAATTCGTTCTATTTTATGTTCATTATTTTTGCAGACATCTATTTTCAAATGCATTCAACTTGCTTTCTATATCTTTATCATTTTCCAACTCTCGCTGTCATATGTTAGGATTGATACAACAACTCTCGCTGGCATATGTTAGAATTGATACACCAACTCTCGCTGGCATATGTTAGAATTGATACAACAACCTCGCTGCATATGTTAGAATTGATACAACAACTCTCGCTGGCATATGTTAGATTGATACAACAACTCTCGCTGGCATATATTAGAATTGATACAACAACTCTCGCTGGCATATGTTAGGATTGATACAAATCTCGCTGGCATATGTTAGAATTGATACAACAACTCTCGCTGGCATATGTTAGATTGATAAATCTCGTGGCATATGTTAGAATTGTAACAGACACTCGCTGGCATATTTAGAATTGATACAGACAATTCATGACATATGTTAGATTGATCAACATTTGAATTGAAAATCTAATTTAATAATTGAACCTTCTTATTCATTTCTCACCCTTATGCGCCCAATGGAAGCATAGAGTCTGCAACCAAGGCCTTCCAAGCCTCGCCAACAAGGCCTTCAAGCCCGCCAACCAAGGCCTTCCAAGCCCGCCTATCCCAAAGGCCATCCTTTCCAGATCTTTCCACTCTCTCCTAATTTCTTGCACTCCGTCTCCATCTACCGTCTCCAGGTGTTCCTGGGTCTTCCCCTACCTCTATTGCCCTGGGGGTTCCATCGAGGAGCCTGTCTTGTAATCCAACGTATCTAAAGATTGTTCGAGTTCACAAGTCCAAACGCTATTCTAATCTATACATAAATACCATATCATGTAATGAAAATCGTGGCATATCCTTCACAGCTCGTCGCTATCAACCACAGTAAACGAGTCGTTGATTTTCTAGACACCACGTATACGTTCAGTAACTCGCTATTGCTTTCTGAACGATAAGGTATATTTTTACAATACGTAAAAATCCACTGGAACAAAATTTGGTTCCAAATTTTCCGTTGCGGAATTTGAACCAGGAACTCTTGGATTGTGATCGAGCTCACTACCGGCTAATTCACAGACTTCCACCATGTCATGTACACTGTTAGAATCTAGAGGTTCTCCATGGTGAAGTTTGTTAAGACGTTTGATTGTCGTTCTGAAGGTTCTGGGTTCAAATCCTGACCGAGTAACATGTGAAATTATTTTCATGAGTTTCCTAGAAATTATACTGAAGCAATAAAGTTCGTGCTTTTTTTCAACAATCTCGGCAGATGGTGAACCTTTTCTGCCGACAGGAACCTAGCCATTTGGGGAAACCTGGTTGGGTGAAGTCAATCATTTGCCTTTAGTCCTTTCAGACCCTGTCGTCAGGGCCGTACGGTATATTTTCTCAGTATGATGCAAGTCTTCGAAATGCCGTCCCTTAAATATTTTTTTCTTTAAAATAACCTTAAATTGTGATTATGATTTCGCGGCTTATGCCGCCCTCTCACAGTTCCGCTGATGCGGCCGCATCTCTGTATCATAGCACGGCACGCCCCTGCATGTCGTGTACAATGTTCTAATTTAGATATCCGTGCACGATTGGAACAGAAACGTCAAACTAGAAAGACAGTAAAAATTCCATCAAGTGCAAGTAATTCGTGACCATATTGTAAAAGAACATTTCAAGCCCGCATCGGGCTCACTAGTCATCTACGCACACACAGACAAACATAAAGCAACTACATTCCCTTGGATAAAAAAATGTATGATCATCATATACGTGATGGACCACCGTGTGTTGCCGGGGATGACAAGGGGGACAAAGAATAGTAACGCTGCGATCTACGAGACATGTCGTCGTAAGAGGCGACAAAGGTAGGGGCCTAAGAAGCTACCTAGTAAATAAAAAACGTTGCAGAAATCGGATGTGCTGGCCTACTTGTAGACGCATAATTGACACAGCGTACAATCGCTCTTAGGCTCAGATCACATACAAATCACAGAAGTAGTTTAACACGTGATTTATATAGAACGTTCGAAGAAGAAGAAGAAGATCCTGATGGATAAACATCATCAAGTTAGACATCAATGCCTTCTTATGTACACTGTTCTGATTATCGATAAAGGGAGACTGCCGTTAAACTATGTAAAATTGCGAAACACGTAATAACAAATTACTGGAAGTTTTAACAAATAAAAATAAAAATCACAATACAAGCAATGTTTCAACCAAAAGGCCTTTATCAAGCAAATGATAGAACAGGAGGGACGTATTTCTTCTTCTTCAGCGATCTCGGGTTCATGCGCTTAATTTACTGTGGACCACAAACTGGGCAATCAGCTTCAGATCTGTCAAGTTTCCCAAATCTTAGTTTTCAGGTCGACTGGGTGTGGCCACATGTTGCTTCTCAGCTCACAAGGAGAGGACAGTCTTGCAGGATATGCTCTGGTGTCTGTTCCGCCTGCTGACACTGGCAGAGAGCTGTTTGACTTCTTCCTAGTCTATATAAGTGTTTGTTGAGTCTGCAGTGTCCGGTGCCTAGTCGAAATATAATGACCTGGTCTGTTCTGCTTAGGTCTTTGAGGAGTCTTTTCCATAATCATATCCAGTGTTTGTCTTCCAGTCTACTGCAGATTTTCTCTGTATGAGGGTTTTAACCTCTTGAAAAGACAAGGGTTGGTAAATTTTCTCTTTGGCACTGTCCTCCTTAGCTAAGACATCGGCACTCTCATTGCCTACAATGCCACAGTGAGATGGAATCCACTGCAAGTGAATTTCTGCCTTTTCTGAAAGCTGAAATTTCACAGTACACTACATATAGACTACGACAGAGATATTCCAACGGAAATAGAACTGCTCTGATTACGCCATTCTTATCACTTTTATACAGGCGGTGACAACAGATGAAGTTTGGTACCACCTCTTCAATATGGTATATACCATTCAATCCTGGGCAAGCAGTACCAGTATAGTACCATTGGTTTTGTTGTCTGCTGTCAGAGTGCGTCAAATACGAGCTATGCCATACCCAGGTACACAATCATTAACTTTTGTACGCTGTAATGTTTTTATTTTTTGTCTGAATGCATGTATATTATAGTATCAGTTATATGAGGACTATCATCATAGCTCATTAAGAGAAATAAAATTCAGACAAGTAAAAATTTTGGGCACATAAAAAGACATGACACCATGATAAAATCTTTACTAGAGGGGAAAGTTGAGGGGGAAGCAAGAGACCGAGAGATAAGTGGGAGGAAACTTTAAGAAATGGACAGGTTACAGTCTGGCAGAGTGCAACACCAAGGCGAAAGACAGAGGATGCTGGAAATTCATTGCAACCAACCTTCGATGTGGAGACGGCACCTGATGATGATCACCATCATAGCACCTCTGGACATCAGGTCCATAGGGGGCTCCTTGAAAATTTTTCTTCGCCCTTTCACCAGCAAATCCAGCAGGCGTTATCCATGAAACAATTGGATGTTATAATTAATTATTGATTATTTAGTTTTTCTTTCGGAAGGCATGCAATTTGACTCCATGTGTACTCTTTCTGGTCAATATTGTATGTTTTAATCACAGTAGTTTGCTTTCTTGTTATCTTAGAAAATTGTCGAGCTAGTTTCGGTTGAAAAGTGCGAAGTGGTTAAATAAATGAAAGTTTCGTTACACAACAATTCTTCTTCTTCTTCTTCGATCGCTCAATATCAAACACTTGTTAAACACTTTTTGTGATTTGTATGTGATCTGATAGTAAGAGCGAGTGTACGTTATACCAGTTAAGTGCCTACAAGTAGGCCAGCACACCTGATGTCTGCGGCGCTTTTTTATTTACTTGGGTAGATTCCCTAGGCCCCTACCCCAGCTACCTCTTACGACATACCTTGTAGGTCGCAGTGTTACTATTCTTTGCTCCCCGTGTGAGTCCTGCCAACACACAGGTGGCTACAATCCTTCAACATTTATTGTTAGTGTTATTTCTGAAACATCATTCAGTGATACTAACTTAGTCAACAAATCAAGAAGTGTTATTTCTGAATCATCATCCAACGAAACTAACTCAGTCAACAAATCAAGAAGTGTTATTTCTGAATCATCATCCAGATACTAACTTAGTCAACAAATCAAGAAGTGTTATTTCTGAATCATCATCCAACGATACTAACTTAGTCAACAAATCAAGAAGTGTTATTTCTGAATCATCATCCAGATACTAACTTAGTCAAAAAATCAAGAAGTGTTATTTCTGAATCATCATCCAACGATACTAACTTAGTGAACAAATCAAAAAGTGTTATTTCTGAAACATCATCCGGCGATACTAACTTAGTCAACAAATCAAGAAGTGTTATTTCTGAATCATCATCCAGCGATACTAACTTAGTCAACAAATCAAGAAGTGTTATTTCTGAATCATCATCCAGCGATACTAACTTAGTCAACAAATCAAGAAGTGTTATTTCTGAATCATCATCCAGCGATACTAACTTAGTCAACAAATCAAAGTGTTATTTCTGAATCATCATCCAGCGATACTAACTTAGTCAACAAATCAAGAAAAGTGTTATTTCTGAATCATCATCCAGCGATACTAACTTAGTCAACAAATCAAAAAAACAAGTCAAACTTTCGCCATGCTCAACAACACTTGCAACGCTAAAGGATTAAATCTTTAACCCTTTCGCTGCTACATACTTTCCGAATGCTGAGCTAAAAATAGCTACTCTTTGTTTCAAGGTCACAAACGTGAATGTACGCCTATAGCAGTGACAGTAGCAATGTATAACGTGTTAACATGTCTTTAGTCCACAGAGGAGAGATAATAACAGACGTGTTAATGCGTTTTTAGAAGTGAATGGGAAAAACGTATATATACGTCTTTAGCAGCTAAAGGGTTAAGAAACTTAAAATATATAGAAACAGTGTCTTGGTGTTGGGGAGGGGGAGGTATAACAGCCGTCCATCGCAAGCGATGATGACAACAATCTCAGACGTGTACTGTTGCACCTCTCTGGTGTGTGCGGAGGTGACTGTAGAGTCAATCCTAGAACAGAATCCCCGACCACAGGTGGGGCATACATGATCAAGGTTAGACATGTGCGTGTTGTTTGCTCTGTCTTTTCGCGCTGCTCGCTTTCTCTGTGACTCAACAATACGATGATTCTCAGCTATTCAGGTTCCTCTTTTGTTGTTACAGCGCCAATTCAGCGATCTTGCGCAAAGGATATGCAGGGGAGGTATAAAGTAGCAAGGGCTGGAAAATGACTCTCAACATCATACACAAGTAGGAGACATTTAAATATCATCATCAAGTGCCGTGCCCACTGGCGTAGGTGATCATGGATCTCCACAAATCTCTGTCTCTAGTGTTGTTTGCTATCATCTTAGATGTTGACGCTCTTCCGTGCTATGAAGTCAGACTATTCAAAATGTTCTCTCTCTCTTTTGTCTTCCTCTATCTCGTCTCCTCTCGATTTTCTGTATGGCGTGGATGATAATCTAGGCAGACGCTGCCTTTATTAAATCCAAATCCCAATCTAGTGAGACCAGAAGAAGAGAAGATCAAGTATCCATCTTCATTCTTTTCTTATCCATGTCTCCATCGTCATTTTATTATAAACCCATCAAACATGACATCATAACCACTTCACCTAGAGTTACAAAGGCCAAATTTGGGTGTAAAGAATAGAACCACTGTTACTCCGCATGTCGTAAGAGGCGACTAAGAAGTTAGGCTGAAATCGGATGCACTGTCTAAACGTGCGAAAGTCCCTTCGTTTAGGGCCTAAACCAATGTGCAAGTATGACGTTCTTGGAAGATCAAACATATCACAAGAGTGATTAAAATTTGTCGAAAAAGAACGAACGCAAGAAGAAGAAAGAAGAAGAAGACATCATAATTTTATTCGTAAATCATCAAACATGACATCAATTTATACAAATCATCAAATATGACATCATAATTTTATTCGTAAATCATCAAACATGACATCATAATTTTATTCATAAATCATCAAATATGACATCATAATTTTATTCGCAAATCATCAAATATGACATCATAATTTAATTCATAAATCATCAAATATGACATCTAATTTTATTCCAAATCATCAAATATGACATCATAATTTTATTGCAAATCATCAAACATGACATCATAATTTATTCTAAATCATCAAATATGACATCATAATTTTATTCGCAAATCATCAAATACGACATCATAATTTTATTCGTAAATCATCAAATACGACATCATAATTTTATTCGCAAATCATCAAATACGACATCATAATTTTATTCGCAAATCATCAAATATGACATCATAATTTTATTCATAAATCATCAAATATGACATCATAATTTTATTCGCAAATCATCAAATACGACTTCATCATACTCATCATCAGCATATTCTTCCGCATCATATTCTCTCCGTCATTATAATCCTCATCATCTCTCTCACCATCTTCCTCATCTTTATGTTTGCTCACAATCAAATTCATCATCACCATATTCCTCATTATCATATTCATCTTCATCCTTTTTCTCATCATCATCATCATATTCTTCTTTCACCATATTCCATATATTTCCATCATCAGTTTAAGCATTCACCTCAACATGTACCTTATCATACATACGCCTCACCATCATCACATCACCTTATCTATCATAGCCTCACTCACACATACGCCTAGATCATCATACACCTCATTATCACATACACCTCATCACCCACATTTCTTATCTTCGCATTAGTACTAATATCATGTCTTCATTTCCAAACAGGCAACTGCTCGGCAACCTGGCCAGATCTCATCAAACCAAGATGTATATTTACTCCAGAGATGTCAATAGTTGATGTTATACACGTTTGTCTGGTGGTGCGGGATGGATAGTGACTCGTCTATTAACCTGACGTTCTGAGTTCGAATCACGCTGCGGACAGTTTGTTGCAAATTGTTTTCGTGGACTTACAAGGACGATGGCACCACCATGTAAATATGGATTAACTTTTGTCTATTGCCCATTCCAGGTGGAAGATGTAGTTGGCTGTCCACTCTTGCCGTTAAGCGTAGGGATGGGAGCTTTAATTTGCGTTCTAGGGCTAGATGAGTCGCCCTTGTTGTGTTATATCCGTGTTTATGTAGGTGGTCTTGATATTGTCTATCCATCTTTTTATGGTCTTCCCTTAGCTCTAGTACCCGATCTCTTTTTATTGTATGCTGTTATTGGTGGTTGGTTGTATTTCATTCTCATTAAATGTCCAAACCACTGCATTTGTTGTCTTTCGATGTATTCGGTGCATGAAGTTATGCCCACTCTGCTTCTGATGTCCTCATTTTGTAGTCTGCCTTTCTGGTGAGACCTCCCACTGCCTTCCTCAATCATTTCATTTCACACGTGGTTAGCTTTCTGTGGTGTGTTGCTGTAAGAGACCAAGTTTGGTACTGGTAACAAAGTGTTGGTAGGAAAATACTTGTTATCATCTGTCTTTTAACTTCCATCTTGATCTTTGGGTGTTGTAGTAATGGTGCCATCTGGTAGGTTACTGCATTCACCTTGTCACCATACATCGTGTCACTGTTGCATTATGCTACATAGCAAAGTAGTAACGATGTACCATTCTTCTTTAAGAAATTACTATTCAAATATAGAAAGATTTGGTACGAGTTGGTTGAGGGTATATGCCCCAATAGGAGCAAAAATGGCAGAAGAAGAGAGAGAGAGAGAGAGAGAGAGAGAGAGAGAGAGAGAGATGTCCTTAAAGAAATAAAATGGAACAAATTTAGAAAAAGTGATGACATCAAAGAAATGTCTGGTCAACCATTAGTAACAACAGTTATAAGAAGGAGAAGATTGAGATATGTTGGGCATACTCTGAGAAGAAATTATTACATAATAACAAATAGGCATTGAAGCAAATTGTTTAACAAAGAAAGGACGCCCCAATGAAACCCCGAAACGAACTTTGCTGAGAGAGGCGAGAAATATTAGTTCCATAGAGGATCTTGAATGAATCGCCCAGGATAGAGCGGTATGGAGAAATTGCTTACAGGCTCGATGTTACGTATGTTATAGTTTGTTCTTATTGTAGTGATGATGGTAGTATCTTATGATGGTATACTGAACAATTTATTGACAAACATTGTCTTGCAGACTCCATATATATTTATTTGGTGATGTTATTCATGAGTAAACAAAAACACATCCATCTGTGTTCAATGTTTAATTTTGGTCTCCTTATCTTTTCTAACGTTGCTACGCAGTCCTACACAAAGCTACGTCACTGTCTCGTACTAGTGTTGCTATCTGCTAATAGTGCAGAATTGGTGTGCAAACACTCAGTCTGCTATCATATTGTCTACCAGCTACTTATCTAAACTACCTGTCTGTTCTGTTATCCACCACCTGGGATATGGGAACGGCTGCACCTGATCCAGGTGCCTTCTACAGTATAACGGTAAATGAGAGGAATAAAATATGAATCCAAGCTCTTTAATATATGTGCAAAGTCAAACTGCGTGTCCCATACCATAAGTTAATATGACCAGGTCACTTTTCTAACATCGAGGTTACGTGCTCGCCTCTCGTGCCAAAGGTACTCGGTTAGCTCCCTCGTGGAGCCATCGAGATATTTGTTCAGAGATCCCTGATCTCAGTGTATGTGAGATCGAGTTCCTAGTCTTATCGGAGACGAATGATAAAATGTAGGTCCTGTATTAAATTTGAGCACGTAAAAGAACCCTTATAGTTCAAATCGAGAAGATCAGGCTGGAAAGCCGCTGCCCGGGCAAAACATTAGAAAAGTATGATAAAAATGAAATCCCTACAAAATATCTTCAACATCTTCTAAATTACATCGGGGCCCTCGCCGGTGCTATGGAGTTCGTGCTCTGCCGTTGAGATCTTCATATGTAAGAAAGAGATCGTACCACACATGTTAACTCACGAAAGTGCAGTGATCTATCAATCAACCAATCAATCATTCTTAGTCAAACCGTATGTCCCACACCATTACTTAGTAGGATCAAGTCATATCTTTAACATATTACATTTACATGTATAATTGCAGCCATTGACAATGAGTTGCGTAACCAGCGTATTACTTTTACTTCTGACTGCTGTCTACGTAAGTTCACGCTTCAAACATATTACTTACTATACCTGACCTAATACGTCATCAATAATTTCATTACATATATGCGATTAGCTCAATTCACAGGCTCTCTTTTATCTTGAACACTATATGCATGACTAATCACGTCTTAAACATATTACATTACTATATGCATGACTAAGTCACGTCTTAAACATATTACATTACTATATGCATGGCTAAGTCACGTCTTCAATATATTACATTACTGTATGTATGACTAAGTCACGTTTCTAGCCTACCACACTAATGTATCCATGGCTGAGTCAAGTATCTTGCCTACCACACTAATGTATACATGGCTGAGCAAGTTTAACCAATCAACTAATTTATACAGTAAAAAATTTAACCAATCATAATAGATTTCATCAGTTAATATTTCAAAAACACATTTCCCATATTTATTTCTAAATTAGAGAATAGAAACTTTGGAAATACCTGGGATGTCCCGCTAACTAAAATATCTGAAGATATGGGACCTTATACCTATACACAAGGAGACTATTTTAGTCAAGTCGTCACTACTAGTCACCGTTATCCTGATGGAGGGTAAGTGAATAATGACTGTTACTGAATACGTCTGTTCTTTTCTCGAATCCTCTATCTCTCTCTCCCTCTCGTTCCCGGCCTAGACTGATGAACCAACTTTTATCATGAATTTTATCGTGGTTTTAAGGGACTCTGTTCCTCCGTACAGCTTTTCGCGAAGCTCTGTGTTTTGGGGCCATGTTTTTTTTCTTATACCTGCTAACCTTTGACAGTCTTGCAGAACGTGTTCTACCGTCATGTCCGCCTTTTTGCAGGGGCACAGGCTAGTTGTGCCAATCTTAAATTTGTGGAACATGTGGGCTCGGAGATGGTTGTGACCGGTACGGAGGGGAAGTATGGCAACTTGTTCACTACGATAGAGACCATAGTATCCGTCGCTGTTGGAATACTGAGGATGGTCTTTTGTCCATTTGTTTCTATAATGCGAGTCGATGATTGTTCTGGCTTCCTCATAACTGATCTCGAGATCAGTCTGGGGTAGTCCCCCTGTCTTCTTTGGCTAGTTTGTCGGCTGCTTCGTTTCCCTTACGTTACAGTGTGATGGTATCCACTGAATGACGGTGCGTTTGAGTGAGCGCGTTATTTCATCGAGGGTCGCTTTGAGCTCATTCTGCTCTGTTTTGTCTACACTTTAACTCTCTAACAACTCGTCTAAGACACTTCATCTCTGTCGTTATGATTTTCCGCTCATTAGCTGCTGTTATTATATCTCTTAGTAGAAACTGTTTAATTTATAGTATTTCCATCTATTGATATTCATTATTAGGTACGATGCTGTGTTCTCCACTTCGAAAACATCTACAGAAAAACTCAAGTTTCTGAAAAAGAACAAATGGATTGATGATAATACAAAAGCTATTGTGGTCAGTATAAACTTAATTAACATCGACTCTGGCTTGACCACAGTTATTGACCACATCTACGAGTTCAGACTGAGTAAGTTTATTTAACTATCTCCTTCTTTGTTGTAGTCTCGTCCATGTGTTGCCGGAGCTCGCAAGGAGCAAAGAATAGTAACACTGCGACCAGTGGCGGCTCGTCATTAAGGGCCAGTGGGGACGGGCCCCACCAAAAATAAGGTGTAACGTGTATTTATTATTTTATATATTAAAATATATCCTAACCGAAACCATGATTTTCCGAAAATATCTGTCTGGCCCCACCAACAAAAATGATCACGAGCCGCCACTGACTGCGACCTACAAGTCAAGTCGTAAGAGGCGACTGGGGTAGAGAGTAGTAAAACTACCATAGTAAATAAAAAACGACGCAGAAATCGGATGTGTAGCCATTGCGCATAAATGGTACAACATACAACCGTTCTTAGTCTGGGATCACATATAAATCACAAAGAGTGGTTTAACAAGGGGCCGATAATGATCGCTCAAAGAAGAAGAAGATGTTAGTGGTCTTATATTTTCTTTTAATTTAGTTCATTTGACTAGTGGACTGTTCATTTTTTTTCAGTTCACTCGCTATGAAACCAAGGATAGTCATGGCACATAATATGACACATATTGCTGATTTTATCAGATCTTCATTAACTCACACGATACGACAAGTCAAATAACAAACCATCATGGCAATAACAATTCTCCGGCAAGCCACCTCACGAACTACGACTTTAATGAAAACTAATTTATTAACAAGATCATTTGAATATTTTCTTTTATTGTCTATTGTCTTTCCCAGGTAGATGATGGAATTGTTGTCCACTCTTGCCGTTAAGCGTAGGGGTGGGAGCTTTAATTTGTGTTCCAGGGTCAGATGAGTCACCCTGGTTATGTTATATCCGTGTTTATTTAGTATGGTCTTGATATTGTCTATCCATCTTTTTCTTGGTCTTCCCTTGGCTCTAATACCCGATCTCTTTTTATTGTATGCTGTTATTGGTGGTTGGTTGTATTTCATTTTCAGTAAATTTCCGAACAATTGCATTTGTTGTTTTTCGATGTATTCGGTGCATGAAGTTATGCCCACCGTGTTTCTGATGTCCTCATTTCGTAGTCTATCTTTCCTGGTGACCACCACTGCCTCCTCAAGCATGTCTTTTCCATATGATGAGCTTTCTGTGATGCGTTGCTGTCAGAAACCAAGTTTGGCAATGGTAACAAAGTGTTGGTAGAATAATACTTTTTATCTTCTGTCTTTTCACTTCCATCTTGATCTTTGAGTATCTTTTCTTTTCTTTCCTCCTTAATATAAGAGAATTTTTCCAGCGACGAGTGTGTGTATTATAAGTGTTAATATCAGAAAACAACCCCCTCTTCCCCCAAGAAACCTAAAGAAGACTATTAATATTCCTAATATTTTAGAATCAAGTGTTATTCTTCTCCAACTGTGGCCTCACTTTGTTAAGTCATTTTTATTCTGCATGTGTCTGGTTGACGCCCCTGGGAAACATTGCAAAAAACTTTGCGGAAAGAGGCAAGAAATACCGAACCCAATTCTATTGAAGAGATTGAGAGAAGTGTCCAGGGCAGATCGATATAGGAAAATTACTTGCAAGCCCTTATGTAACATATTAGGGTACGAAAGGAATATATCTATTTGTGTCTGATTCGCCCATGTGGTGTTGGGGCCCGCGAGGGAAGCAAAGAATAGTACCACTGCAACCTACAAGGAATGTCATAAGAGGTAACTGATGTAGGACCTAGGAAGCACACTAGTAAATAAAAGCATCGCAGAAATCGGATGTTCTAGCCTACTTGTAGGCGCACAACTGGCAGAACGTACAATCGCTCTTAGGCTCAGAGCACATACAAATCACACAGAGTGGTTGACAAGTGGTCACTATGTAGCGTTGGAAGAAGAAGAATATTTACAATATTACAGAATGAAATGTTTTTTTTGGTTTTTTTTCGATCCAGAAGCACTTCTTCTTCTTCAGCGATCTCTGGTCACGCGCTTGATCCAGAAGCACTTGAGCTGAAAGCTCTTCCGCTCGGTGTCATGGGCATCGTAACCCTTCAGTTCGGTGCCACGAACACCGTAAATCAGGGGAACCTGTGGCTTTTTCTGTCAGTCCGCGGAATTGAACCCGCACTCACAGAGGACTTGTCACCCGTAGTCCCAAAGTGCTACGAACACGTCTGGGAAGGCGGGCAATGTTATTCTTTTACAACTGTGACCTTCCTTTTCCACGTCATTTTTATCCTGCATGTGTCTGGTTGACGCCCCTGGGAAATATTGCATAAAACGTTGCGGAGAAAGGCAAGAAATACCGGACTCAATTCCATGGAAAAGATTGAGAGAGTTGCCCAGGATAGATCGGTATAGATAAATTACTTGCAGGCCCTATTAACGTATAACGGTACAAGAGGGATATGTATCTTTCCCATTGTTTCCCATATTTGACCATGTTTCTCTCCACGTAATTACAACATTGTTCTCATCTACAGCTGGTATCTATATGTACACATCAAACATGGACACATTCCAGCTGGTTCTATCACAGAATAGAGAAATTCTATTATCGATTCTAGTTATTATTTTCTCATTGATGACACTAAATTTTATAGTGGTGGAAATCAATACGGTAAGTGTAACCACTAATACAAGATCATCTGTTTGCAGAGTGTCCCGTATCATTTATAAAAATTTTTTTTCCAATAAAATTCCTTCAAATAGGTTCCCATCTTCTAAATTACATCGGACATGCGCCGGTGTTACGGAGTTCGTGGACTGCCGATGAGATATTACTGTGTAAGAAAGAAGAGCAGAGCACACATGGTTACTCACTGAAGTGCAATGATGATGGTCCTATCAATAAATCAATTAATGAAAGAATTCGATGAAGTTTGTGAGCTATTTTTAGAGTTTCGATTTTGTAAGATACAGTAAATATGGCATGATATAATTTCGAACTGACCCGACAGGTCAAAGTCTATTTTTAATAGGGTCTGCCAGTTTTAGAAATTAGAATTTGTATAAAGCACACTCTTAACAAAAAAGTGAACTCAAAAATCAAACAATGCAGACTTGGGCAATTCTGTACTCTGGGCAAGGAAATTTGATTACGCGTATTTTTGTGATCTTGGTGATCACTTTAGCCGGTAGACTTGTAGTATATAAAGACAGATTTATTCCCATCTACTGACTAGTAACAGCAGCTTGGATTCTCCTGAAAGAGTTCTTTTTTTCATATTTGTTGGACTACATGCTCTGATATAACCCAGCCAAAGTTCGTCGTTAGGGTGAAACAGACGTGCCTCGGCATTAGTAGGTCTTAACCCCTAGATAATAAACAAAGAGTGAAGTAACAACGTGACGTGGAAACTCTGAAGAACGAGGCCAGATTGAGTCAAAAATTGTCGGTGTGGACACGTGATTGCAGAAAACCCTGATAATTTAGTTAGAACTCTAAATTTCAAGTACTTCTGAGGTCGGGATAACGTTCGCCTGAATGTCGAGGGACACTAATGATAATGAATATATAAGGGATGTCTATATCCGCAGTAGCGTAGATGTTAGTAAACTAACGTCTTAGGCTAGTGGTTCGGGTTCAGTTCTACAGTGGACGTGAAATTTTCTCTGACCTTAACGGTTCTCAGGTCGACCCAGTCTCAATTGGGTACCAGAAAAAGCACTGGGAAGTAAAGGTGGCCGGCGTCATGCTGACCACCTCACCCATCATGTGCCGACGGTTAATGAAAGATTTCCAGCACCGTATTACCCTATATACCACGAGGTATAAAATGGTGGCTATTGTGGCGTAGAGGTTAGGAACTCGCCTCTCGTGCCAAAGTTACTCGGTTCATTCCCTAGTTGAGCGATCGAGATATTCACCCATAGATCCCTGATCTCAGTGTAGGCGAGATCGAGTTCCTAGTCAAATCGGAGGATAAAACATAGATCCCGTGTTAAATTTGAGCACGTAAAAGGACCCTTAGCAGATCAAAATCGAGAAGAGCAGGCTGGAAAACCGCTGCCCTGTCAAAATTCAATATAAAAAATTAAAATTAAAATACCTACAGAATATCTTCACAAACTTCAAAATTACATCGAGGACCCTCACCGGTGCTACGGAGCTCGTGCACTGCAGCTGAGATCTTCCTGTGTAAGAAAGAGATCGAGGCACACATGTTATTCACCGAAGTGCAATGATGATGGTCATATAAATCAATCATAAAAGGTCATTTACATTTTTATTTCTACATTTGCAGGCATTTCAGCAAGGATTTGTCACATACATGACGTTCCCACACTGTTGGTTTTTGCTAGTTGAGCGATGCTTGTCTGTGGCTGTAATCCTCATATTTCTGCATTTTCAGTCTTACAAAAAAGATAAGGTATACACTATTAGAAGTAAAATATGTGATATTCGCTTTATTTGATTTATAATGTGTCTGTTTTGTTCATATTAGAATATTGTGGTTGTACTGAAGAAACTATTACTGATATGGTTATCTGGGTATTTTTTAAAGGTAGTCTGTCATTGTTTTCCTTCCTGGCAGTCTTCTTCTTATTTCTTCTTTGCGTTCGTTCTTTGCGATCAATTTTAATCACTCTTTGTGATATGTTTGATCTTTGCCAAGAACGTATATACGTTGCACATTGGTTTGGTAGGCCCCTAAACGCATAGACTTCTGCACGTTAAGGGCACATGCATCCGATTTCAGCCAAACCTCCTTAGGCGCATCTTACGGCATGCGTGGCAGGTAGCAGTGGTTCTATTCTTTACACCCCAAATGTGGGCCCCGGTAACTACTCGGACGCTTTCTGGCAGTAACGATACTGGTCCATGACCGCAGTCATTGTCTTTATTACAGAGAACCTCTGCCTACCGTCGTGTGTTTTGAAACCATTGACACTGTCAGCTGCCACCATACTCAACCACCACCTACTCCTACGGCTTTAAGTTACCTGAAACGGGTACTCCACCTTGTCCAAGGGTATCTCGTAGACTAGCGAAAGGAAGGAGGCACCTTACATCTCCTTTGATAGAAATTTTCTCTACCCACTACCCCGGTGGTATATAACACACAGGACAAAATATATTTTTATCACGGAGAGAAATAGAAAATGTGAACAGCTTTGAATATCTCTGTTCACTGCTAACAACAGAAATAGGATGAATGAAATTAAAAGAACAAACTTGGCCTTACAAAAAAATTCCACAACTAAAAACAGTATGGAATGAAACTAAAAGGACAACAAAGATAAGAATACTAAGTGTATGCATATTCCCAGTGGCAATGTATGGGTGTGAAGCATGGACATTTAAAAAGACAGTGGAAAGACATATAAGTGCTTTTGAAGATAAGTGTTACATGAGAGTCCTCCGTATATCATGGACAGAGGCGAGAACAAATAGATCTATCCACAAAGAACTCACCATCAAAGAAAACTGGCTGATGCTACAAATAAGAATGAGAAAATTAAAGTATTTTGAACATATAAAAGCTACGAATGGCTGGAAGAGACCATCATGGAAGGAGGCATCCCGACAAAGAAGAATAAGTCCACGAAGAAGATGGATTCAGGATGTAACTGATGATTTGAGCATGAATTCTACAGAGGCGGAACATCTGACCTATGAGAGAGAGAAATTTCGAAAGACTGTTAATGTGACAATATTCTGCTCAGGACAAGCTATTTGATGATAGTGACTGTAAAACTACTATTTTACCGCCTAACATATATTTAACATTAAGGTTATGGATAAGTCCACATACAACAAACAATACTGCTTCTTTTTCTTCTTCTTCATTCGCTCTACATGAACAACTTGTTAAACCCCCTCATTGTGATCGGTATCTGATTTGCTACTTGGAGCGTGAGTTCGTTGCCTCAGTTATGTCTCTACAGACCTGTTTGACCAGCTCGTCAGATTTCTGCACGTACTTTGTGTCTCTACAGACCTGTTTGACCAGCTCGTCAGATTTCTGCACGTACTTTGTGTCTCTACAGACCTGTTTGACCAGCTCGTCAGATTTCTGCACGTACTTTATGTCTCTACAGACCTGTTTGACCAGCTCGTCAGATTTCTGCACGTACTTTATGTCTCTACAGACCTGTTTGACCAGCTCGTCAGATTTCTGCACGTACTTTATGTCTCTACAGACCTGTTTGACCAGCTCGTCAGATTTCTGCACGTACTTTATGTCTCTACAGACCTGTTTGACCAGCTCGTCAGATTTCTGCACGTACTTTATGTCTCTACAGACCTGTTTGACCAGCTCGTCAGATTTCTGCACGTACTTTATGCGGGTTCGCCTTCCTTAGTAGGAAAAAACCGACCAAGGAAAGTCCATCCCCTAATCAAGTCAGCGTCTTGTTGAAATTTGACCTCCCAGTCAAAGTTTCCCGGTCTTTGCTACTTGGAGGTGGGGGTTGTCTAGTGCATGGCCAACTATAAACTGATAGGGATTGCGGACTCAGGCAAAAATTATAGGAAATCAGACCACAACCGGCCACTTGACCTCGCATTCCAGTATTGTTGTATACAGACGAATTCATTTTAAAATCCACACAAAATGCTAAATCGAAGTTATACAGGGTGTTCAACTTAAAAGCAGCCCATGAATGGAGCTAATCTGGCATATATGTATGGAAATGAGAAGGTTCAGTTATGACGTAGTATAGGTCAAGGTTGTGTGATGGTGTGTAATTGTAGTACGGGAAGGGGCGATGAACAAATGTGACGTAGGACAAGCTAGTCAGAACCGGTTTAAATAGTAAATAGACGGAGATGCAATGCGTACCTGGCAAATTTATATTTATCACTGGGGCTGCTTTTAAGTTGAACACCCTGTATTATGCAACAAGTTAAGTTTATCAATAAGGAATATCAATATTGTGAATATTTTTCACCAACAAATAACCATAGTCTCATAGAATTGAGTAAAATTGCAAAAATAAAGCTTGCAGTGTTTCATCAAACATATATAAATTCGAGCCCCGCAACTGAATCTAGGTCAGGGGTTTCCCCGTCAGCTGTCTGGCCTAGTTATTTAGAGTTGACTGTGGCTGGTGTGTTATACAAATCATCAGTAGGCTACACATTTTTACTTTTTGCTTTACCTAAGAAAGACTACCCGACCCCAACTCTGTTGAATGTAATGACTATTGAGATCTTCTCTTCCACCATTTACGTCTTTATAGAAGTGTTGGGCCGCATGCCCAGCGTGTTCATAGCGCGTTGGACGACGGGTGACAAGCCCTCTGTGAGTTCGGGTTCAATTCCGCGGGCTGGCAGAAAAAGCCACTGGTTCTCCAGATTTACGTTGTTCGCGGCACCGAACCGAAGGGTTACGATGTCCATGGTACCGAGCCGAAGATCTGAAAGCTCAAGTACTTTTGGATCGGAACAAAATAGAAGTGTTAGGGGTGGGGGTGGTGATCTTGTGTGTGCTTGTTCTGAGACACTTTATAACCTGCTATTCATTTTCTTAAGGCTGTTCTTGATGCCGTCGCTCCATCTTTGCGTGGTCTTCCTCTTGCTCTGCACTCGCTATATATTTTCAGTGTGACTTTCTGTGGTAGTGGGTACCAGTGCATTCTTGTCAGGTACCATTGAGATACCATGTAAAAATGTAGATGCTGCAGTTGTACAGTAAACGATGCACACATACATAGATTACTGACAAAGTATCTAAATTTTTACAGAAGAATAATTATATAATTAACTTAGTGAAATCATCAGTGGCGGCTCGTCAATAAGGGCCAGTGGGGCAGGGCCTCACCAAAAATAATGTATAACTTGTATTTATTATTTTATAAATTAAAATATAGCAACCAAAAACCATGATTTATTCGAGAAAAATGACGGGCCCCACCAACAAAACTGAGCACGAACCGCCACTGGAAATCATTCATAAAAATAAAAATAAATATCTGTGATATGACTGTGATAAAAATTAATTGATTTCAGTTGAGCAAAGTTGATGATATTCACGCAAGGGATGTGGCTGAGACTGTTTTCATTGACTTCAAAAGGTTGTCAGATGCGATATTTAATCTGATTCTTGTCAGCTGTCTTCTGGTCGTGGTTTGTTTTACACAAGTTGTGCTACGTTTTCGGTAGGTATCTCAACTACAATTTATATATATGAGTGGGGGTTTTTTTATCAACTAAAATGTTGGTGCATTGTCACCTTCATCCATTATATCAATGGTCCCCAGGTAGGTATCTCAACTACAGTTTATATATATGAGTGGCGGTTTTTTTCTCAACTAAAATGTTGGTGCATTGTCACCTTCATCCATTATATCAATGGTCCCCAGGTAGGTATCTCAACTACAGTTTATATATATGAGTGGGGGTTTTTTTCTCAACTAAAATGTTGGTGCATTGTCACCTTCATCCATTATATCAATGGTCCCCAGGTAGGTATCTCAACTACAATTTATATATATGAGTGGGGTTTTTTCTCAACTAAAATGTTGGTGCATTGTCACCTTCATCCATTATATCAATGGTCCCCAGGTAGGTATCTCAACTACAATTTATATATATGAGTGGGGTTTTTTTTCTCAACTAAAATGTTGGTTCATTGTCACCTTAATCCATTATATCAATGGTCCCCAGGTAAGTATCTCAACTACAATTTATATATATGAGTGGGGTTTTTTCTCAACTAAAATGTTGGTTCATTGTCACCTTAATCCATTATATCAATGGTCCCCAGGTAGGTATCTCAACTACAATTTATATATATGAGTGGGGTTTTTTTTCTCAACTAAAATGTTGGTTCATTGTCACCTTAATCCATTATATCAATGGTCCCCAGGTAGGTATCTCGACTACAATTTATATATATGAGTGGGGGTTTTTTTTCTCAACTAAAATGTTGGTGCATTGTCACCTTAATCCATTATATCAATGGTCCCCAGGTAGGTATCTCAACTACAATTTATATATATGAGTGGGGTTTTTTTTCTCAACTAAAATGTTGGTGCATTGTCACCTTAATCCATTATATCAATGGTCCCCAGGTAGGTATCTCAACTACAATTTATATATATGAGTGGGGTTTTTTCTCAACTAAAATGTTGGTTCATTGTCACCTTAATCCATTATATCAATGGTCCCCAGGTAGGTATCTCAACTACAATTTATATATATGAGTGGGGTTTTTTTCTCAACTAAAATGTTGGTGCATTGTCACCTTAATCCATTATATCAATGGTCCCCAGGTAGGTATCTCAACTACAATGTATATATATGAGTGGGGTTTTTTTTCTCAACTAAAATGTTGGTGCATTGTCACCTTCATCCATTATATCAATGGTCCCCAGGTAGGTATCTCAACTACAATTTATATATATGAGTGGGGTTTTTTCTCAACTAAAATGTTGGTGCATTGTCACCTTCATCCATTATATCAATGGTCCCCAGGTAGGTATCTCAACTACAATTTATATATATGAGTGGGGTTTTTTCTCAACTAAAATGTTGGTTCATTGTCACCTTAATCCATTATATCAATGGTCCCCAGGTAGGTATCTCAACTACAATTTATATGTATGAGTGGGGTTTTTTTTCTCAACTAAAATGTTGGTGCATTGTCACCTTAATCCATTATATCAATGGTCCCCAGGTAGGTATCTCAACTACAATTTATATATATGAGTGGGTTTTTTTTCTCAACTAAAATGTTGGTTCATTGTCACCTTAATCCATTATATCAATGGTCCCCAGGTAGGTATCTCAACTACAATTTATATGTATGAGTGGGTTTTTTTTTCTCAACTAAAATGTTGGTGCATTGTCACCTTAATCCATTATATCAATGGTCCCCATGTAGGTATCTCAACTACAATTTATATGTATGAGTGGGTTTTTTTTTCTCAACTAAAATGTTGGTGCATTGTCACCTTAATCCATTATATCAATGGTCCCCAGGTAGGTATCTCAACTACAATTTATATATATGAGTGGGGTTTTTTCTCAACTAAAATGTTGGTGCATTGTCACCTTAATCCATTATATCAATGGTCCCCAGGTAGGTATCTCAACTACAATTTATATATATGAGTGGGGTTTTTTTCTCAACTAAAATGTTGGTGCATTGTCACCATAATCCATTATATCAATGGTCCCCAGGTAGGTATCTCAACTACAATTTATATATATGAGTGGGGTTTTTTCTCAACTAAAATGTTGGTGCATTGTCACCTTAATCCATTATATCAATGGTCCCCAGGTAGGTATCTCAACTACAATTTATATATATGAGTGGGGTTTTTTCTCAACTAAAATGTTGGTGCATTGTCACCTTAATCCATTATATCAATGGTCCCCAGGTAAGTATCTCGACTACAATTTATATATATGAGTGGGGTTTTTTTCTCAACTAAAATGTTGGTGCATTGTCACCTTAATCCATTATATCAATGGTCCCCAGGTAGGTATCTCAACTACAATTTATATATATGAGTGGGGTTTTTTCTCAACTAAAATGTTGGTGCATTGTCACCTTAATCCATTATATCAATGGTCCCCAGGTAGGTATCTCAACTACAATTTATATATATGAGTGGGGTTTTTTCTCAACTAAAATGTTGGTTCATTGTCACCTTAATCCATTATATCAATGGTCCCCAGGTAGGTATCTCAACTACAATTTATATATATGAGTGGGGTTTTTTCTCAACTAAAATGTTGGTTCATTGTCACCTTAATCCATTATATCAATGGTCCCCAGGTAGGTATCTCAACTACAATTTATATATATGAGTGGGGTTTTTTCTCAACTAAAATGTTGGTTCATTGTCACCTTAATCCATTATATCAATGGTCCCCAGGTAGGTATCTCAACTACAATTTATATATATGAGTGGGGTTTTTTTTCTCAACTAAAATGTTGGTTCATTGTCACCTTAATCCATTATATCAATGGTCCCCAGGTAGGTATCTCAACTACAATTTATATATATGAGTGGGGTTTTTTTTCTCAACTAAAATGTTGGTTCATTGTCACCTTAATCCATTATATCAATGGTCCCCAGGTAGGTATCTCAACTACAATTTATATATATGAGTGGGTTTTTCTTCAACTAAAATGTTGGTTCATTGTCACCTTAATCCATTATATCAATGGTCCCAGGTAGTATCTCAACTACAATTTATATATATGAGTGGGTTTTTTTTCTCAACTAAAATGTTGGTTCATTGTCACCTTAATCCATTATATCAATGGTCCCCAGGTAAGTATCTCGACTACGATTTCTATGTATTCTTTACTAAACTAACTTTTACACATACTCAATGTCCTAGTATAATGGCTGACTGATCATGCTATGAAATGTATAAATTTGTTAACAATATTAACTAACTTCTTGTTCTGCTTTCGTCTGATATTAAATCAGGTGTAGTCAGGGCGCCTGGTATGGTGCTTTTGACTGATTTATACGTGAAGGCCTCCTTGTCTTATTATCAGTATACAATCTTTCGCCCAAGAACAGGTCACTGCAGGCTCAATCATCACATGCACAGATTAAAGCCTGTTCAGGCTGCACAGTGTGCATGTCAGACAGAAACACAGACTCAGACACATCTTGCAGTAATTTACATCATACACACACCAAAGAAACGAAACATAGCCTCATGAGCGAAGCTTACAGAGCACGCTATGGGGAACTCTCGAGGAACTCCAACTGACATTCAGCTTCATGATGCTCGTCCATTACGGGTGATGATGACCCCACAATTTTCATCCAAGGAAAAGTAGTTGCGTTATGTTTGTCTGTGTGTTCGTAGATGACTAATGAGCCCGATGCGGACTTGAAATGTTCGTGTACAGTGTGGGCAAGGTATACTTGCACTTGTGGGAAGTTTTACTGCCTTTCTGTTTTGACGTTTTTGTTCCATCCGTGTTGTTCTACCTGCCTCCCAGGCCGAAGAACCGTGTCGAAGAAGTGTGCGCCAGGCTGATCTGTTTTGAGAAACATTCTCCCAGTTGTCGACATCTATGCTAAAGGATTTAATCCAAGTTCTGGAGTGTGTCTTTGAATCGCTTTTTCTGACCACCCTGTGAGCATTTACCGCTTTGCAGTTCACCATAAAAGATTCGTTTGGGTATTCTGCAATCCGACAGCTTCATAGAGGCAACCTATCTCTTGGTTTAGACGAGCATACGAAACTGAACGCAAAGAAAAGAAGATATCTGTATCCCCTGCCATGCAGGCGTTCCTGCTCTGATTTCAGAGGAACATTAACTAACTCAAAACTCGGTAAGAAAAGAATATAGCAAAGTTAAAAAAGGTCGCGTTTGTCTTCACATTTCTGCGGAAATAAGATGCCCAAATTTCATGATTCCAGACTATGACGTTCTCAAGTTTTTCATGTCACAGACGCACAGACAATTAGTTTTATAATTAAGATGCATCTCAAAAGCTGTGATAGTATTAATGAAATGTTCTGTGAAGCCGTATTTAGTTAGTTAGTTAGTCTTTCCTCTTGGGCCTGTGGGCGGCGCATAGGCAGAGGTCATAGCTCTCCATGTCTCGCGGTTCGTTGCTATCTGTTTTAGGTCTTTAATGTTTACTAGGCTCATCGTTGAGCCTTCTCTGGTGATGGTTCTACGCAGAGTCTCTCTTGGTCTTCCTCGTTTTCTTTTTCCCTCTGGTGTCCATATGAGGGATTGGTAAGGAGTCTTCTCTCATCCATTCTAAGTGTGTGGCCTATGTAGTTCCAGCGACGCTTTCTTATAAAATTTGATACATTTTCTTGCTTGGTCTCTTGTCTTATTTGTGTATTAGGTCTGAAATCTGATCTGTTACATGTAATTTAGAAGCCGTATTTACACACACTGATTGATTGACTGATTGTTAAAACAAGGGTCATTTCACTTCAGTGAGTAACCATTTGTGCTCCGACCTCTTTTCTTTCTTTCACAAGATGATTTCAGCGGAATTGCACGAACTCCATAGCACCGGTGAGAGTCCCCGATGTAATTTAGAAGTTGATGAAAATATTTTGTCAGAATTTTATTATTTAATCTTTCTAATGAGTTTTATGAAAGTCTAGATTCATTGTCTCCAGTGTCCCTTCCCATTCTTCTTCTTCGGTCTCTCTATATCAATAATTTGTTCAACCACTCTTTGTTATTTGTATGTGATCTGAGCCTAAGAGTGATTGTACGTTCAGCCAGTTAAGCGCCTACAAGCGCCAGCACATCCGATTTCTCCGAAGCCTTTTATTTACTAGAGTAGCTTCCCTAGGTCCCTACCTCAGTCGCCTCTTACAACATGCCTTGTAGGTCGCAGTGTTACTATTCTTTGCTCCCTTGCGAACCCCGGCCATTACAGGACGCCTTGCCATTCAGGCGAGCTTTATTCCGACTTCAGAGGTACATGTAATTTAGATCCCGAAGTAAACAATCACCGTCTGTAGTCCAACCGCATACCGTGCGTACACACACTGAGAATGTCTGCCCCAAACCTGGAATTTCTACATCACCTAGCCATTAGCGCCGAGTGTTGACGCTCTTCCGTGCCATGAAGTCAGGCTATCCAAAATTGTCTCTCTCTGTCTTCCCCTGTCTCGTCTCCCTTAAATTAACGGTTGTTATATGTGTTCTAAACCTACCTTCCTCATCACATGTCCGAAAAATGATAACCGTCTCTTTCTTATATTGATGATAAGCTTACTCTGCGTCACCTCCTTCATCACCTCTATATTAGTCATTTTAGCAGTCCATAGAATTTTCATCATTCTTCTGTAAAACCACATCTATGTGGCCCTCAGAGATTTCTCGATCTTTAATATGTTGTCCATCTCGCACCCGTATGTCAGTATTGGTTCTATGTAGCACTGCATGACTCTCATTCTGATCTCAATTGTCTATCTGTGTGTTTATTGTCCATGACTCGTATCCGTATGTCCGTATTAGTTCTTTGTAGTTCTGTATAAAGGGCTGGAGAAGACCATCATGGAAGGAGGCATACCGGCAAAGAGAAGAAGAGGAAGACCACGGAGAAGATGGATTCAGGATGTAACTGGTGTTTCAAACATGACGGCTGCAGAGGGATGACATCTGGCCTATGAGAGAAATTTCGGAGGACTGTTGCGTTGGCAAAGGATGATGATGATAACTCGCATCCTTATGCCAGTATTAGTTCTTTGTAGCTCTGTATAACTCTCATTCTGACCTCAATTGACACAGACTTGTTGCATATAATACTTCTCATTTTCTGGAACTTGCTTTCTAATGCCATATTGTTCTTTATTTATTAACGGCATCTACAGTGTTCAACCTAAAAGCAGCCTGTGAATGGAGCTAATCTGGCATATATGTATGAAAATGGGAAGGTTCAGTTATGACGTAATATATAGGTCAAGGTTGTGTGATGGTGTGTAATTGTAATGCGGGAAGGGGCGATGAACAATTGTGACGTAGGACAAGCTAGTCAGAACCGGTTTAAATAGTAAATAGACGAGATGCAATGCGTACCTGGCAAATTTATATTTATCACTGAGGCTGCTTTTAAGTTGAACACCCTGTATATTCTTCCTCTCTTTCCAGGGAGAATATTCATATGGGAACGTTTGTCAGCATTACAATCGCAGTATATCAGTTAACACTGATACCTATCTTAAGCACAGTTAGCTTTGCGTTGCTAGGACACCTGCTCTTCAACAACCTGTTAAACTACTATCACACATTTGCAACTGCCTGCACCACAGTAAACATACTGATGCTGGAAACATCAGCTTTATCTCCAACAATTGAAGTTGGAGGCACGATTGGATATCTCTACATTTTTGTGTTGTATTGTGTGTCGTATTTTATTATACTCAACTTTTTCATTGCTTTGCTTGACTCTGCCTATTCTGAGGTCAGACGTTTAAGACGCCTTTTTGGACCATTATATGTTTGATTCTGCCTATTCTGAGATCAGATGTCTAAGACATGTAACCAGTGGATAGACAATAGCCAAGAAGACATGTGACCAGTAGATGGACAATAGCCACACAGACATGTGACCAGTAGATGGACAATAGCTAAGAAGACATGTGACCAGTAGATGGACAATAGCTACACAGACATGTGACCAGTAGATGGGCAATAGTCACACAGACATGTGACCAGTAGATGGACAATAGTCACACAGACATGTGACCAGTAGATGGACAATAGTCACACAGACATGTGACCAGTAGATGACCAATAGTCACACAGATATGTGACCAGTAGATGGACAATAGTCACACAGACATGTGACCAGTAGATGGACAATAGTCACACAGACATGTGACCAGTAGATGACCAAGTCACACAGATATGTGACCAGTAGATGGACAATAGTCACACAGACATGTGACCAGTAGATGGAAAATAGTCATGTGACCAGTAGATGGACAATAGCAAAGAAGACATGCGACTGGCAGTTGGACAATAACTATGAAGACATGTGACCAGTAGATGGACAATAGCCAAACAGACATGTGACCAGTAGTTGGACATAAGCTATGAAGACATGTTATCAGTAGATGACCAATAGTCATGTGGCCAGTAGATGGACAATAGCCACACAGACATGTTACCAGTAGATGACCAATAGCCAAGAAGACATATGACCAGTAGATGGACAATAGCCACACAGACATATGACCAGTAGAAGGACAATAGCAAAGAAGACATGCACCTTACATACATATGAATGTCGCTACTACAGATTTATAAATATGACATTGTTTCTTTGACAAATTAGAAGATCATTTTGAATATGTTTATTCAGATAGCTATACCATTTTTTGTTTATTTATTTGAAATGTGGGTTGAGATGTGGGTTGAGATGTAGGTTTGTGTGTTGTTCAAAGATATAAACATTGAAATGTGTTTACTTTGTTTTTATTTGTTGTTTGTGCATTTGGCATGTTGTACTGCATTGTCATATCAACTAGCTTGTCCTCAGCAAAACTTTGTCTCCCTGTCTTTCAGGATTTCTCTCTCTCATAGGCTAGATGTCCCGCCTCTACATCCGTCATGCTCAAATCATCAGTTACATTCTTATTCTTCTTCTTCTGCAATCTCACTAGAATGGGATTTTGAATTCTCTAATAAAGGCAGCCGTCTGCCTCAGATTATCAGCCACACCATACAGTTTGTCTTGGGTGCTGGTGTAAGTGGGCCACCTCTTTCTTCTCAAATCTGCATACTTGGGGCAGTTCTGTAGGACATGCTCTGTTATACTCGCCAAGCCACAGGGGCACATGTCTTTTGTGCATACCTTGAATTTAGTGTATTCTCTCTCTCTTTTAGATCGTTCTAGGCCTGTTTTAATCATTCTCTTTTGTGATATATAAACAGCCAAACATCAGAACGTAATGTATGTGCACCAAACCTTCAGTACCTATTTGAGCTCAGTTGCTTATCCTTCAGTGGGGTGTTCGATTTCAGCCAGCTTTAGTGTATTCTGTACTCCTTCCATGATAGTCTTCAACTCTTTGTGTCTTTTTATATGCCCAAAATACTTCAATTCTCTCATTCTTATTTACAGCATCTGTCAAATTTTCTTCAATTTTGATTTCATTCTGAATAGATATATTTGTTCTCTTCTCTGTTCATGGTATATGCAAGACTCCCATCTCTTTCTTATCCAGGAAGATCTCAGCAACAGAGCATGAACTCTGTAGCACTGACAAGGGTCCCTGATGTAATTTTTGAATAGGATGAAAATTTGTGTAGATATTTTTATTGTAATCTCTTTAAGGACAGACGGTCTCTAACAGAAATATTGATCATTGAGGTTGCGTTTACGATTCTAAATGATCAACTTGATGTTAAAACTCGGGGAAAAAATTTCAAAAAATCCAAGCATGTATATTCTATGAAAAATTTTTAATATAGAGGGGTTTTTAAGGAAATATGCCCAAAAGTAACCTTGCAAAATACAGGATGATTTATGTTCTATTCAGGTTAGCACTATAGAACTTTCAGATGTTATTGTAAATTGGCATATCTTGAACTGGTAGAAAAATATTTATAAAGTATAATAAAATGAGTTTTTCTGAATTTTTTAATGCAAATCCAGATTTTTAACTAAAAATATGGGGTAGGAGATATTCTTTTGCATGAGACACAAAACTGTTCAATTAATTCTTTTAAAGTGGTAGGGATGATCAAATATGCATAAGAAAGAAGTATGCAAATTTATACAACAATCCTTTGAGTAGTTTTTGAAAAACGTGTATTTAGTGACATACATTTATGGAAAATAACAATTTTGAGAAAAGCCAAAAAACTAACATATTTTCAATTATTGACCAAATTAATTTACTTTAAGATCCCCAGGAGCATACAAACTTGCCTCATCACATGCTTTAGATGCCATGCTAGTTGTTTTACATCTTTCTATCTTTTGGTGCCTAAATTCTGTATTAGTAAGGAAGATATGTGGTTTTATAGATGACAGCAAAATACTGAAAATAATGTTTTCCAAAGGAAAAGTTAAACTAAAACAAAAGTTTCATATCGCACAATTTCATATTATTAACTACAATATTGGCATCATTGACAGTTATTTTAAGCTCCTCCTCAAAGTAAATGAGATCTTAGGACACCAAGTCCATATAAGATTATGGAAAGATTCATTAGCATTGTGAGAACCACCATGAATATATTTTGTAAACGAAGTCGCAAGATAGTTTGACAAATACTTGCATTATGTTGCCAAAAATAAAATTAGGCAGTTTGTTCTCAATCAACTAAAACTTTATATTTAGGGCACAAGCTACTCAGCCTATTGCAGTTCTCATGGTTATCTTTGTGATGTTTAAATATGGCTTAAATACTATTTATCCAACCAATGTTCTCTAATTTTCCAGAATTTTTCATACAAGTTACATCATAATCACGCTGCATAAGTTTAATGATGCTATTAGTTAATCTATCTGCACTACCATATTACTATAAACACTTTGCTACCATCTGTTGAAGCAAAGTTATATTTCCTATATAATTAGCTAAAAAACATATACATGCCTAGTTAAAAAATTAATTAAAATACAAAACTACATTTTTTTTCAAACTAAAGATAGATTCTTGTTAGAAATTGGATGTATTACCTAAAATTTAAAAAAACTCAAATTTCATTTTTTAAGAAAAATCGTTAAATATAGGGGTGAGGTCTGTCCTTAATGAATCTTGTCCAGGCAATGTTATGCCTTGTGGTGCGGACCCGCAAGGAAGCAAAGAATAGTACCACTGCAACCTACAATGCATGTCGAAAGAGGCGACTGATGTACGCCCTAGGGATGCTACCCTAGTAAATGAAAATCATAGCAGAAATTGGATGTGCTGGCCTACTTGTAGGCGCATAACTGGCACAACGTACAATCCCTCTTAGGCTCAGATCCCATACAAATCACACCGAGTGGTTGACAACTAATCGATACGGAGCGTTCGAAGAAGTCCAGGCAATGACTATTACAGGCTACTCGTATTGATTCTCAATTGCCATGTTTTCTTAAAGTGTCTAATTTGAACACAGGACCTACGTTTTATCGTCCGTCTCCGATAGGTGCTACGTAGTTCGTACACTTCAGCTAAGATCTTCCTGTGTAAGAAAGAGATCGGAGCACACATGGTTACTCACCAAAGTGCAATGATGATGGTCCTATCAATCAACAATTACACTATGAAATCATCAACAAAAAACCTCAACATGAAGCCACAGAAACAAAGCAGTGTACATATTCATCATCAAATAGCTTGTCCTGAGCAGAACTTTGCCACCCCAACAATCCTTCAGAATTTCTCTCTCTCATAGGCCAGATGTTCTGCCTCTGCAGCCGTCATATTCAAACCATCAGTTACATCCTGAATCCATCTTCTCCGTGGTCTTCCTCTTCGCCGGTATGTCTCCTTCCATGATGGTCTTCTCCAGCCCTTCATGTACATATTATTCAACACAAAAGATCATTAATGTTAAATACAGATTTTATTATAATTTAGATATAACAGTTGATATCTTTCATATTACAATCAACGATTTGGAAGAGAAAAAGCAACATTGTGTGGGGAGAGGGAGTAGATGAGGCAAAGAGATAATGGAACTTAAAACTTTGAAAGTGGTCCCAGAGTAAAAAAAAAAGTTTGAAACCACTGAACTAGAGGATGTTTCCTTTCTATTGTTATAAAAGTTGACAGGGAGAGAGGAGGGTGGCGCTCAATGACAAAGTGGTTCAGTCATTTGCCTGTTGTATGTGGGCTCGAATTCGGACCGAGACAAGTGAAATTTTTTCATGAGATCCCTACGATTGTTGCAGGAGCTACGGAGTTCGTGCAATGCTCTTGGTTGATGACATGCCATCTCTTCCGACAAAGGGCGCAGGCAAATGGGGAAACTCGGTGAAATTAAGTCAGCCCTTCGCCTTTGGACCCTTTTTTGTTAAACGGGTTAGCGTCATACATAAGCACACATAACCACACATTTACACATAACCCCACATTTACACACATAACCACACATTTACACACATAAGCGCACATTTACATACATAACCACACATTTACACTTAACCACACATAACCACATTTAACACACATAACCACACATTTACATACATAACCACACCTTTACACACATAACCACACATAACCACATATTTACACACATAGCCAAACATTTGCACACATTATCACACATTTACATATATACCACACATTTACACAAAAACCACACATAATCCCACATTTACACATAAAAGTGTACATGAGAACTAGACTTGTAACCCAGATCCTCGCAGGTCGGCTGGGGACAGTCAAAGTCTGACAGAGAGCGAACCCAGTAAAAGCTGGCTGAAACTGGACACATCACCCAAGGATAAGCACCAGAGCTCCAAATGGCGCTGAAGATGTGAGGCTGCATGAATCAGATTTCCACATGAATGTGATTTATCGGGAAATCTGGTACATCAGTATAAGCGGTGATCGCAAGAATATCCTAGATCCAAGTAAACCAATAGGTGAAGTAAAGATGCTAGCATTGGATAGGACACACTCTGAGAAAACCTGAGAGGAATATAAAAAGAAGGGCTCTTTCCTTCTTCTTTTTTATCACATTGTTAACGGGTTGCTGTCCAGTGTTGTGGTTTTCTGTTTTTGTCTTGCACTGTTCTAGTGACTTAGATGATAGTTATTTTTGCCTTTTTGACAGGATTCTGCTTAACCATCTTTTTTGTTGCCTTCCTCTCGCCTTCTTTCCTGATGCTCCTGCAACCGGCAAAAAATAATGAAAGAGAGGGAAACCTAGAAAATATATAATAATTCCTCTCGTACCATTTGTGTTACATAGGGCATGCAATCAATTTCTCCATACCGCTCTATCCTGAGCAACTCGCTCAATCTCCTCCATAGAATTGAGATCGATATTTCTTGCCTCTCTCAGCAAAGTTCATTTCAGGGTCTCCTTAGGTCGTCCTTTCTTTGTGAACCATCTGTATCCCGCTTCAATGCCTGCTTTGATATTCTTTGATCATTTCTTCTCAAGGTATGCTCAACATATCTCTACCTTCTCTTTCTTATAACAGTTGTCACTAGTGGTTGACCAAACATTTTTCTGATTTCATCACTTATCTTGAATTCGCTCCATTTTATATTCATTATTTTTCGCAGAAGTCTATTTTCAAATGCATTCAACTTGCTTTTTATATCTTTAGTCATTTCCCAACTCTCGCTGGCATATGTTAGGACTGATACAACAACTCTCGCTGGCATATGTTAGGATTGATACAACATTTGAAATATATGAAGAAGAGATATGCTGGCACAGATTAACTCTTTCCACGTTTTTAGCCGCACATTGAGCCACGGCAGAACAGAAGTCTGTTGCACGCTATTAGCCACACACTGTGCCATAGAATTGCTTCCTTTATAAGAAGTCTTTCTAATTTTACTTCTACTACTTTTTAACCTTGTTATTCTTTAGGTTGTCCAGTTTTCTTTAATTTAGTGTAAAATAAGACTATATATATATATATATATATTATATGTTTTTATTGACAAGTAGTTGGGATTTTTAATTTTTTACCTCCCTTGAATTAACTGTTTAAACATTGAGGAAATAACTCCGTGTGGAAAGAGTTAAAGATATGCAGAAGAGCTGGAGGAAGTTTCAATAGATAGCAAAAGATAGGAAGAGTTGATATGAGTTGGTTGAAGGTCTATGCCTCAACCGGGGTTAAAAAAGGCACAAGTGATAGAGAAAGAGAAAATAACACAAACAAGTGAATGAAGCAATATTGAAAAACTGCTATAAACGTAAACATTTTCTGTTTAGTTATGCTAGAGAAATTGAGCAGTGATGGCATAGTGGTTAGTGTATATGCTTCTTAGATGTGTGATCCAATTCAAATCCACAATGGAAGTGGAGATTTTTTCCCCAATTGCAACAGCTCTCATATCTTTTTCACCTTTCAACTCCCAACGGAGCACAGGTATTCAACAAATTTCTTCCAGTTAGCTCTCATATCGACCCAGCCTTAATTGGGTACCAGAAAAGCACTGTAAGTAAACACGTCAGCGGATGTTGACCACACAAATGATCAACGAGAAATATGGGTCCAACACTGTATTCTCCAATATACCTATGGTATGAAAATTATGTGATATGTGAACGTCTGTAGCTCAAGCGGTAGTGGGCTCGATCACAAACCCAAGCTGTACAGAGAGAGAACATATGATCAATCCTCATATCAGTCCAAGACAAGCTATATGGAGATGTACATGGACTCCAGTTGACCACTAACTACTTCAAAAGTATACAAATCAATGTCAGTCCAAGACAAGCTATATGGAGATGTACACAGACTCCAGTTGATCACTAACTACTTTAGAAGTATACAAACCGATGTCAGTCCAAGACAAGCTATATGGAGATGTACACAGACTCCAGTTGACCACTAAATACTTTAAAGTATATCAAACCGATGTCAGTCCAAGACAAGCTATATGGAGATGTACACAGACTCCAGTTGATCACTAACTACTTTAAAGTATACAAACCATGTCAGTCCAAAACAAGCTATATGGAGATGTACACAGACTCCAGTTGACCACTAACTACTTCAAAGTATACAAATCATTCAGTCCAAGACAAGCATTGGAGATGTACACAGACTCCAGTTGATCAACTAAATACTTTAAAAGTATGCAATGCGATGTCAGTCAAAAGACAAGCAATGGAGATGTACATGGACTCAGTTGCCATAAATACTTTAAAAGTCATACAAACGATGTCAGTCAAGACAAGCTATTTGGAGATGTACATGGACTCCAGTTGACTACTAAATACTTTAAAAGCATATCAATCGATGTCAGTCCAAGACAAGCTATATGGAGATGTACATGGACTCAGTTGACTACTAACTACTTTAGAAGTATACAAATCAATGTCAGTCCAAGACAAGCTATATGAAGATGTACATGGACTCCAGTTGACTACTAACTACTTTAGAAGTATACAAATCGATGTCTGAAAACATTGGAAGAAGACTACTACTTTTGATACTATACCAGAGCAAACGATCCATGTTGCAAATCAATGTGTTGTGGCACATTGCTGGAGCAAGTTCTCAAATAAGACAACCAAATACATGATGGCTGTGAAACTAAGGCCATACAAATTTACTACTAGTCTAATCACAAGAGATTCCAGCGGAGTAGAACGCTTTACTTCCTGATATTGTCCACAATGCCAAGATTTTGAGTCTTCTGAGTATGAAAGACAACGTTGGAGAACATTTCCCTGAAATGAAAGATAATAAAAAAAACAGTGAAAGCTTGTACTTCTTGCACAGCGGTATGAAAAAATTTGTCCCAACTCTTTTATTTCTTGTGTGAAATTGAACACAGCTTGTATTCTTCTTCTTCTTCAAACGCTCCATATCGACCACTTGTTTACCCCTCTGTGTGATTTGTATGTGATCTGAGCCTAGGAGCGATTTCCCACATACCTTGTGGGTCGCAGAGTTACTATTCTTTGCTTCCCTCGCAGGTCCCGGTAACACACTGGTGACAGCTTGTATAAAATGAAGCTCTTATCTGAAAGTGAAACACTGTGAGTATAAAGCAATGCCCCCAACTCAAGCCCACAGCTTGTATAAAGCAATGCCCCCAAACTGAAGCCCACAGCTTGTAAAGCATCTAACGAAGCCCACAGCTTGTATAAAGCAATGTCCCCAACTGAAGCCCACAGCTTGTATAAAGCAATGCCCCCCTAACTGAAACCCACAGCTTGTCTAAAATGATGCTAAGATTTATAAACACAATACATATATCATTCGAGTCATCTTCTCTTCCCGAATTTACTTCTTTATAGAAGTGTTGGGGAGTGGGAGGAGAATGTAGTGATCTTGTGTGTGCTTGTTCTAAGGCACTTTGTAAGCTGCTATTCATTTCTTAAGGCTGTTCTTGGTGCAGTCGTTCCATTGTTTGCATGGTCTTCCTCTTGCTCTATACTCATTATACTTTTTCAGTGTGGCTCTATGCGGTAGTCTATACTATGGCGTTCTTGTCAGATGGTTCAAACCATTTAATCTGTTGTTCATTATAGTAATTTTACAAAGTGCAATTCTGGTGTATCTCTTGCTTGATCGTTTTGGTCAAAACGTCACTGTGTATTGTTTTTGTACTTTGTAAAACTAAAGAAATCTGTGTTCACGTTTCGCCATTAATAATAATAATAATAATAATTCCTCTCGTACCGTTATCGTTACATAGGGCCTGCAAGTAATTTCTCCATACCGCTCTAGATCTTGGGCAACTCGCTCAATCTCATCCATGGAACTGAGACCGATACCTCTTGCCTCTCTCAGCAAAGTTCGTTTCAGGGTCTCCTTAGGTCGACCTCTCTTTCTTGAACCCCTTGCATCCCACTTCAATGCCTGCTTTGATATTCGTTGATCATTTCTCCTCAAGGTGTGTCCAACATATCTCCATCTTCTCTCTCTTATAACAGTTATCCCTATGTTTCGCCATTGCTACATAATTTTACTGCAGTCTTCCCTTATATTGGTAATACTGCCTGTGTGTTGCCGGAGCTGCAAGGGAGCAAAGAATAGCAACTCTGTGACCTACAAGGCATGTCATAAAGTCGAATAAGGTAGGAGCTTAGGAAGCTACCTAGTAAATAAGAAATGTCGCAGAAATTGGATGTGCTGGCCTACTTGTAGGCGTATAACTGGCACAACACATAATCGTTATTAGGTTCGGATCACATACAAATCACAAAGAGTGGTTAACAGGTGGTCGATATAAAGCATTCAAAGATAGAGATATAGGAATATCAATAATACTATTCATTAAAGTACTAATTTATCAACATCATTTCAGAAATATTACCTCTATTGATGCTCCTCAAAAAACTTGGTCACCAAATCTTTAGTAACTTGCAAGTCATCTGGGTAGTCTGCCAATAACTGTGGTCCTGGGATGTAATACCGGCCAGTGAAAGCTTGAAATAACCGTCCAACCTGTACAAATGTGCACAAACAATTCAGCTGATTCATTTTATTCTCAATCAATCATGCGCGGTCTTTGTTTCGAAAGTTTGACTGTAATGGCTCTCCAAAAATTTATATTTCTTGCCGTTCGATTCACTCTGTCAGACTTTTGTTAAATTGATAAAACCATTAACATTTCCCCTCTATGCGTAATTATGTGTGCTCCAATCTCTTTCTTACACAGGAAGATTTCAGCGGCAGTGCACAAACTCCTTAGCACCAGCGAGGGTTCCCAATGTAACTTAGAAGATGGTGAATATTTTGTCTGAATTTTATGTTTAATCTTTCTAATGAATGTTGCCATACTATTGTTTTCCCCCATTCTGGTGTTTCCATCCCAAATGTATCTCTTACCCGTGCTCTCCTGCCTTTCCCTTCTAAGAGTGTCATGTCTCTTAACGTGACCAAAATATCTCCCTTGTCTAATTTCGATCTCCTTGAGTAGTTAGTTCTCTTTTCAATCCTTATTGTTAAAGTGCTTGTTAATTAGTTTTCTTCTATTTCCAAGACACTCGCTCTATTTTTCTGTATACCTACATTTCTTAAGCTTCAATTCTTCTCTCCATCTGTTTGTTCATTGTCCACGCTCCGCTCAACAATGATGAGCAATGAACCAGGCTGATATTATAAATCCCTAAGAGAGAGAGAGGTGTGTGTACATGATTTAAGTAATAGTGGTGAATCTGCAACACTAACCAGACTGCAAGAATTGCAAGTAAATGTGGTGTAGTTAGACTAGAGTACTATGCTGGTAGCCAAAGTAGAATAGTAAACCAATAAAGAGTTGGTGTCGTTAGTTGCCACGGCTGAGAGACAAACTGAGGAGGAGATCGGAGCACTTATGCACTAATTGGTTTGATGTGCACTGATGATGATCCGACCGCTAAACTAAACTAGAGTCGTTAGTGCCCCAGCTGAGACATACTGAGAGGAGATCGAGCACTATGGACTTTGGTTGATGTGCACTGATGATGATCGAGCTAAACTAAACTAGAGTCATTAGTTGCCCCAAGCTGAGAGACATACTGAGGAGGAGATCGGAGCACTTATGGACTAATTGGTTCCATGTGTAGTGATGATGATCCAATGTCTAAACTAAACAGCAATGATGAATACATGTAGTCTTTGACAAGTCTTGTTCTTGACTATTCCTATTCTCTAGATCCCTATGATTGTTGCTGGAGCTATGGAGTTCATGCAACACTCTCTGCAGGTGAAGTTCCATTTCTGCTGAGAGGGATGGAACCCTATAGTGAAATTGAGACAAAAATGGGTGGAGGTACTGGCACAGACAGGGCCATTCATTTTTGTCTCTGTGCACATAGGAGTCAGGGGTAATGAACGAGTAGATAGATTGGCTGGCAAGGCTACAATATTAGAGGAAGCTACAATGGACCACAATTAAATTTCTAACGCAGTGAGAGAGTCTTTCTGAACAGACGAGTTTCAGAGTTGTGAATCCCAGTAGCTGACCAGATTGAGAAAGATGGATGACGATATTGGTACTGGCGAAAGAGCGACATACCAAATATGTAAAGAGATTGATTAATCAACACTGAACTGGCATGTTGAGCCGCTGGACGCTGCAGGATTTGTTGAGGTGGAATCGGACCACCTTTGGACATATCCAGAATGCTATGATGATAGTCCTCATATAACTGATAACTTTAATCTTTTACAGGTCCTCTCTCCCTTAGGGAATTCAGAATATCAGCCTGGTCCACTGCTTGCCGCTTTCTACAGCAGCCATACCTGGAAGCTTATCAACAAATTTATTTTCCCTTACACCTGCATTCTCTGGCACAAAAATAAAACTAATTTTTGTCAGTCTAGACCTCTTCAGCGACTCCAGCCATTCTCTCCAAACTCAGCCTGTTTCCATCTTCCTGAGCACACTCATTGAATCACTGAGAAAACATGCATGGATAAAAGTCTGACACTAGCCGGACCATCACATTAGTTACTGCTATGAATGAGTCTGCTAGTAGTCATGGCAAAACCACCACTGTCTTCCTTCACAGCATTCCCTCTGATTTGAGCAGTGAAAGCCCATGAGCTCCGCACATGTCAAATCGCTGACCCAATTGTGTAAATGATTACATCGTCCTCCGATAAGTTATCAGAAATTAACGCCACTGTTTTTTCTTGTCTGTATTCTTTATCAAGTCTGATACGATACAGACAATTCTAAAGAACACGAATGCTCCTTTTGAAGAAAAAAATATTCAAACACTACACACATTATGATTTAACCTGTATCATACACTGGATGTCAGCAGCCTGATACTACGAACACACATACTAACCTCTGGATGTGTTATCTTCACTGTTTCCCGTGTCAAGACCAGGTTCTCTTCCGCAGCATAACGGTCACTACCATCCATAACCCACACATTATAAAATGGCTGCATCCGCCCTCGTTCACATCTGTCCACATTCATTTGCCTGATCCACTTTTCACTAGCCTCACACTTTTCATCCCAGCCAGTAATAACACAAAGGTAGTTGTACTTGTTATGTTGCATTATCATACCAACAGAAAACATCACCTGTCAACAAGACGAATTTCATTTACATTTTACTACAGCAAAGAGATTTCTTCTTCGAATGCTCCATATCGACCACTTGTTAACCACAGACATTTGATAAAGATTTACTCAAGAAGTAAATCCATGACATTTGATAAAGATTTACTCAAGAAGGGGGATATTCTTCAGTCTCTTCGCGACTCTCTGTTGGATGAGGACACTAAAATCGATGTTGAATCGATCAAGCGATTTAAGCAGTTTGGAGTTACCCGTTGTTCAAGTCGAACTGGATGCCTGAGAGGCAGAGTGAGAAGTGTGTTTAATCAGCGAGCCACAGGAACCATCAGTATGCATACTCTTCGATATCTAGTGGGGGAGACTGAGCACCTATGGGTCTGCCCGGAGTGCAATGACGTCAGTTTAGTAACCAATAACCAATAATTACTCAAGAAGGAAAATGTAGAGATGTTGATATCGCATCACTTATTCCATTTCATTTTTAGCCTTCTTCTTCTTCTTCAAATGATGAGGAAATTGATGTACAAGTTAATTGGGGGTCTCTGGATCAAAGAGGCATGGTGCTCATCTTTCACTCCAAAACTACTTGGTACATTCCCGCTTATCTTAATATAGGTGAGATCGAGTTCTAGTCCTAACAGAGAAAGAGTTTTTCTGGCACCCACTTGAGGTTGGATCAACCTGAGAGTTGTTATGGACAGACCAAATTCTACTCCCACTATGGAATTGTAACCCTGGACTATGTGTCTATGAAGCAAGTTCACTACCCACTACCCTATGGTGGTTATCACAGGGATGTTTAATTTTTCTTTAATATGCTCAGTCTCGCACTGCTTGGGACTGACACATTTTTTACCACAGCTCAGGAACAATCATTTGCACTTAAAACTGAAAAAGATTTCACTCCCACTATGGAATTGCAGCCTGGGACTGCCTGTCTACGTAGCAAGTTCACTATCCACTACGCTATGGTGATTATCAAAAGTATGTGAATATCTCTTTAACACTTTCCACATCATTCGCTGCACACTGTACCACTGCGTATTCCATTGAACACCATTCGTCGTACACTGCACAATTCAAGTTGGTTCCCTTTTACAAGTCTTTCTAGTTTTACTTCTACTACTTTTTAAAACCTTGTTATTCTAATAGGTTTTCCAGTTATCTTGAAATTAGTATATATAGATATATATATATATATATATATATATGTGTTTATTTATTGACAAGTTTTTTTTTTGTTTAAATACTTTTTTCCTGCCTTGAATTAAACGTGTACAACTGAGAAAATTACGTATGGAAAGAGTTGATATGCTCAGTCTCGCACTGTTTGGGAGTGACATTTTTTTGTTTACCATAGCTCAGGGACGGTGATTTGCACCTCAAACTGAAATAAACAATAAATTTCCGTGTAAAGAACGGGTACATCTGCTAAAGTAAAAGATAAAATTTTGTGCCCACAATCCTAAATGCGAACATTGTATGTTTTATTCTTTATATAGAAATATGAAAACCTTGGTACCTGTTCATGATCTTTTCTCCGTTTAACACGTCTAGACACATCCTCTTCTTCTTTCAAAAGCTGAAGATGTTGCAGTAGATGTTCACACTTGACCTAGATACAATAAGAATATGTCTGTACAAACATCAACCGTTTAGATATGAATAACTAGAAATAGAAATAGGCCCGTCTGCCCAGCGTGTTCGTAGCGTGTTGGACTACGGGTGACTATCCCTCTGTGTGTACGGGTTCAATTTCACGGGATGGCAGAAAAAGCCACAGATTCCCCAGATTTACGGTGTTATGGCACCGAACCGAAGGGTTATGATGTCCATGGCACCGAGACGAAGAGCTGAAAAGCTCAAGTGCTTCTGGATCGAAAAAAAAAATCAGAAATAGAAGTAACTTGAGGCTAACATTAACAATCCCTGTGTGGTTACCCTGGGAACGAAAAAACAGAACTAATGTCTCCTCTTGCATGTTGTAAATAAAGGCAATTATTCTTCTTTAAACACTCCATATCAATCCCTTGTTAAGGACTCTCTGCGATTTGTATGTGATCCGAGCCTATGAGTGATTGTACATTGTGCCAATTATGTGCCTACAAGTAGGCAAGCACATCCGATTTCTGTTGCGTTTTTTATTTACACGGGTAGCTTCCCTAGGCTCTTATGACATGCCTTGTAGGTCGCAGTGTTACTATTCTTTGCTTACCTTGCATGCCCTGGCAACACACGGATGAGAAGGAAATTATGAGAGGTAGGGTCTGAGGTCTGCGATACCACACTATAAAAAAGACAACAGCTACAGTAACAGTAAAAATCACAACGCTCAAGGATCCATCAATTCAAACATTTTCATTTTGGGATCTCTATGGCAAAGTGGTTAGGATGTTTACCTGTCATTCTGAAAAATGTGGGTTTGAATCTGGACTGATGCACATGTACACCGAGTTTTATCCAACATGGCTCTGTCCCTCTCTGCAGAAATGGCACGCCACCTGCAGAGAGTATTTCACAAAGTACGACCTCCGTAGCCCCTGCAACAATCCTCGGGATCTCTAGAAAAAGTGCACCCATGAACAGAACAGTGCTACCCGAATTCGAATCCGCGACCTTCAAAACACATGTCAACGGCTTAGCCACAGAGACCCCCAATGGAAAGTCTATGTCTAACCTCGGCATATGGGTGAACCCCAAGTTATTTTGTTTCATACATGCTCCTAGTTTTGCTTATTTTGTGTATTTTGATTTGCTGGGTATTCAATATAACAGTGGTTCTCAAAATTCTCAGCTCGTGACCCCGCCCTGATGTTGAGGCAAGACTTTCACACCCCCCTTCTTAACCTAATTTTCCCCATGTTGAATTAACTGTAATTTCCAAAGAGTAAACAAAACTAAATGTTCCTCACTCTGAGCTGTCATAGCAGCACAGTTCACTAAACAGAATAACATTGGCCCAAAAAGGTGCCCAACCCAAAGCCATACAGTGTGGCATTTAGTCCACAAGGAGTTAATCTATTGTTTAGATAGTGGTGTGTTTTGGTTTTGGTTCCTGATTGTAAGTTTAAAATAAAATTCTTAAAAGTAAATAATTACTTGCAGATCAACGAGCACATCACTTTGTGCATTGTCTGAACCAGCTGCCTCTTGAATTCTGCTCAGTGCCTTAGGAATGTTGACCTCAAGGTGCAAGGAGACCTGTGCCGAGAGTATAGCCAACTCAATATCATGAGGTATGATCAAGATTGAGAGCTCTACGCTGTGATGTAGTAGATCAAGTCCATCATCTAAACGCTGATGTCCTCCAAGGTTTACCAGATTTCTCAGCATGCGATGCAAAACTTCTTGATTAGTACATCTGTTACAGTGAGCTTCAACAATTGGAGCACTTTCCATGGAAAAACTTTCAACTAGATTCTGAAAGCTCATAGAATATCTTCCACCAAAAACATCAATAAATGAGTATTTATCAATGCCATATTTAGAAGGAAACTCGACCCACCGAAGAATAAAATGGTGGGGAAAATTCACAGGTTCCAAGACTAGTCCAAGACGCTTTGCTATAGACATCACAGTTAAACACAATGTTATTGGGATACCTTCTTTTTTACTAAGAACAATGTTGATGAAAGAGTTGGAAGGAGTGTAGTAAGAATCAAACCCTTTATTAAATGATGATTTACAGACTATTTCAATAGCCTGAATAATTTGTCTGCACTCTCTTGGGTTCCACCGAGAGTTCCCTTTCAGCACAATCATAGTTTTATCTGAGAGAACAGGATGTTCAGGGTTTATAGTTCTTAACGCATCTTTGGTTAAATTTGCAAGCAAATCAAACTCATGTTTGATGTCTTCAACGGTAAAGGCAATGTTAGGTTGAAACCACTGAGCAATAATAACAGCGCCAACTTCTATGTCTTGGTTATCCGAACTGGTAGCAACAAATTGTTCTATTTCAGGGAGTAGAATTTCATGATGAAAAAACCACAATGACTTCTCGGCATAATACTTTGATGTCAGGTTCAACCATTCATGACTTCTACACATCACTCTTCGTAGCTCATCAACTATAAAAACAGTCCTCAGTTCTGGGTCAACCTCCGCGGGTAACAGCTCATAGTAATTATAGAACCTACTTTCATCCGTTGCCTTCTGATATTTTATAAATCTTTTACGTATATCATTAGCCATGTCATCTAGCCGTCTTATCACAGTATTTTTTACAAGTATTCGTTGGCAGATGATCGATTTCCAACTGATGTCTGTTATGTTCAGACTGGCTGATTTTCTTCTCTCAACTTCATGGTATAGTTTGGGCCATCTACGAATGAAACACAAAAATAATATGTTATTGACCATTGAGATTATAAGAAGATACCTTTTTTTCATGTCATTTCCAACTTTATATATCTTATGCAGCTCATCTTATAATTACTGATGACATCATATATCATCAAATGTTTCTCTTTACTTTCTGTTCCCTGTGGAACTTGGGGTTGCTTTTGGTTATTGGTTACTGAACTGATGTCATTGCACTCTGGGCAGACCTGTAGGTGCTAAATCTATCCCAACAGATGTAGAAGAATATGCATACTATTGGTCCCTGTGGCTTGCTGGTTAAACACACTCCTCACTCAGCCTCTCAGGCCTCCAGTTCTACTTGCACAACGGTAACTTCAAATCACTGGATCAATTCAACATCTATTTTAATGTCTTCATCCAACAGGCAGTCACGAAGAGACTGAAAAACATCCCCTTATTCATTTTCAACTATCCAACAATCAATGCTGTTGATGCAAGCCTGTCCACTCCCTCACTGCCGCAAACACATGGACAGTATATCCATGTACGTCTCTAGAGGTTAGAAACTTCTATAGATGACAACCACACATAACAAAACCTGCTCTTTTGGATTGGGTTGCTACTTATCACTATCATTCAGTGGCGGCTCGCGATCATTTTTATTGGTAGGGCCAGACAAAAATCATGGTTTTGGGTTAGGTTATATTTTAGCACTAATGTGGAGGTGTTGAATGAGGTCAACACAGAGAAAACTTATCATCAATATAAGAAAGAGGCAGTCATCATTTTTCAGACATTTGATGAGAAAGGGAGGTTTATAAGACATTGTAATAACACAATAATTAGGAACAAATAATTACTAAAATAATAAATACATGTTACTCATTATTTTTGGTGGGTCCGCCCCCATTGGCCATTAATAACAAACAGCCACTGCTATCATTTATACTAGTTTTCACTAATAAATATGGCTGTCTCTTCAAGTGTTTTACCTACTGAGGTTCAGTATTTAGATATTTTTTTCAAAATAGTACTGTATTAAAAACAAACCAGTTAGATAAGCCTTCTATTTAACAATTCAAAGATACATCAGCCCCGTCTGTACAATAATTATAAAAATTAATAATTTTTTTATGAATTAATAATAACTAAATGAAACGTTCATTTAAGGATCATCTTCATCGCACATCTCCATAATTGCTTCTATCCCCTCCCAAACATATATTTCAGAGTGTTTAAACTAACAACCCTAGTTCTATGTTGGTTGATGCATCTACTGAGGTTTCTCTCATGGTTTTCCCGTCTTGCCGCACATATCAGTATGCACAACTAGTGCAACCGAGATAGAAATACCCTTTATCTTCGTTGAAATATTCTCAGCATGTTTTGTCTTAGAGTGTTGATGATGTCACTTTTGTCCATAGAAGACCCATCGCAGAATAGTTCGCCGGTGCAACCGCTTTCTCATTGCCCTTCATCCCTGATTGACTTGGGAATATAAGGTAAATTAAAAATACGGATCTTTATATAACTGTGACCCTGTTGTAGAACAGAGCTTATATTATCTTAAATATCTTTCTTATTTCTAATACTGATAAACCATTGTTATGTGCAGGAAAACAATAGCAATTCATAGATTATAGTAGGCTACTCATTTGACAGTCCTAAAAATTGATGACTCGTTAACATTTACTGTTGTTGATATTTGCAATCATCCGCAACGGCAATTTATGGGTCAAAAGATTTGCGGTTTTGTCATTTTTAACAGTTCTATTATATGTTCTGTATAGATGAATAAATATGGAGACATTGTGCATCCTTGTCTTGCTCCACTTTGTCCTTCGAACAATGTTGATGTTTCTCCAGTTTAGTAATAGTATGATTATACTATCAGAGTTTCACTATCATAAATAGACTAAATAGTATAAAAATAATGTCAGAAGTATATGCGTTTTCAATTTCATACCTTCGACAAAACTTTACTTTCCAGATTGAATTGGTCTCCAGAACTTCTCTAAACAATGAGCAAGTTTGACATAGATTGCATAGATCCTTCACTCCAATCATTGAAGTTGCAAAGATATTCTCTAAAACTTCAATGGGTAAAAGAAGAAAATGTGTAAAGTCGTCTGCTATCACCTCCATTGCGATTCTTTTAAAACAATATACAAAATGGCTGACAGTATTCGGATATCGTAGAAATATCGATACTTTCTCGAATAGTATCACGAGAAAAGTGAGTATTATCAAGTAAAACACGTAATCACAAAGTACTGTAGTTTTACAAATTACAAAGACAATGACAAAACACAGCAACGTTTCGACCAATAAGACATTTATCAAGCAAACGAACAACAGGAGTGACAAATTTTTTTAAAACAAATGGACGACCAAAAACAAACGTTTCTAATGAAAATCTGGGAATAAAACCGAATAACGAAATAAATGTAACACAAAAACACACATAAAAACTAGAAATAGAACAGAAGAGAAACAATGAAAAATCTAGTAAATATATAACTTGAATACATGCAACATATACCCATATAGATTACAAGACATGGGAAGAGAAAGTACTAAGAAGCATAGGAATATAATACGTTGAGCCCACGTGGTCGCAAGGTACCATACAAAGAAATCAACCGATTCTCCAGAGCAAATCGACTGCGATCATCCGAGGAACATGATCGGATGGCTGTGACCTGGACATCGTGAGCTCCTAAATAGCCAGTATCATTGAAATGGGTGGCTACAGGGGTCACAGAGCATTTACGTATGCCGCGCAAGTGTTGGGCGAATTGGTCACTGAGCCTCTTGCCTGTCTCACCGATATAAGCCTTGTTACACCACTTACAGATAATGGCATAGATAAGATTATGGGACTCGCATGTGAAACCATCTTCAATAACAAACGTGGTCAAAGGGAAAGATACGGTACGCGTCTGTATCACATAAGCACACGTGTTGCAACGCCGACGGCCACACTGGACAGTGCCAAAATGAGTCTGGATATTGGACCTAAGGCGACTGTGTACCAACATATCCCTAAGACTTCTGTCCCGTCTGTAAGCCACCAAAGGATAGTTGGGAAGACAGAACGGGTCTCAGGATCTGACTTAAGGATAGACAGATGACGGAATAAAACATTTTTCACCAGTGAACTATGGGGGTGGAAAGTTAAGATAAGTTTTACTCTGTCAGAGTTACTAGTTTTATGCTGGCTGGTAAGAGCCTGTTGGCGAGTGATTTGCTGAACTCGATGCATAGCCGAGACAAGCACCCTCTCCGGGTATAGGCGCCTGCAAAAGAAATCAAGCATCTTGCGAGCTCTCTCAAGAAAATCATCGTCCTCGCTACAAAGGCGACGAAGGCACAAGAGCTGCGAGAATGGCAAAGAGTCACGACAAGCCCGGGGATGGGAAGAAGTATAAAGGAGGAAACTATGTGCATCAGTAGGCTTGTAATATACTGATATAGTGATAGTGGATATGCGTATGGTGATAGTAATGTCAAGAAAGTTAACACAAGTAGTGGAGATGTTGAGAAGTAAAACGAATAGAAGGGTTGAAAACATTAATGAAATTAATGAAGCGTGACAAATTGGCTTCAGGCATATCAGTAATGCCAATACAGTCATCAATGTATCTGTGATAGACAGACGTATTATCAAGTAGGGCCTGTTGCATGACCTTCGCTGTTCCGGTCGTGTCTGTTGGCTATATAGTGTAATCAGTGCCGGATTAGACTAGCGCGGGGCCCGTAGCAAATTTTAGCGCGGGGCCCTAGGTTTTGTATGATAATAAAATAAAACACAACTTTTACAAACAAACTTGTCTCGATTTAATGTGAGCAAATTTAGAGATAGCACTAGACAAATCAATTTCTCTAAGTAAATTACATTCAATGTTCATATGGTGAGGTTATTTAGACGATCTTGTCCCATCATGTTTCTTAACTCACTTTTTATACACTTTAATGTTGAAAAAGAACGTTCTCCGCTGCAGTTAGTAATCATTAAAGACAAATAAATTCGTAAGACTATTTCTACATTTGGGAAACACGACTCTAATGAATTTTCCATTATAAGTTTATAAAATTGCAGTTCAAGAGCCTCATGCTTTTCGTTGCTAGTAGTAGCAGCTACATTAATTTTAAGAAGTTCAGTGAACTGCATGAGTTCGTCGCCTAGGCTTTCTTCCAAATCCTCTTGGTAAGAGCTGACAATATTTGGAGTTCTTTTCAAGATTCTTCTGCTGTAATAGATTTTAACTGCCGGAGTATTCCAAATACACCAGTCACTCTATGGTACAGTCTAAATCAATAACTTTGCAAACAAAACAGAACAGTTGTCCTTTAGTTTCTGTATAACACAACCAATATCTCACGTGAGTTTTGTTTGTTAGTGTATGTGAAAAACTAAATTCGACAAAATCGTGGATTGTTTTCTTTATCGTATGTTCTTTTGTTTGTTTTTTTTAAAGACAAGAAATCACTGTTCATATGTTGCACTTCGCTACTTTCTTTCACAATCCAATAATCTCGATTGAAGTTGTTTGGCCATTCACCAATATCTTTGGAGTACATTTTACTTTCGTTGTGTTTTTGGCTTGTAGATGATGTTTCTACTTTAGAAGCATGTGCTGTGCTTTCTGCCTCTCTTTGGCTTGAAGATGATATGGCTAAATTGGGAGGACTTGCTGTACATTCGATTTCAGTTTGTCTTGTGAAAAATGTGGCCAAATCGTGAAGAGTTGCTGATCTTAATGGTAATATTGGTAATGATGATTCTTCTATAGCACTGCCTTCGTCTACTACACTGTGGGACACGACTTCTGTATTTTCTGCTTCGATTTCGTTGGATTCAGCACCATCACACACGACATTCAAAAATTCAGACAGTTTGCGTGCTTTTGATGTAACATCTGGTTATTTTTCCATTTTCATCTGTCACATAGGCGCGGGCCCCCTAGAAGCGCGGGCCCGTAGCATTTGCTACTTCTGCTACTAGGCTAATCCGGCGCTGAGTATATACATATAAATATATATATATATATATATATATATATATATATATATATATATATATTCCACTTGTACTGTTATTTCTTGGCACTCTGTAAGTAATGCAAGTAATGTCTCCATACTGCTACATGCTATGTCCTGGCCTCTCGCTCAATCTCTTCCACGGAATTGAGTCCGATGCGCTTTGCCTGTCTCACCAAAGCTCGTTTCAGGGTCTGCCTCGGCTAGTAATTTAGTACCTTACCTGGGAAGCATTTTTTCAGCAAATGGGAGAATAACTAATGAAATCCAACACAGATGCAGAAAAGCAAATCAAATGATAGGACAAATGGGGCCAATTTTAAAATGCAAACATGTCACCATGAACACAAAAGGATCATGTTCAACACAATCTTTCTATCCCACATTATGGTATCAGCGCCAAACCTGGACGCTGACATTAAATGATAGAAGAAAACTAGTCACGAGAGAGATGAAGCGTCTACGCAAAATGATGGAAGTCACAAAAAGAGACCGGTTGATAAATGAAGACATCAGGAAAAAAGTGGGTAAATCTTAAGTACTGAACTTCATCAAGAAGCAACAAGTTAAATGGTTGGCTACATAAGCAGATTACCAACAGACAGTGCACCTCAAAGAGCAACGTTACTCCGATACAATGGATACAGAGCAAAAGACCAACCACGCAAAAGGTGGCATCAGATATAACAGAAGCTACGAAAGACACTATTTATGTAGCGCACACAAGGCTCGTTCTATAAATCTTTTCTTATCCTGACGCTGTGAGGTAAAACAGGATTGGAGAAAAGAAAGTAATTTATTCTAAAACTATGCAACTTGCAATTCCATATTTTTTTGGCGATGGAATGCCCATGAAATAGTTTCTCTCATCGTCACTATTGTTGTATCCCTAGTGCTGTAGAGGAAACCACACCCGCCTTTAGTCTAAACAGGTTCTAGAGTCTAGACGGTCTCATTGCGATCTCAATATGATGTTGCAGAGTCCATAATACTAATATAAGTCAGTATGGAGCTGACCTTACCTTCTTCTTCTGTGCTTTTATCTTGTATAAACACGTTACATACATCACTCATTGTAAGTTGTCATTTTAAATACGTTTTGCTGCTGGTTGACACCGGGGCTGAGATACAGTGCAATTTCCTCCGAGCCTGTGTATTGTTGTAGAATCATGTGACAGAAAGAATCTTTGAAATTAGGTTATCTAACAACCCCCCAAACTCACCAGGAACTGGTCTTCAGTCACTTAACCCCTTCGTCCTGCTGAACCAATATACTGGCCCACTGTACATTTTTAAGATAACGCAAATCGTGTATACTGGACACTTGTACCGTTTAAGATGACGCAAAGCGTGTATATTGGTTTACTGTACCTTTTAAGATAACCCAAAGCGTGTATAAAAGCTAATTCAGTATTTTTGTTCGTTCGCCTACCATGGCTTCAGACGTAGTCATGGCGCCTAATAGGCCTACCGCACATTTGATTGATTTTTGGCTAATTCAGTTTGCATTGCGTCCGTAGGAAAAAATAATTTACGGAGTGGACGAAAAGATTGCTGGTTGGTAATGCCATATCTTTGTTCTTGATATCTGTATTTAGAATTGTTTGACATTGGTTTTCACGATTGTATGACGGGGCAGTAGTAACAGAGAGCCAAGCATATATCTCATCTTTACAATGAGAGTATTTCTAGTCCAGCCAAGGTCTATACGCATACCTTCATTCTGAATACGTTTGAGAAGTTCACATTGGGATATCGAGTGGATACCAGGACCGTAATCTACCCAAGACATAACCAGTTGATGAAACAGAAGGATAAGTAGTATCTGCTCAATGTGTGCTGCGAACATAACATTGAGAGCTGCAAGAGCACGCTTGCAACCTATTATTATTTGTTCAACGTGATGTTTGAAAGCTAGGCTATGATCAAATGCAGTTGCGGCTCGTCATTAAGGGCCAGTAGGGCTGGGCCCCACCAAAAATAACATGTATTTATTATTTAATAAATTCAAATATACCCTAATCAAAAACCATGATTTTTCTGAAAATGTGTGTCTGGCCCCACCAACAAAAGGATCACGCGTCGCCACTGATCAAATGCTATTCTAAGATAACGTAGCCTGTCAGAGCGCTCGATGGTCTGTCCCTCAAAGGTGACTCCGGGTAGGCCAGTCATGACTATGAAATTATTCAGAGTATCACAAAACACATGCCGCCTTAGATTTACGTGAGAAACACTCCCTGCACCAAATGAGATGGTATGAAATGTTCCCTGAATGTCTTCAACCGTTTCTTGTTTTCTGATCCAGTCCTATATATTAAGATGTCTCCAAAAGTCAATGTTCGACACAATTCGATTGGTTGTATTTTAGCAAACTTTTCTGCGTAGACATGTAACCACAGCCCTCAACAGATGCAAGCGAAAACGACTAAACTAGAAACAATCTCACAACTGGGTCTGACCATTCATGGGGGAAAATAGCAAAGATCATGAGAGTAAATGCTAATTCCAGAGACCCGGTCATATTCAGACCATTAAAAGAGGTGGACACATTTACATATCTGGAAAGTGTTATCAACATACAAGGTGGCACAGATGAAGATGTTAGAGTTAGAATACTAAAGGCAAGATCAGAATTTGCCAATCTGAAAAAACATATGGAGTACAAGAATGATCAAGAATAAAACTAAGATAATGATATTTAACTGAAATGTCGAAGTTGTGTCGAAATATGGAGCGGAGACATGGAGAACAACTAAGGGGAACACCGAAAAGTTGCAGACATTCATCAATAGATGTCTGCGAAGGATACTCCATCTGCGATGGTATGACAGGAGTACAAACAAGGAACTGTGGAATAGAGCGGGAAAACGGCAGGTGGAACAAGCGGTAAGGAGCAGAAGGTGGTGATGGATAGGACACACACTGAGGAAACCCCTGACAGCATCATGAGACAAGTTCTCCAATGGAACCCAAGGGCAATAGAGGTAAGGGAAGACCCAGGAATACCTGCAGAACATGGGGAGAGAGTGGAGAGATCAGGAATAGATGGCATTGGAAGCACACCTATGCCTCCCTAGGGCGAAGGAAGACATGACATATACAACAAATTACTTCACACAGTGCACAAAGAAAAGATTTCAAGACTTCAAGTTTTAATAAAAATGTTTTATTAATGACGTGTTCACAAAATAGTTTAGAAATGTAAAGTAAAATATGTCAACCGTCTGAAAGAAGCACAATTAATTTAATGAAACAGTAATACAAATATTTGTACATTTTTGAATGATATTCATAGAACTTTAAGAAAAAAAAATGGCAAAAACAGAATAATTTCTTCCATTGAGAAAATCAAAGACAGACCAGAAGTTTGTTAAAGTCATCTGTAAATGTCGGTACACTGCTGTTTCCAGTGTCTTTTTTTAGCATAACAAAATAGTGTTTTATTGTGTGTTCATCTCTGTGAACTTTGCTTTTCAGTATTTGCCAAAGAAGTTGTTTAATGGTAATACTAAAACTGTTAAAAGATTTTCATGATTTGCAACAGTTGACTATTTCTCTGGTAAGTCTTTAATGTGGGTGTCTGTGACTTAGTGAGCTTGATCTCAACCCAAGAGTACCTGATTCAAACTCCGTAGCGAGCAGTTTGGAAACAAATTTGTTCTCGCAGATTTTTATGAACGGTCAAAATAGAACTCCTCACAGTTCAGAAAGCAATGGCAAACTACAGAAACTACAAGTTGTGCCTTGAAAATCAACAATTCGTTTACTTAGGTTAATGGTGACGTCCTGTAAAAAATGTCCCACAATTTTCATTTTCCCCGTTGAACAACTGCATGTGTTATAGTGATCATATACTTATATCTATTTCATCAGAAGATGGGGAAATTACAGCAACAATCAACATGTATACTCTTGGACATCTACTAAGGTAAACTGAGCACACATGTGTCTTACTCAAAGTATTATAACTTCGGTTGGTAAGTAATAACTAAAGCAAGGGGTCTAACAATAAAGGATTTACTTCATTGCACTGGGTTTTACCTCATATGGCTTGATCTCTCTCAGCAGGAATAGCAAGCCACCTGACAAGCATATTTCAGCACAAACTCTATAGCTCCTGCAACAATCCTAGGGATCACTGAAGGAAACGTTTAATCACCTCGAACCAGGTAATTAATAACCTAACTCTTTCCACATCGAGTTATTTCCACAATTTTTAAAGTTAATTCAAGGGAGGTAAAAAAAACAACTCAACATCAATAAATAAACATATATATATATAATTATATAATAAATTGAAGAAAACTGGACAACCTAATAGAATAACAAGGTTGAATAGTAGTAGCAGTAAAACTAGAAAGACTTCTTATGAGGGAAGCAACTCTATGGTGCAGCGTACGGCTAATGGCGTTCAACGGACTTCCGCTGTGGGGCAGTGTGCGACGAAAAGCGTGGAAAGAGTTCTGATTAAAACTATTCTCTATTCTCATCAGCTTTATCCTAGAATAACACGATCTGTTCATTCTTCTTGTCGAGTCCTTGTCTCTTGAGTTGTATAATGAAACTACAGGCAAGCAAACACCTGGAGGCTATTGAGCTGTAGTTTTATAGAAAATTTTTGCCCGTCTGCCCAGCGTGTCCGTAGCGCGTTGGACTACGGGTGACTATCTCTCTGTGTGTGCGGGTGCAATTCTGCGGGATGGCACTGAACCGAATGGTTACGATGTCCATGGCACCGAGCCGAAAAGCTCAAGTGCTTCTGGATCGGAAAAAAATAAAAAAATAGAAGAATTTTAAGAATCCCATGCACTGCTAAAAAGACAAATGTGATGTGCTGAGAGAGGGCCATGGAAGTTGAAGTTCTGAATAACATCAGGTGAGTGCAGTTATTGTATGTTGGGCATGTAATGAAATGCCCTGGTATCGCCTACCACAGAGAGGCACACAGAAGAAGAATAACGAGTACAGAGCACGACCACGCAAAAGATGGTGTCACAGCATCAAGAACAGCCTTAAGAAAAGAATAAGAGCTTACAAAGTGCATTAGAACAAGCACACACATGATCACTACATTTCCACCCCCCAAAACGTCTAGAAAGAAGTAAATGGTGAAAGAATAAAGGGCATGTAATGCAAAGGTGGGCATCTGTGGCTTAGCGGTTGTGAGCTCGATCTCAACCCAAGAGTACCTGATTCAAACTCTGCAGCGAGCAGTTTGGAAGCAAATTTGTTCCTTAGATTTTTACGAATGGTAAAAATAGACCGAACTGTTCATAAAGCAATGGCAACTACTAAACATATAAGTGGTGCCTAGAAAATCAACGTCTTGTTTACTGTGGTTAATGGCAAAGTCTTGTAAAATAAATACCACAATTTTTATTTAAATGCAAATAAATAATGCATAGAATGTTCGCTTAACAAATCCCACACAAGAGGCTTGTGGGTTCACTCTCACACTCAACATGTGAGGAAAGGAATATGCTCTCCTACTTTTGCACACTCAAACCTAGAAATGTGACATGACAGGCATTTCATTCCCTAAGGTCTTAAAAGGCTATGAGACTTTTTTTTTAAATGCAAAGACAGCGGCATACTGTGGCAAAGAGAACAACATTAATTGGAAGAGATAGGGAACTACAGAGGGGATAAATATTAAGCACCATAGCATGGACGAGTATCAAAAAGTGATTTTACAGACAACACTGGGGACAGAGAGTTCTGGAGATCTAAGATTGGTAAAGCAGGCTGCACGGTACCCGATAATAGTGCAACTGATCAGATTTTTTGGCCACGTTAAATGCCACAGCGGTTTGGAAAGGTAATGGAAGGCTAGTAGTTTCCTGGAAAACGAGGCAGGGATGACCAAGATGAAGGTGGCAGCAGGACATCAAAGAAACCTTGAACATGATGCTAGAAGTGGCAGGAGAATTTGCAAGAGACAGAGAGCTTTGCTACTACTTAGACCAGTTTTGGGGGGTTATTAATGAATGCTATTATGAATCCCCAAAAATAAATGCAATAAAAATCAAAACAAACTATGAAGATCAATCACAAAAGAAACTTAAAATGTAACGATTATTATATAATATAACAATGAGAACATCACAGATGCAAAAGAAAAATCACATTTAACAGTTAATCAACAATTGAAAAATATGATTTTAAATTACGGGTTAAACCTGCAGATATAATGACACACCCAACTGGCCAGAGCAAAAAAATCATAGGAAACATCTGAATAATAATTCCTCTTGTACCGTTATAAGCTACATATGGCCTGCAAGCAATTTCTCCATACCGCTCTATCCTGGGCAACTCACTCAATCTCCTCCATGGAACAGAGACGATATTTCTTGCCTCTCCCAACAAAGTTAATTTCAGGGTCTCCCTCTCTTTCTTGAACCCTTTGCATCCCACTTCACTGCCTGCTTTGATATTCTTTGATCATTTCTTCTCAATTTATGCCCAACATATCTCCATCTTCTTCTTCTTATAACAGTTGTTACTAGTGATTGACCAGACATTTCTCCGATTTCATCACTTCTGAATTCGTTCCATTTTATGTTCATTATTTTTCGCAGCCATCTGTTTTCAAATGCGTTCAACTTGCTTTCTATATCTTTAGTCATTTTCTAACTCTTGCTGGCATATGTTACGACTGATACATTTGAATTGAAATGAGAATGGGTCTTCTATGGACAGAGGCAACATCATCAACGCTCTCAGAGAAAACATATGCTCTGAAGATTTTAACGATGAAGGTAACGGGTATTCTCTATCTTGGTTGTGCAAACCGATAGGTGCGGCAAGCAGGAAAACCACAAGAGAAAACCCCAGAGATACATCAATCAACACAGAACGGGAGTTGTTAAACACACTGAGATACATGCTTGGGAGGAGATCGGAGCAATTATGGACATGTCCGATGAAGACGATCCTCAAATGAACACACAATTGAATTGAAAACTTGTAATTTAGTTTTTATACTATATAACTTGCAATTTCATATTTTATTTAGATTTTAAAAAGCTGATGTTGCTTTGACAAATATCTTAATGCTAGGAAAATGGGGATGGGGGAATTCCTTTTCCTACCACAAGGTATATTGGGGAATACAGTGTTTTCATTGACCATCAGCATACGATGTGGTCAATATCAGGCAGGCTGCCTGTACCCCCTAGGGCTTTTCTGGTACCCAATTGAGGGTAGGTCGACAAAAGAGCTGTTATGGTCTGAATCCCTCTTACACTGCAGAAATGAGCTAGGATCATGCACATAAAAAGCTATAACAAGAAAGTTTCTCAACATGTTGTGACTAGCATTGCATTTATTAGCAAATATCTCATCCTGTTGTGACTATGTAGATGGAGATACAAAGGATCCAAATATTCCCGTCACATTAAGGTAGCAGTTAATAGACTAGACTGAAAGTAGACAGATAGAAGAGATAAAGGTGACACCGTAAGAAAGATATGCACCTAGGATGTGCACACGTTAGTAAGAATATAGGAGACTAGAACGGAATTAGTTTGATGTTGCGTGACGACGATGACGGGGTAGACAAACTAGGGAGAAACGGATAGTACTGTAGAGCAGAAAGGACGTGTATGTAATCACGAAAGGTACAAAGTTAGAATAATTTAGGACATATAGACAATAAAGAGCACGGACAGAGTGAGCACACTGTACAGATGAGGATACAGTGTTACATGATGTAGCATCACTGATATATTTTTGTACATCATCAATAAAGAAATGGGATATGATTTCTTCTTCGCGATCGCTTTTTTGATGATTATACCGTTAGACGCGTTCTTATGATGAAATCGACTGTTGTCTGGAGCTCATCTCTAGTGCCATGTAGTTTTGAATGTAGTGTTGTAGGGCCAGCATTCCTTTCATGGGAGGACATATAGGGGGCAGTCTTGCAGGACATGTTCTGTGGTTTGTTCAGCGGAGCCACAGGGGCACAGAGGGTTGGGGACAATCGCAGCCTGTGTAGGTGTTTGTTCAGTCTGTTATGACCTATCCTGAGTTGGAAGATGATAGTCTGTCCTTGTATGTCAAGTATATGGACATGTATTGAAAGACAGACTTTGTTATCTGTACGATGTACACGAGACTTGTATCGTTCTATAGAAGCCTAATATCAACATCAACCAAACAATATCATTGGGATAGTCTGCTAATTATAACCAGAAATCACCAACACTACCTAGAGTGGGACTACGATTTACATCTCTTACCAAAGTAGTCATCTACTGGCTCGTTAGCATAACAACAGGAACCCATACTAGTCACCATTACGATAATTTATATTTAATTCCCCACCTCATGATTCCAACCTATTACAACTAGCATTACATTTATTAGCAAGTATCTCATCCTGTTGTGAATAGCATTACATTTATTAGCAAGTATCTCATCCCGTTGTGACTAGCATTACATTTATTAGCAAGTATCTCATCCCGTTGTGACTAGCATTACATTTATTAGCAAGTATCTCATCCTGTTGTGACTAGCATTACATTTATTAGCAAGTATCTCATCCTGTTGTGACTAGCATTACATTTATTAGCAAGTATCTCATCCCGTTGACTAACATTACATTTATTAGCAAGTATCTCATCCGTTGTGACTAACATATTTATTAGCAAGTATCTCATCCCGTTGTGACTAACATTACATTTATTAGCAAGTATCTCATCCCGTTGTGACTAACATATTTATTAGCAAGTATCTCATCCCGTTGTGACTAGCATTACATTTATTAGCAAGTATCTCATCCGTTGTGACTAGCAATATAGTTATTAGCAAGTATCTCATCCCGTTGTGACTAACATTACATTTATTAGCAAGTATCTCATCCCGTTGTGACTAACATTACATTTATTAGCAAGTATCTCATCCCGTTGTGACTAACATTACATTTATTAGCAAGTATCTCATCCCGTTGTGACTAACATATTTATTAGCAAGTATCTCATCCTGTTGTGACTAGCATTACATTTAATAGCAAGTATCTCATCCCGTTGTGACTAACATTACATTTATTAGCAAGTATCTCATCCCGCTGTGACTAACATTACATTTATTAGCAAGTTTCTCATCCTGTTGTGACTAACATTACATTTATTAGCAAGTATCTCATCCTGTTGTGACTAACATTACATTTATTAGCAAGTATCTCATCCCGTTGTGACTAACATTACATTTATTAGCAAGTATCTCATCCCGTTGTGACTAACATATTTATTAGCAAGTATCTCATCCAGTTGTGACTAACATTACATTTATTAGCAAGTATGTCATCCCGTTGTGACTGACATTACATTTATTAGCAAGTATCTCATCCTGTTGTGACTAACATTACATTTATTAGCAAGTATCTCATCCTGTTGTGACTAGCATTACATTTATTAGCAAGTAACTCATCCTGTTGTGACTAACATTACATTTATTAGCAAATATCTCATCCCGTTGTGACTAACATTACATTGATTAGCAAGTATCTCATCCCGTTGTGACTAACATTACATTTATTAGCAAGTATCTCATCCCATTGTGACTAACATTACATTTATTAGCAAGTATCTCATCCGTTGTGACTGACATTACATTTATTAACAAGTATCTCATCCTGTTGTGACTAACATTACATTTATTAGCAAGTATCTCATCCTGTTGTGACTAGCATTACATTTATTAGCAAGTATCTCAACCTGTTGTGACTAGCATTACATTTATTAGCAAGTATCTCATCCTGTTGTGACTAGCATTACATTTATTAGCAAGTATCTCATCCCGTTATGACTAACATTACATTTATTAGCAAGTATCTCATCCCGTTGTGACTAACATTACATTTATTAGCAAGTATCTCATCCGTTGTGACTAACATATTTATTAGCAAGTATCTCATCCCGTTGTGACTAACATATTTATTAGCAAGTATCTCATCCCGTTGTGACTAACATTACATTTATTAGCAAGTATCTCATCCCGTTGTGACTAACATATTTATTAGCAAGTATCTCATCCCGTTGTGACTAGCATTACATTTATTAGCAAGTATCTCATCCCGTTGTGACTAGCAATATAGTTATTAGCAAGTATCTCATCCCGTTGTGACTAGCATTACATTTAATAGCAAGTATCTCATCCGTTGTGACTAACATATTTATTAGCAAGTATCTCATCCCGCTGTGACTAACATTACATTTATTAGCAAGTATCTCATCCGTTGTGACTAACATATTTATTAGCAAGTATCTCATCCCGTTGTGACTAACATATTTATTAGCAAGTATCTCATCCTGTTGTGACTAACATTACATTTATTAGCAAGTATCTCATCCGTTGTGACTAACATATTTATTAGCAAGTATCTCATCCCATTGTGACTAACATTACATTTATTAGCAAGTATCTCATCCCGTTGTGACTGACATTACATTTATTAACAAGTATCTCATCCTGTTGTGACTAACATTACATTTATTAGCAAGTATCTCATCCTGTTGTGACTAGCATTACATTTATTAGCAAGTATCTCAACCTGTTGTGACTAGCATTACATTTATTAGCAAGTATCTATCCGTTGTGACTAAATATTTATTAGCAAGTACTCATCCCGTGGACTAACATTAATTTATTAGCAAGTATCTCATCCCGTTGTGACTACATAATTTATTAGCAAGTATCTATCCGTTGTGACTACATTATTTATTAGCAAGTATCTCATCCGTTGTACTAACATTACATTTATTAGCAAGTATCTCATCCCGTTTGACAACATTACATTTATTAGCAAGATTCATCCCGTTGACTAACATTATTTATTAGCAAGTATCTCATCCGTTGTGACTACATTACATTTATTACAGTATCTCATCCTTGACTAACATTCATTTATTGCAAGTATCTCATCCGTTGTGACTAGCATTAATTTATTAGCAAGTATCTCATCCGTTGTGACTACATTACATTTATTAGCAATATCTCATCCGTGTGACTAACATACATTATTAGCAAGTATCTCATCCCGTGTGACTAACATTTACAATATCTCATCCCTTGTGACTAACATTACATTTATTAGCAAGTATCTCATCCTTGTGACAACATACATTTATTACAAGTTCTCATCCTGTTGTGACTAACATTACATTTATTAGCAAGTATCTCATCCGTTGTGACTACATTAATTTATTAGCAAGTATCTCATCCTGTGACTACATTACATTTATTAGCAATATCTCATCCTGTGACTAAATTACTTTATTGTATCTATCGTGTGACTACATATTTATTAGCAAGTACTCATCCTGTTGTGACTAACATTACATTTATTAGCAAGTATCTCATCCTGTTGTGACTAACATATTTATTAGCAAGTATCTCATCCCGTTGTGACTAACATTACATATTAGGTATTATCCTTGACTAAATTTAGCAAGACTCATCCCGTGTGACTACATATATTTATTAGCAAGTACTCATCCTGTTGTGACTACATAATTTATTAGCAAGATCTCATCCCTGTGACTAAAATTTATTACAAGTACTCATCCTGTTGTGACTACATTACATTTATTAGCAAGTATCTCATCCCGTGTGACTAACATTACATTTATTAGCAAGTATCTCATCCGTGTGACTACATTAATTTATTACAAGATCTCATCCGTTGTGACTAACATTACATTTATTAGCAAGTATCTCATCCCGTGTGACTAACATTATTATTGCAAGTATCTCATCCGTTGTGACTAACATTACATTTATTAGCAAGTATCTCATCCCTTTGTGACTAACATTACATTTATTAGCAAGTATCTCATCCTGTTGTGACTAACATTACATTTATTAGCAAGTATCTCATCCGTTGTGACTACATTACATTTATTACAAGTATCTCATCCGTTGTGACTAGCATTACATTTATTAGCAAGAACTCATCCTGTTGTGACTAACATTACATTTATTAGCAAATATCTCATCCCGTTGTGACTAACATTACATTTATTAGCAATATCTTATCCCGTTGTGACTAACATATTTATTAGCAAGTAACTCATCCTGTTGTGACTAACATTACATTTATTAGCAAGTATCTCATCCCGTTGTGACACATTACATTTATTAGCAAGTATCTCATCCCTGTGACTAACATTACATTTATTAGCAAGTATCTCATCCCGTTGTGACTAACATAATTTATTAGCAAGTATCTCATCCTTGACTACATTACATTTATTAGCAAGTATCTCATCCCTTGATTATTATTGCAGATCTATCCTTGGACTAGTTCATTATACAAGTATCTCATCCGTTGTGACTAACATATTTATTAGAAGTATCTCATCCCGTTGTGACTAACATTACATTTATTAGCAAGTATCTCATCCCGTTGTGACTAACATTACATTTATTAGAAGTATCTCATCCCTGACTAATAATTTATTAGCAAGTATCTCATCCGTTGTGACTAGCATTACATTTATAGCAAGTCTCATCCCGTTGTGATAACTTAATTTTTAAGATACCCTGTACTACTTCATTTATAGCGACTATCGTTTGCTGAATTACATTTTTAGCGTATCTATCCGTTGTACTAAATAATTTATTAAGTTCTCCTGTGACAAACATTTATTACAAGTATTACATTGTGACAAGATCTACATTAGAAGAAGATTTCCTGGACTAAAAATTATAGAATACCACCTGTGACAACAACATAGAGTATTATCCAGATAAATATTTATTAGAATATCTCTCAATGATGTACACAAATTTTTGTCGTAATCTACCTGTTGTGACTAGATTCTTTTTAGCTTCTTTGTGGCATTATTATTGTTATCTTCCTTACAGATAATTTATAGCAAGATCTATCCTGCTGTATAACAATTTATTACAGTACCATCCTTACTAAAACTTTATTAGCACTCATCGTGACTAACATTTTATTGCAAGATTCATCCGTTGTGACTAGCAATAATTATAAAGTATTCATCCGTGACTAAATATTTATTAGCAGATCTCATCCGTTGACTAATAATTTATTAGCAAGTATCTCATCCTGTTGTGACTACATTACATTTATTACAAGTATCTCATCCTGTGACTAACATTACATTTATTAGCAAGATCTCATCCCGCTGACAACATTACATTTATTAGCATCTCATCCTGGACTACATTACATTTATTAGCAAGTACTCATCCCGTGACTAACATTTATTAGAAGTATCTCATCCCGTTGTGACTAACATTACATTTATTAGCAAGATCTCATCCCGCGACTAACATTACATTTATTAGCAAGTATCTCATCCCTTGTGACTACATTACATTTATTAGCAAGATCTCATCCTGTGACTAACATTACATTTATTAACAAGTATCTCATCCTGTGACTAACATTACATTTATTAGCAAGATTCATCCGTTGTGACTACATTATTTATTAGCAAATCTCAACCTGTTGACTAACATTACATTTATTAAAGTATTCATCCGTGGACTAACATATTTATTAGCAAGTACTCATCCCGTTGACTAAATTACATTTATTAGCAAGATCTCATCCCGTGTGACTAACATTACATTTATTAGCAAGTATCTCATCCCTGACTAAATTACATTTATTAAAGCACTATCCGTGTATAAATATTTATTAGCAATGATCTCATCCGTTGTACTAACATTACATTTATTAGCAAGATTCATCCTGGACTAACATAATTATTAGAAGTATCTCATCCCGTGACTACATTACATTTATTAGCAAGATCTCATCCCGTGTGACTAGCAAATGTTATTGCAATTCTATCCCTGTGACAACATTACATTTATTAGAGTATTCATCCGACTAACAACATTTATTAAAGATTCATCCTGCGACTAAATATTTATTAGCAAGTATCTCATCCGTTGTGATACATTACATTTAATACAAGATCTCATCCGTTGTGACTAACATTACATTTATTAGCAAGTATCTCATCCGTGGACTACATTACATTTATTAGCAAGATTCATCCTGTTGTGACTAACATTACTTATTAGCAAGTATCTCATCCGTTGTGACTAACATTACATTTATTAGCAAGTATCTCATCCTGACTAACATAATTTATTAGCAAGTATTCATCCTTGTGACTAATATATTTATTAGCAAGTATCTCATCCCTGACTAGCATTACATTTAATAGCAAGTATCTCATCCGTGACTAACATATTTATTAGAAGTATCTCATCCCCGACTAACATACATTTATTAGCAAGTATCTCATCCGTGGACTAACATTACATTTATTAGCAAGTATCTCATCCTTGTGACTAACATTACATTTATTACAAGTTTCTCATCCTGTTGTGACTACATTACATTTATTAGCAAGATTCATCCTGTGTGACAATACATTTATTAGCAAATCTCATCCCGGACTAACATTACATTTATTAAAGTATCTATCCGTGTGACTAAATATTATGCAAGTAACTCATCCGTTGTGACTAACATTACATTTATTAGCAAGTATCTCATCCCGCGACAACATATTTATTACAAGTATTCATCCTGTGACTAGCAATATATTTATTAGCGATCTCATCCCGCTAGACTAACATATTTATTGCAAGTATCTCATCCCGTGACAACATTACATTATTAGCGATCTCATCCCGCTGTGACTACATTACATTTATTAGCAAGTATCTCATCCGTTGTGACTAACATATTTATTAGCAAGTATCTCATCCTGTTGTGACTAGCATTACATTTATTAGCAAGTATCTCATCCTGTTGTGACTAGCATTACATTTATTAGCAAGTATCTCATCCGGTTGTGACTAACATTACATTTATTAGCAAGTATCTCATCCCGCTGTGACTAACATTACATTATTACAAGCATCTCATCCTGGACTAACATTACATTTATTAGCAAGATCTCATCCCGTTTACTGACATTACTTATTAGCAAGTATCTCATCCTGTGTGACTAACATATTTATTAGCAAGTATCTATCCTGTTGTGACTAGCATTACATTTATTAGCAAGTAATCATCCTGTTGTGACTACATTACATTTATTAGCAAATCTCATCCCTTGACTAACATTAATTTATTAGCGATCTATCCCGCTGTGACTAACATATTTATTACACTCATCCTGTTGTGACTAACATTACATTTATTAAAGATCTCATCCTGTGACTAACTTACATTTATTAGCAATATCTCATCCACTAATACATTTATTAGAATTTTATCCTGTGACAGAATATATTTATTAGCAAGAACTCATCCTTGGACTAGCAAATATTTATTAGCAAGTAACTCATCCTGTTGTGACTACCATTACATTTATTAGCAAGATCTATCCCCAGACAACATATTTATTAGCAAGAACTCATCCTGTTGTGACTAACATTACATTTATTAGCAAGTATCTCATCCGTTGACTAACATTACATTTATTAGCAGTATCTCATCCGTGTGACTAGCAAATATTTATTAGCAAGTATCTCATCCGCTGACTATCATTACATTTATTACAAGTATCTCATCCCGCGACTAACATTACATTTATTGGCAAGATCCATCCGTTGTGACTAACATTACATTTATTAGCAAGATCTCATCCTGTGACTGACATTACATTTATTAGCAAGTATCTCATCCTGTTGGACTAACATTACTTTATTAGCAAGTATCTCATCCTGTTGTGACTAGCATTACATTTATTAGCAAGTATCTCATCCTGTTGTGACTAGCATTACATTTATTAGCAAGTAACTCATCCTTGTACTAACATATTTATTAGCAAATCTCATCCCGCTTGACTAACATTACATTTATTAGCAAGTATCTATCCGCTTGACTAACATATTTATTAGCATACTCATCCGGACTACATAATTTATTAGCAAGTATCTCATCCCGGACTACATTACATTTATTAGAAGTATTCATCCGTGACTAACATATTTATTGCAAGTATCTCATCCGTGTACTACATTACATTTATAGCAAGTATCTCATCCTGTTTGACTAACATTACATTTATTAGCAAGATTCATCCTTGGACTAACATTACATTTATTACAAGTTTCATCCGTGTGATACATTACATTTATAGCGATCTCATCCGTTGTGACTAACATTACATTTATTAGCAGTATCTCATCCCGTTGTGACTAACATTACATTTATTAGCAAGTATCTCATCCCGTTGTGACTAACAATACATTTATTAGGAAGTATCTCATCCCGTTGTGACTAACAATACATTTATTAGCAAGTATCTCATCCCGTTGTGACTAGCATTACATTTATTAGCATTGTCCTCGCTCGAGTGGTTATTAGGGCTCAAATTTGGGGTGTAAAGAATAGAACCACTGTTAACTGCCTTGCATGTCGTAAAAGGCGAATAAGGAGGTTTGGCTGAAATCGGATGCATGTGTCCTAAGCGTGTAGAAGTCTATGCGTTTATGGGCCTACCAAACCAATGTGCAACGTATACACGTTCTTGGAAAGATCAAACATATCACAAAGAGTGATTAAAATTGGTCGTAAAGAACGAACGCAAAGAAGAAGAAGCATTGTCCTGAGAACATTAAAAACATAAAAGTAATACAGCAAACAATTAAATGCTGACAACAACAAAGAGATATGAAACACAAGAATAAATTATATGAATCATGGTAGTAGAGACTTATCTACTTTCAAAATGATGCTTAACACAAAGATCTTTCTTCTGTCGTCACACTGCTACCGGGTTGTTGCCCAGTGTCTTGGTTTTCTGTTTTTTATCTTGCGCTGTTCTGGTGGCTTGTGTGATTGTTATCTTTGCTCTTCACAAAGATCAAATGGAATAAATGAAACACTTAATATGAATTCGTTATCTACTGCTGCATCAATAACACTGTATGGCTTCAACTGTAGATGCAAACACCATCCTTACTTTTTTTTAAAAACTGTCTTTACTGCCTATGTGATACTGCTTTTTTAATGGTGGTGGAGGACAGGATGGACATGAGCCGGAGGAATTGTTGCATGGCTAGTGCAGTTATCGCAAAACTGTTCAGGTTATGATTTTTTATTTATGCCCTGGTAAAAAAACAAAATCATTGGGCCTTACCAAGGATCGAACCCAGGTCTCTCGAAGGTTATGATTTTTCCTTCATGCCCTGGCAAAAAAACCAAAATCATTGGGCCTTACCAAGGATCAAACCCAGGTTTCCTGAATGGAAGCCTGCGCTCTACTCCATTCGGCCAGACACTAATTTCCATCCTTACTTAATTCTTATTCCTGTTTCCTATGCTCAGAGGTCTAAACAGTGAGATGAGCTGCCTCCACGAATCCGGTTATCAGCTGAGGACTGTGTGGGCGTCCCACAATGTCTCCTTCAAATCTGTCACACAGGCCCATGTTTGAACCATCAAGACATTTAATAGGGAGGACGGCATGTTTGCAGAGGGACTATTTCGATATGCACATTGTCAGTTTATGCAGCATTCATTTGTGGAGAAGGGTTTGTAATTTACAATGTCGCCCGCGTGTTCGTAGCGCGTTGGACTGCAGGTGACTAGCCCTCTGTGAGTGCAGGTTCAATTCTGCGGGCTGGCAGAAAAGCCACAGGTTTCTCAGATTTACAGTGTTAGTGGCACTGAGCCGAAGAGCTGAAAGCTCAAGTGCTTCTGGATTGAAAATTTTTTTTTTACAATGTCCTATGTGGTGTCTAAATATGGTGGTTCGTTGGTTTGTCTAACTTTAGGATGGGATCTTGTGGGTAATTGTTGCCTGTTCTATGACTCAATGCATATTTGTATATCCCTTTGATATGTTATCTTATGTGATCAACATCATGGCACATTGGGCATTCCCTTGGTTTTCCTTTGCTGCAGCAGCCATCCCAAAGTCCACCTGCTCACTCACTGTACCCATGAGAAGTTGATTATATCTTTCTCTACTACATTCTTGCTTAGAATTAGTTTCTATGTATTTTAAATATTCTTAATATTTTGACCATATGTTAAATTATATTGGGGACCCTTGCTGGTGCTACGCAGTTCGTGCACTGCCGCTGAGATCTTCCTGCATAAGAACGAGATCAAAGCACACATGGTTGCTCAACGAAGTGCAATAATGATGGTTCTATTAATCAATCAATCCATCAGTGTGGTACCGAGGCCCCGAGGAAGCAAAGAATAGCACCACTGCGACCTACAAGGCATGTCGTAAAGGCGACTGATGTAGGGCCTAGGAAGCTACCCTAGAAAATAAAAAGCATAGAAGAAATCAGATGTGCTGGCCTACTTGTAGCACGACGTACAATTGCTCTTAGGCTCAGATCACATACAAATCACAAAGAGTGACTAACAGGTGATCGCTGTGGAGCATTCAAGAGAAGAATCAATAAATCAATCACTACTACCAAGATAACAATGGCATGTCCAAACTTGACTCATAATTCTCAACAACTGTTCCAGTGTCTGAGATTTCCCCCATATCTCTTTGATAAATGATTTTGCTTCTCTCTGTGAGATTCTGTGATGGACTTATTACAATATAGCTCAATCTACTACAACACTGGATGGTCACAGCTGTAAGAACAAGCACCATTCTTACTGAATATTTCTCAACCACAGTACTTCAAAGCTCAGTTTCATGACAAAATGATGAATCTTTTACTTATAAGATTGCTGGGGTGGATTGGCACGAGTCAGCTTCGGATAGCCTCCTTATAACTAATCAGATCTGATACTATACTATAGTAAAACTCCAGATGTGGCACTTTAAAGTGGGATTTCTCTGTAAAATCGTAGTTGTCCGTTTGTACAAATTTGTGTCTTGTTGAATAATATGCACCCACTGTAACAAAATTTGATGTACCTATCCTACATGCTGTAGGGATGTAATGGGGCACAATATACTGAAGTTCTCGATGCAGACCACAAATTTCACAAAGAGCAGTTAGCTTGGTTGATAAGAACCAACGGAAAAAATAACAAACTGGGGTGAGAAATGTTAGAACTCCCACAGTACTATTACTTCGTAGTAATACCACTGATTCTCTTTCTAGTTAAATTCAACTCTTGGCAGTCAATATTTTTGTTGGTTAAAATTATGGACAAAATCATCATACATTTAGAAACTTAAGACTACACTCGTTTTGGTTCTAGATCTCCAGGGTGATCCAGAGTGTGAACGAAAGACAAAACTGGACAGTATCTGAAGAATAAATGCTTTGACTGGAAAGGAGTCATAAGTACCGCTTTTTAGGGTTGTGCAGGATGGGAAGGAGGCGACGAGAGCCTGAGGAATTTAATGGCCGCATGGCTAGTGCAGTGAGACTGTTCATGTTCTGATTTTTCTTTTATGCCCCTGACAGAAACAAATCCTTGGCAGCACCGTGATAGAACACAATTCTCCAACACGGGAGCTGTGCTCTAATCTATGTGGCCAGACGCTCCTCAAAGGCTCCATGAGTCAGATTCATAAAGTCGAAACAGGAATGGTGAGATGAAGCTGGGTGGAGGTACTGGTACAGACAGGGGTCAGAGAAACCACTGTCATTTCTGTACATGAATGAGCTGATAGGTTGGCTGGCATGGCTACGATATCAGAGGTGGATGCAATGAACCGAAATGACATTCTTAACTCATTGGGGACTTTCTGAACAGAGGAGTTTCAGGGTTGTGAATCCCAGTCGCTGACCACAATGAGATGGGTCTTGATATTGGTACAACCTGAAAAAAATGACATACCAAATATGCAAAACGACTGATTAATCAACATCGAACTGACATGTTGGGCAGCTGCTGGATTTGTTACAGCAGGGATCAGAGCCCATATGGACATGTTCGGAGTACTACGAGGATAGTCCTCATATAACCGTTATTGCTTGTCACAAATGACCACCATAATATTCAGTTATATCAGGATTGTGATCAGTTATCTACATGTCCCCGGTCATTTAATTCTTTCATACTGTGACAGATGATCATGGTTTGAAAAAATGTCAGTCCTAGAGTCTTTTTAACACGTGTGTAGAACAGGTCAGGGTCACGCTGATGTTCAAATGCCATCCTCTGAAGTCCGCGTGCATCCAGACTGCTCAAACTTGAGAATAAAAGATAGGAAACAAAACACAGTTTAATGACATGTGAATAAATGAAAATTGTATGTTTATACTGATGAAGACAGTTTTATAGAGATTAGAGAGTGAAATGAAGACAGTTTTATGGAGATAGAGAGTGAAATGAAGACAGTTTTATGGAGATGAGGAGAGAGAAGATAAGACAGTTTATGGAATGGAGAGAGAATGGAACAGGAGAGAATGAAAGGTTATGAAAGACAGTTTTATGGAGATGAGAGATAGAAAGATAGAGATTGTCTTGTGGACATAAGAGATAAAAGAAAATGAAGACTATTTTATGAACATGAGAAAGACAGATGAAGACAGTTCGATGGATAAGAGAAAGATAAAGTACTACCTACCTACAAGTAGTGATATGTGTAAGTAAGGTATCAGCAATGATGAAGGCTCACAGAGACCAAATTCATACATTGAAATTATATATTTGAGGAAGGTTGGCAATGGTTCACAGAGACCAAATTCATACATTGAAATTATATATTTGAGGAAGGTTGACAATGGTTCACAGAGGCCAAATTCATACATTGAAATTATATATTTAAGGAAGGTTGACCAGAGGCCAAATTCTCTACCCAAAAAATATAGGAAGATTAAATGCTTACTTGGGACATATCCTATCCAACTTGTGGTTCTGAAGCCATTCGGATACTTCATCATCAGTCCAGCTTGCAATAGATTCCAAGACTTGTTTTGTACTTCGAGTTGGAGAAACCAATGGTGAATTTGAGCCAGAAGTAGACTGTTGAGTTTTCTGTGACGCAAATAGGGCTGTGCCGGAGAAGGTAGGAGACATTGAAGCTTCTATGTGCTGAAGATGAAGATGCACCAGATGGGCGTCTTTCTAAAACTCTAGGTAGATTTGGGAAATCTGATGAAAAATGTGGCAGTTCTGAACTTGCGGTATCTTCAAACTCATCATCATCATCATCATCAATACATATGACTTCAATATGCTCTTTTTTTATAGTTAGTTCACGAGTTTGGTTTCTTGTTGAAGGTCTGTTACCAGAATCTGTACCCAATGTATCGAACATTTGATTCGATTCTTGATTCTGTGACTTGTTAATGGATGTATATGTGGGCTCAACCAATGTTTCTGTGCAAGATGAAACTTTCTTGATAAAATTCTGGTTTAATTCAGGTTCTTTCATAACGGAAGATCTTTCAGTGTTTTTCTTTGCTGGTGTACTATGGAGTTCTACTGATCTTCTAGGAGTTGAGGTTTCCTCACTAGCTGTCGTTATTGAAGACATATCAGCACTTATTCTTGCAAGTCGATTGTGTATATAGTTGATCTGTTCAGCATTGATGACTATGTCTTGCCCAGCAGATTTTAAATGTCCAGGTGAATAAATGACAGATGCTGCATCACGATTAGCAAGTTCATGTTGATCTGAATTGCTAGATAAATAACAAGTTTGTTCGACAGGTGTCTTTGGATCCACATATAATGGTGAACATCTATTATTTATCGATTCTAAGGCTGGTAGTGCAGCCTGATTAATTGCTGATGTTTCTTGTGCAGTAGAATAAGTAGCATGCAGGAAATTGCGACTGTTGGGATTTTGATATGTGCGCGGTTCGTACACCATTTCATCAATATTTAATGGGTCATCTTCATCATTGTCTGATACACAGAGGTCAATAATTTCTCTTTGGTTCAAAGTTGCTTGGTTGAGAATTCGGTTCTACTTTGACTGCAGTAACATCAACAAATGAAGCATCTGTAAGACTGGACAAAAGACTGCTGCTGTCAGTGCATGGAACAGATACCGTAACAGTGTAAATATTACTTATAGAAGCATCACTGCCTGTGACATCATCCAGTAAAAATGAGTCCCCATGATTAGGACTGTCGATGTGCCATGCAAATAGTGGATCATCATTTGTAAACGTGCAATGCTGCTGAGAAAATGAGACTGGTTGTTTCTTTGGAGAAACAGCAGACTGCTCAGGTGATATTATAACTATTACATTATTTTTAGCTGATTCACTGTAAGCTGGCATGTTTGCAGCTGGGCTGATTTTAGGGACTGAAGTTCCTATAGTGGAAACTGGCTGGAGGACTTTGTATACTTCTGGTGTAGCAGTAGAAGAGTCTGTTGCCGTTGATGAGTTCATAGTTACTGTTTGGAATGTTTTACCTGTCTCATGTTCAACTTTAATTCTCATATTTCTAGGATGTGTTGGTTCTTGATCTTGTACAGTTGTGCTTTTACCTGTTCTTACGCAAGCATTTGTTGAGCTCATCGGGTACAGCATATGGGTTGAAGCAGCCTGGGATATTACAGGTTGTGAATTTGACAGACAGTTTGCTTTGCATGTGATCAGTGTGTGTTCTGTTGTCAAAGAAGCTGCAGAAACAATACCTATATTATTCAGTACTGGATGACCAAAGTTCTTTGAAATCTGGACATTTTCTGGGTGCGGTACATCCTCTGTTGAGATAACAGATACAGAAAATGTAGAGTCTGAAGCTGTGGCAGTAGATTTAATAATGTCTGATACATCTGTGCTATAATTATCGCCTGTTGATGCCACGGATAAATGTCTTGAGGAAGCTAGTGTATTGTTCAAATGAGAAGATGACACAACAGTGTCGGTAGATTTCTCTGCAATTATGTCTGAACCCCATCTCCGTTTTGATTCGGACACCAGCTGGAAATGTAGTTCTGATCAAATTGCCCTGGCCTGCTGATGCTCTGACGAATTTGTCAATCTGATCTGTTCTGCTTGTGTCAGCATGAGGTGCGGAGATGGTCATAAAATTCGGTGTTTTTTCAACAAATGGTCTTGTGTTCGTTGAAATAATAGACATCTGAGGTTCACTTGACAAAGATGTAGTAACCAAAGTTTTATGAGGAGTCTGTGGAGAACTTGTCAGAGGTGAAGAACTGGTCAGAAATGGAGACTGAGAAATGCTTGATGCAACCGTGGATGATGCCAGTCCAGGGTTTTCTCTTGAACTCAAATGAGCTTCTACTTTTATGTTTATATGCTTCATAACAGACACATTACTAGAGCTGGTGCCCATTGTCTCTCCAATAACACATTCTTGAGAATTAGTTATCTGTTTAGAGGTTTGTGTTTCAGTAAGGTTTGATGCTGGATGAGATTTTTGTTGTGAAAATATTGATGGCACAGTATGCGGTGTTACAGGCAGACATTCTCCCACTATCATGTGACAGGATGTAGTTTCTTCTCCCAAAGATGTGTGACTTTTTGTTTTCTGTAAGTCAGGATGCAAGACTTCACTGTTGTCTGATTCTGATTGCGAAATAAATTCTTGCTTTATTTGAGAATTTGTGAGAGGATAGTCATAGGCTACTCTTGGTACCCTACTTGCTGTTGATAACTGATCCTGTGTCAAACTTGAAACAGTTGTGGCAGACGACAAGTTAACTGACAATGTACTTGTATGCTGCCTCTGTTCAAACTGTGAGGATTTGTGACTGAGATCTAAAGCATACAAGAGTCTATTGTTTGCAGGTGTTGATTCTGCTGCAAGTACAGTTCCAGCAGCTGACACAATTAGTCTGTTTCCTTGAACTGTGTGCATTGAAACTGAATTTGTGTCTGGTTTCCGAGTTGCCATGTCGGCAGAATTACATGGTAAATTTACAGTAACCCTATTTCTTGACATAGTGGAAAGAATATTACATGAAGAAATTTTTTGTGGATTCATATGTGATCCCCTTTGATCTGCATTCCGTGACGGTAGATTTATCCTCCTTGAGTTTGTGCTTGGCGAATGAATATCTCTAATGTTCTCTGAAGTATGATCCACTGTTTTTGGTAGAGCCTTTGGTTGAGTGGACTGACCATCTCTTCCTGAACTACTTGTTTGCGATATTTGATTATGGTAATGAATATCCACTGAAGATTTATTAGATGTGGGCAGTGCTGGTTCTTGATGTTTACCAAATGGAGGTCTCCAAATGTTTGATGTGATTGTATTATGCAGTGAAGTAGGTATAGGCTGGCTTACCACTGGAGTTCTTGGGTTCGATGTTACAGTCTGTCTCTGAAAGTTTTTTTGTTGGGCAGTTGTAGCAACCAGTTTAAAGTTTGGTCTGTGTGGAGATGCAGATCTGTATACTACAAAAGTATTAGGTACATTGTTTGCAAGTTGGGTTCTGACCTTTGTGGGTACTTGATGTGCTGGTCTTATGCTTGCTCCTGATGTGGCTCTCCGTACAGGTGTAGTATTTATTGAAGACATAATGGAAAAGATGCATGTTTATTTTGGTAGGCTGGAGGTAGTTCAGGTGCAGACATTCTATTACTTTGATAAACAATGTTATTACTTCTAACTGAAGGTGAACTATTGATTGGACCTAGCAAAGCTGGCATGGAAGGTAAGTGGATTTGATTGCTGCTCAAGTTTCCTGCATGATTTTTGGTCAGATTGAGAAGGCATATATAAGTGCATTGGTTTAGGATATGTAGGATGAGGCTGAGCGCTTTGTAGGTGAAGAGACCCGCTCACATGTTGCAGTGAAGAGCTGCTGGATAGCGTGGCTGCGTAGATTTTGTCTTGTGATATCTGAATACTGTGGTTCTCGGTCACCGGTTAAAACAGATTGAACGGTTACCACAGTGGACTGAGGTAATGCCTGTGAAGTAGATGTCACTTGTTTATTATGATATGACGGTGACCTTATGATTTGGTAAGGCAAAGGACCAGTTGTACCATGACTTTTTCATAAGAACAACGGTAGTGGAAAATGACAGACATCAGACATGGCTATCAATGGTGGTGGTGGACCAATAGACTTTGCATGATTTCCTTGCAGTCCTGGATGTACAGTATGTGGAGCAGGTGTACTTCCAGGGTGACTTTGATTGTGTGTCAGATCTGATCTTTTATGTACAAGTAGTTCAGCTGTTGTACATGTATTCTGAGGTATCAAAGTGTGCATACTTTCAGTACACATACGTTTTTGAGCAGATGTTTCGGATGAACTCTGTATCTTGTTACGAACTTCCTTATTTGAATTAACAATGTTTCTTTCACCAGCAGGGCTTTTATGGATTAAGTTGAGCATATTTTCAACAGTATGCTGACTTTGCATTTTGCATGGGGAAAAGTTTGCTGTTGAATTTGTGCTGATATTAATGTCTATCGTTGAAAGACTTTGCATTGCTGAAGCATTCTGGCTGATATTTTTCACAGGCTCAGACAGAAAATGTTGCTGTGAGTTGCTTTGCATATCTTGATGTAGCCCTTTGTTGATATGCAACAGGGTTTTCTGTTCCTGTAATGTGGCTGTAGGGTCATGAGTTAGGTTTGAGGGATGTTGATTGATCGTCTCATGTCTTACTTGTGGTATTTTCTCCGCTTTATGTATAGCTGGTACTACGAGAGATCTTGAACTGTTTTCAAGCTGCTGTTCCTCTCTCTTAACAGTAAACCGTGCCTTACCACATGCTGTGGTGTTTCAAGAGAATGTGGTGCTTTACTATTTGGAGCAGTTGTGGAGATCTGAGACTCAAACAGAAAATTTGGAGGTGGCCTTGGTGGTTGATTCAAGTTATACACAAAAGAGCCTGGAGGATGTGCATGAAATGTTGCAATTGTGAGAGATATTGTTTGGCATGTGTGAGATAGCTATTTGATGAGTATCTGCTGTAATCATGTGGATCAACAACCGGCAAAGGCTTTAGAAATTGTGACTGTGTGACTAAGTTGAAATTGTTGAACTCTGCGAAAGAAGAATTTTGAAGACTGGTTGAGGGTATACCCGAGTTTTGCGGAATATTTTGTCCAGAAGAAGCTGAGTAGACTTGCTGATCAAATGGAAACGAACCTGACTGACATGCAATGGTGGCAATTGGGAATGTATTATGTTGATATGGATTTAATAGATAAGGATGTCTGACCGCCATGCTACCACTATTGAGTGGACTGTGTGCAGCAGTTGTGACATGGGACCCATCACTCAAAAACATCACTGTATGCGGCTTGGACATGCTAGCGGAAGATATTGGTAAAGATTGCATATGTGCTTTAGGTGAATGAGCATTAGTATTCAATTGCTTACATCCTGGTGGCACATCAGTTTCCTCACTTTGTCCAGTTAATGGCATGGTTTTAGTGGGTTTAGTCAGTTTCGTCTTGCCACTTTCTGTGTTACTTGATGAAGCAGTTAACTCGGAACACTTGTTCGAACTCTTTGCATCCACTACAATTTTCCTTTTTCTCGGACTCTTCTTCATTGAAGCATCTACTATAGCTTTTTCTAAAGTTCGTTTCACTGGCAGGATTTTTCGACCTGAAGTTTTTGATTTTCTAAAAGATTCTTTTTCTCCATCTTGATCAAAGTCTTCCTCAAGCATTTCCGTATAATTTACTCTTTTCACATTTCTTCTTTTTCTTTTTGAAGTACTGGATGTACTACTGTCAGCATCAACTATTTCTGGGGCTGTAGTTGAAGTGACTGGCGATGTGGTACCCAAGAAAGATTTGCTGTCATCACTGGAAGTTGGTATCAGCGAAGAATGGCACAATGACTCACCAGTAGAGTCTTGAGATGAAGAAGTTACTGGGTTTTCTTCACAGTCTCCCAAGATACTAGAGACATCTAATAATTTGTCATGATTTGCAACTTTAGATGACAACATAGGAGATTTGACATTCTCAGAACTTTTATGAATATGTACTTCTGCTTGGTGAACAAAAGTTGTGGAGACAACTTCTTCCAATAATGTACTCCTCTCATCAACATTTGAATTATTCAAGCCATAATTATGTTTATTTTTAATCACACTTGAGTACTTTGGTGAAATTTTCCATTAAATTTAGAACTTTTACAACTGCCATCAAAATCTTTCTTATTATGATGTTCACTGTCAACTCTGCGGTTATCTCTCCACAATTTCCCCGGCGACCCTTTCTTGGGTGAACTAATAATGACTCCTGGATTTGATATTATGTTGTCTTCTTTGTCAGATGTTTGATGTTGCAGTTGAAACAGCAAAGTCTGCTGTCTGTGACGTTCTCGCTGCTGGGCCCTCACACGCTCTCGTTTTGCTACACGCTGAAGAGTTAACTTTTCTCTACGAATTTTAGCTTCATAATTTCTTCTATAATTTTCTTCAGAGTTTGCTGATGTATTACTTCGCTGACGAACAGCTGAAGCAACACTGTTTGGGCGCCGTGGATATTCAGCATATGATCTCCACAACAAGCGAGCATCTCTTCTTGCCCCAGGAAGATCTGAAAATGCAAAATAACCAATTATGAAAACTTAAACCCAATTTTAAAAGATCTGAAAAGAAGCAATAATCACATTTTAAAATCAAACAATAACTTCAGAGGTACTTCTAAGAACAAAATGTCCAGTTTTTAATCGTATTTTTATAACCATTTTTCTTTAATTTTCGATAGATGTGACATATTTTGTGTGAGGTACAGACATACACACACACTGTATTTCTTCTATTCTAGGATGCCATCAATTGTACACCACTTAATTTCAACACCACTAACAGTTAAAAAAGAAAACTTTTATTCTAAAGGTAAAGGAACCATGTTTCATATCTCAGGGTATATTGGGTAATACAGTGTTAGCCCGTATTTTTCATTTACCAACCAGCACATGATGGGTGAAGTGGTTAACCCATCCTGCCGTCTTTACTTCCAAGTGCTTTTCCTGGTACCCAATTGAGGCTGGATAGACCTGAGAGCCGTTAGGGTCGGAAACAATTCAACACCCACTAGCCTAAGGGGCGAGATCACTAACAACTATGCTACTGCAGCTCTTTGATGCTAAGAAAACAAATATAAAATGTTAAAATAAATTCAAGAAATATTTGCAATATTAACATTTTTATTTACAAACAGAAGTAACATATATTTATATTTCTCAACATATTTTATTTCATCATGCCTTCCTGCTGAATCATGTGAACTGTTGATATCTGTTTCTGAGTCAATTCTACTTTCCATTCATAGATAGTTTGGTTCGTCTAGAGTAAAGGTGATGCACACCTTTTTACTGAGTACTGTATTATTATTCTCTCTTTATTTAGTTTCCAAGCTGCTGGTACCCATTTTACTAATTTTGATGCTGGCACTTTAGTATTTCTAAAACTAAAGTGTCCACTGAAGGTTGTCAGTCAAACAGATTGAGTTCATAGTCTATGATTATGATACTATCATTGAATAAATCAAACAATCATTGTGGTTATAGTTATATATGAGAGAGACAGAGACCAATGAAGGTGATTAATTAATATATTCTACTTCAGCTAATTATTTCAACAAAAGTTCTGCAAAGGTAATGGCGTATTGCCTTGGAGAGAGTGAAATATACTATATGTGTGTAGCTCTCAATGACGCCGATGGTGAGTGCCTGAGTGTGAGTTTTATATAAATGTTTAATGGTATTTAATATTCTAAATTATATTTTGATCATCATATTCATCATTATTCATTATCATTGAATGAAAGAATAGTCCAACGCAGATTATTGATTTGTCCCTGAGTATGTCAAATAATAGTTTGAAGACCACTGTTTTCTTTACTATAGACATACCAATACAATACATAAGACAGCGAGTATTATATATCTTACTTACCGCTATAATCTGACCGTCCGCAAACAGGATCATTCGCCAAAATGTCTACAAGAGCATCAGACATGCGGATTACTTCAACTGTAGGGTCATTATCTACTTCTTTCAATACCACTGATGAACGCTTAGTTTTAATAGTTTCTTCCTTTAAACACTCTATCATTTTAAAAACTGGATTTCGAACAGTTATGAGCCTAAAGTTAAAGAGAAGTATCACAAGTTCTCATCCTGTTATGTCACTCATCTTGTAAAATCAGCCAGCGAATAGCTTCCAATTACACGAACACTTTTGCTATCACAACATCCGGTGGTTGCATTCACAATATAGAGTACAAATTGCAAGTTTGTTTTTACCGTTTAGTTATATCTTTTAAATAACAAGAGTATGAGTATAAATGTAATGTCAACAACTCAGAAAAAATCCATTAATTTTACTAAAATTATTTTAAAAAAATTTATTTGTGCGTATGTGCAACATATTTTAAGAATTAATTTATTGAATAATAGTTGATAACGGCCAACTAGGCATATTGGTTGAGAGAGAAATGTAGAACAGACGATAATTACGTTGCATTCTCAGAGGAGGAGGAGGAGGTAATGTCTGTATGACAACTGTATTGTTATTGCCATATGTTGTAGTCTTTCTCATTATCATCATCACTGTTATGTAAAAATAGAGGCTCATGAATTATGATACAGTGTATATTAATACACTGTTTAGACACAGCTGTTGTTTCACTCAGTCATGTATTGTGCCGTTGTCAACGTCGTAAGTCATCACAGTTCGTTCGATTCTCTTCAGTGAATTCAGAATCCATAATGATGATAATGCTAATCATAATATAAATATTAATCATATTGATATCGTTATGTGTGTGTTATGTTATACAATACGGATATAATGACATCTGTCAGAAATATCATGCATCCTCCAAGCGACCTATGTAATTGATCATGTTAATCTGCAAGTTTATGCGCATTAATCATTAATGTTTCTATATGAAAATCAGAGGAATGAATGACATCCCAGTTCTCAAAGTTCTGATAGTGAACCATCCAGCAATTTATTATAACTTAATACTAGCGTAGTCTACACTAAATTAGTGAAAATTTTCGCTAATCGTTTTTAACCAACAATTTCTAAAATTAGTATCTGAAACTTCTCATAAATAATATAGAAAAATATGTAACTGGATGGACATCCACTTGAAACTGTAACTGTAGTCAACTAGTGATTTATTTATATCTTGCATCTCATTCAGTTTTTCATTTGAAAAAACTAGTTTTAGAAAAATAAGGTTTTGGCTTTGTTTGTTCTATTCTTTATTTCTGAGCCGCATCTCCCATTTGTTGTTACAACATGCCTAGGGTTTTAATATAGGTCTTCCGCTTAGTGGTTACCGGGGCCCAAATTTGGGGTGTAATGAATAGAACCAGTTACTTTTGCCAAGCTTGTCTAGAGGCGACCATAGGAGAGTTTGGCTGAAATCGATGCACATGTCTCTAAACATGATAGAAGTCTGGTGGTTTCTTAGGGAGCCATTTACAAAACCAATGTGCAACTTGATTACACGTCATGGTCAAAGATCAAATCATATACAAAGAGTGATTAAAGATGGTACGATAAAGAGAACTGACACACTAAAAAGAAGAAAGGAATATAGGTCTTCATTTTGGTCTAGATTTTTTATATTCCTAAACTCTGCATGACAACCAGTATTACTGTTCCATTCTGTAGAGAGGAGACATAACCTATTGACACTATTGCATTCAGACATGTGATATTAGACTTCAGTACTTGTTTATATATTGTTTAGTTGTCCACCTTATCTTCTTGTTGCTTCTGCGATCAGTTCCTCATATTTAGAAGTCCAAATAGAGAGATTAGTTGCCTCCATTAATCAACTGATAATCCATAGTAGCACTCCCATTCATTGCAAGATGTCAGAGCATAATCATTAACCATATCATGTCTGCAGTGCACTGAATCACTCACTACAAGCATCAACAATTAGCAGAATTACATTCATCTTCATTCCGGGTTGTCATGGGTGTCGGTGACAATAAGAGAGCAGATAGGTTCTCTGGCTCTGCCACCATATCAGGGGGTCAGCCAATGGATAGAGCTGACATTATGAACTTCCTCATAGAATGTGGCCTAAAGAGGATTCTCATTTAAAGCAATCCACGTCAACTACTAGATTGTGCAAGAGCTGGGATTGAAGATTGGAGTGGCCAGAAATGAAAAGCACATCAGGTATATGAGTAGGCTCATCAATCAACATCGAATTAGTAGTACTGTTAGTTGCTGGATGCCACTGGAGATATTGCATAGGAGATCAGAGCACCTATGGGCATATCCAGAGCCCACTGAAGATATTCATAACTATCTACATATCCCATTTCAATTGCTGGGTATCTCCGTCTGTTAGGCTGACATGTTTCATCTATGATAAAGGAAGTTTATTGATTATTCCTGTCAATGTTTTTGCACTTCATAATACTGCCTGCAAGACATTGAAGGTTTGAAGCGTGGACTGCTCTTTGCTTTTAGAACCTGTGTGCAATCCTCAGGCAAGTCATAATGAAAATTAGGACATGTCCACATGCTGGTGGACCCGTGGATGTCCATATGTTCAGACAAATGCCACCCCATGAGAAATGGCTTTGGATACAAAATTGTATGCGAATCTGGTCTTTTCCATTTCCTCGTAAGTTATCAACTAAAAGTTGTAAAATTTATTTTGCCCCCTCCTGGATAAACTTATGAGGACGCCCATGGGTGGACCCAGCATTTATCGCATCTATTAGTGAATTTCAGATGCGCTGCAAAGAGAGCAACGTCCTATAAAGGATACGCACCTTGATGATTAGAGGACTTACTTTGTCAGAGGTTTCTGTAGGGTTACCTCATCCATAAACTAGAGTTTAACCCCAGTAGATTCTTGGATTTACTTTTTGGCACCAGATATTCACCAGAATCATGTTTATTTGAACAGGGATCACTGGATCTAATAACTGGACACTATAACTGCTCGAGAAGGCTCGGTTGCAGGTATTTCTAATTTGTTCGTTAAGACCTATATCATCTCATAAGCCCTTCTTGTTACTTTGCAATATTTCTCAAATATCTCATTTTCAAAAGTTTATAGCTACATTTTATGCACTGTCCATGGTCTATGACTCCCATTCATAAGTCAGTTATATGAGGACTATCATCATAGCACTCTGGACATGCCCATAGGTGCTCCGATCTCCGCAAGTCCAGCGGCCCAACACGCCAGTTCAATGTTGATTAATCAATCTCTTTGCATATTTAGTATGTCGTTCTTTCGGGCTGCACTAATATTGACACCCATCTCTCTCAATCTGGTCAACGAGTGGGATTCATAGCCCTGAAACTCCTCTGTTCGGAAAGACCCAATGCGTGAAGAATGACATTTTGTTCCATGGCGGCTCCCTCTGATATTGTAGCCAAGCCAGCCAATCTATCAGCTCATTCATTACCACTAACTCCTGTGTGCCCAGGGAGAAAAATTAAAGTGATTTCTCTGATCATTGTCTGTACCAGTACCTCCACTCAGTTCCGTCTCACCATTCCTGATTTGACTTTACGAACCATGCTCATGGAGTCACTGAGTATGAAAACATGAGAGTAGTTGTGAGATGCCAACCATTTCACCACCTCTGTAACCGTCCGAACCTCCATTGTGTCAGATGATTATATAATTTTGAGGTATTACTAATAATATATGTGTTAAAAAACTGGAATGTGTGACTGGTTGTTACGGACCATGAGAACAGTAAGCACACAAATATGGGTCAGAGAGAAAACATATGAACATTAACTCTTTCCACATGCAGTTATTTTCTCAATTTGTTAACAGTTAATTCAAGGTAGGCAAACAATTTTTAAAAAAAAATCATAACTACTCTTCAATAAATAAACTATATATATATATATATATATATATATATATATATATATATATATATATATATCTCTTATGTACTAATTTTAAGAAAACTGGACATTCTATTAGAATAACAAGATTTAAAAGTACTAGAAATAAAATAATAGAAGTAAAGCTAGCAAGATTTTTATAAGGGAAGCAACTCTGATGGCGAGGTGTACGATGAATGGCGTTCAACGAAATTCTCTGTGGCACAGTGTGCTGCGACAAGCGTGGAAAGAGTTAAAGATACCTCTTTAAAATTAATAAAACTACATCATATATTTATGCAACTTATGTGTGAATGGCCAAACACTGGAGAAAGTTGAACATTTTACATATTTGGGTAGTAAAGTGTCAAACAACGGAGACACGATGAAAGAAATAAACTCTCGTATTGCTATAGCAGCTAGTGCCTTCACTAAATTAACGAATATCTGGCAATCTCAAGACCTTAGTATATGCACAAAAGTTAAATTATTTAGGTCATGTGTGATTCCTGTACTGACCTACGGTTGTGAAAGTTGGAAATCAACAAAGAAAATTGATAAGAAACTGGACAGCTTTGAGAATAAATTTCTACGAAAATTATTAAAAGTAAAATGGAGTGATTTCGTTTCTAACAACACAGTGAGAGATAGAACACACCAACAACCCGTATCAAATATTATAAGGAAACGAAGATGGAAATATTTAGGTCATGTTCTTAGATCAGACGAAAAGAGACTAAATCGACAAGTCCTTATGTGGTCACCAGTTGGGAAAAGAAAACGTGGAAGACCAAAGACCACTCTTCGAAGAACCATCCAACAAGAAAGTAAACTATTGGGATGTAAAACCATACAATATCTCCAACTGCTAGCAAAGAACCGTATCACATGGAGATCTAAAACCTCTGCCCTATGTGCCGCCTTTGGCACGAAAGGAATAAACTAACTAACTAACTATGTGTGAAACAAGTAGGAAAATTGATAGGAAAACAAAGATCAGAATACTTACTAAGAGCATGCATATTCCCTGCAGCAACATATGGGTGTGAAGTATGGACATTTAACAAGGCAGTGGAAAAACATATGTGCTTTTCAATATAAGTGTTACAGAAGAGTCCTCTGTATATCATAGAAGAGAACAAATAGATGTATCAAAGAAACTGGCTGATGCTACAAATAAGAAAATTGAGGTATTTTGGACATATAAATAGATACGAAGGGCTGGAGAAGACCATCATGGAAGGAGGCATCCTGGCCAAGAGGAGAAGAGAAAGACCACGGAGAAAATGGATTCAGGATGAAACTGATGGTTTGACCATAACCACTTTAGAGGCATAGTCTGACCTATGAGAGAGAGAAATTCAGAAGGACTATTAAGGTGGCAAAGTTCTGCTCAGCACAAGCTATTTAATGATGATGATGTCACGAAGCAGTGGTGGAAAATTGTATATATGTGCTTTTCAATATAAGTGTTACAGAAGAGTCCTCTGTATAGGGAGACCGGGCACAATGGGTCACGGGTACAGTGGGTCATTAGGGATAACTATGTACAGAAATCAGTGAAAAACAATACAAAATATTCCAGAGTTACATCTCTTCTCTAATTATGCCATCATTGTAATTTTGAACGCTTGGTGTTGAAACTAAGACTTTTATAGTTAAGATTTAGTTTTACGTGTCTAAACTAAATATTGACATCACCGGAAAAATTGTTAAGATTTACAACTGGCGTAAGCAAGCCATTACGTGTTATTGCTCTAATCTTATTTGTAGTATTAGGAATGCACCTAATGAAGAACAGAAGTAATATTCCCCATAAGAGAGAAAGAATACAATTTTTTCTACGGTGAGTGGTAGTGGGGCAGAGTGGGTCACTTCAATGGGGGCACAGTGGGTCATGGCTTATGGGTCAGGAATTACCATTTATGACGGAGAAATCGTGGGAAATGCAATTCTGCAAGCATTCACTTTTTCCAATATTCCGTGTGTGTATTATATGGCTTGTGGTATTTATCCCTTCAACAGAATGGTTTTTACTGAGGATGATTTCTTACCTTCAATTGTAACGGATCCTACTTCAACTGCATCTACCAGAACAGTGCAAAATAAATTAGTGAAACTGACTGTAGGCCTACAATACCTGTCACTATAGGACAAGATGTTAAACCTACAAGTTCCCCTGTTTGTACTCCGCCTACAGTGATACAAAGTTCTATAGTAACACTAGCACAAATATCCTCAAGCAGTTTCAAAATAATCCACACTAAGTCAGCGTAGAAAGAGGGCCAAGACAACTATCTTAACTGATACCCTGTAAAAGAAATGTTTGAAGCATAACTGCTTTCCAAGCAAGAGAAATCTAAATATAAAAAAAAAAGTCTAAGACTAACCCAGATTTGAAAGAAGATTCTGTTCCAACCTTGTAATGCACAAGAAGATTCTTATAGTGAACAAGATGAGGATTTCAATACAGGAAGTGAATCTGAAGTGTAAGATCTGCCTACTTTAGAATCTGATGACATTGATTTAGTAACTGATATAGATCACTTAAAACAAGGTGATTATGTGTTAATCAAATTTGCAACCAAAAGTTCAATAGTCCATTATGCTGCAAAAATAGCATCTGTCAACAACTGTCTCAAAGAATGGGTGATTCTTATATGTGTTTAATGGGTGTTACTTACAATAACACAAAAGGCATTCATTATGCCTGGTGAGCCTGAGGAATTTGTCACAGATGCAGATGACATCCTCATGAAACTGTCGCCTGCTGTTGAGCATGTGGGGACTGAAAGAATACGACTTATTTTTCCTGTGAATTTGTCCTATTTTAATCTCCAGTGGTGCAGATAATCTTCATGTTGTACAGCTATGTATGTGAAAGATGTAAGAAGTTAGAAAAAACTAACTTTTACATCTGTTGTGAAGCTTGTTATATGTCCTGATTGTTGACTCACTGTGCCCCTAGTACTGAACCACTGTGCCCCTATACTGGGGTACAGCGGATTACGTGGGGTGGAGTAGTGGTAACTTATTTTGTGCCTAATAGTTGTTAGTTTAACGCTAAAAATATGTTTTTACATTGAACCTAAGTGGTCACCCTATGCACTGGTACAATAAACTTAAATAAATCTTAAGAACTTTCAGAGCTGCATTAATTTAGAAAAAATGTGACCCACTGTACCCGGTCTCCCTACTATGGACAGAGAGGAGAACAAATATATATCCATAAGAAACTAAAAATCAAAGAAAACTGGCTCATGCTACAAAAAAGAATTAGAAAGTTGAAGTATTTTGAATATATAAAAAAGACATGAAGGGTTGGAGAAGACAATTATGGAAGGAGGCATCCCAGCAAAGAGGAAAACCATAAAGAAGATGGATCCAGGATGTAACTGATTTTGAGCATGAAAGCTGCAGAGTTGGGGGACATCCGACCTATGAGAGAAAAAATGTTAAAGGACTGCTTAGGGTGGCAAAGTTGTGCTCAGACTAAGCTATTGGATGCAGAATGAAAAAGGGTTTCGTGGTTACAGATAGCAAAGTTGATAACACGCTGCGATAATACAACCTGACATGGAAATTATGCAGTTCGAAATAACCAAACATTTTGGTGTGCCATGGTGCACGGTTGGATTGCAGGAAACCCTGATCCATACTTGAGGATCTAAATTACAAGTACTACTGAAGTGGGTGTAAGGCTTAAAGAAAGCAAGCCTTCTCACAAAAATCTGTTAAGAGTCACCATGGCATCTAAATTAATTGCAGGTGATCCAAAAAAAGTGGTTCACAATTATTGCAGCCACATTGTTTTTTTCCATTCTGTAGTTAGTGTCAAATGATACAGTTGCAATAGCCAACTTATATTAAATAAACCCTCATTGGTGTCAGAACTTAATTCTCTTGTACCATTATAAGTGCCTTCTAGCAATTTCTCTATACCGCTCTATTTTGTGCAACTTGTTCAATTTCTTCTTTGGAACTGACTCTGATATTTCTCGTCTCTCTGTAAAGTTCATTTCAGGATTTTCCAAGGGTGTCCTTTCTTTCTTGAAACCATTTGTCTCAAACTTCACTGCATGCTTTGGTATTCTTTAATCATTTTATCTCAATAATATGCCCAACATAGCGCAATCTTCTCTTTATTATAACAGTTGTATTGTTGACTGACCAGACATTTCTCTGATTTCATCACCATTCCTCAATTCGTCCCATTTTATGTTCATTTTTGTTCTCAGGCATCTATTTTCAAATACATTCAACTCTCCATACCTTTAGTCATTTTCAAACTCTGGCTGGCATATGTTAGAATTGAGACAGCATTAGAATTGACATTCTTGTATTGTATAAAATATATAAATGAATACTAACTATTCAGCATAAAAATGTGAAGTAGTTTTCTACCAGCTTCTAACCTTGCCAATATGCCACTCCAGCAGGGAGGGATGATACATTATTTAACAATAATAGGCATATAGGAAATCGTGTGTATCATTTTTCTCATTATTATACTACTACTATTACCACTTCAGCATCTCTACTACTACCACTACTGATGCCACTACTACCTCTACTGTTGCCAATGCAGCAACTCTTCTACTACCACTAACAGTATATTGTTTTCTAAATGTTGATATCAATTTTTGCTGTTATCTAAATGTGTGGTCAGTTCGTCAACCAGCCTCTGCGTGTCTGTTTGACTAATGTTTTCTTCTTCGAACGCTCCATATCGACCACTTGTTAACCACTCTGAGATTTGTATGTGATCTGGCTCTAATAACGATTGTAAGTTGTGCCAGTTATGAGCCTACAATTAAGCCAGCACATCCAATCTCTCGGATTGCTTTTTATTTACTTGGGTATCTTGCCTAGGATCTACCTACATCAGCGCCTCTTTCGACATACCTTGTAGGTTCCAGTTGTATTATTCTTTCCTCCCATTGCGAGCCCAGGCAACACACGGGCATCTAATGTCAATTTTTCGAGAAACAAACTAGCACACGCGACGGTCCCCTTTCAAGTTAAATTGTTTATCCCTTTAAAGAAATAGTAACATCCTACCGCATATAAGTTACATCAATCTTCATGTTGATGGCTCCTGTAGACTTGCAATGATGGCTGGCGTATATGTGGTAGACAGGACACATCATTTCACAGAATAAATCGCAAAATAGATAGAAGATCGTGATGCTTGAAAGAACACGTCTACTACAGACTACCAACCTTAATCTGACTACTGCCGTCTAGTCGAATACATTTTACTTAACTACACGAGACAATATTAGCGATGGTTAGTCGTTAGTTAGGGATGGGGGCGGAGAACACGTGTGTCTCTTTGATGTCGGAAAATAAAGTGTCGCACCATCAAGTTGTCGCTTGTTCTTTATTCTCTGATCCCTAAATCTTCAGTCATGCCCACAGTGCATTTGCTATTTCAATTACAGGCGGGTGGACCCATTATTTCAAGACAGGGTACCCACCATTGCTTTATATTTGAATGTGACCAAAAACAACACACACACACATTGCGTGTATTTTGCAATGTACTGAATTACCTAGTTGTATATAATACACTGAGTCTTTGTTTGACGTGGCTCGGTTTTAATCCACAATTATGGGTGATTTGGTTGGTATTATGAGGTTGAAAAGACATGCATTGTAACAAGAAATTGTAAAGGGGGTAAGATGCTTTGTTCAGTATCTTGATTCTGCACATAGTTAAGGAGGGTGGGGTGGTAGGATGCTTTGTGCAATATCTCACAGGGGGTGGGGAGCGTTGCATTTGTAGCAAAGTGGTTAATAGAAGCAGTTTGCAGTATTTTATGATGGTGGGGTCGATTCGAATCTGGACCTCGTTATTCGGTTCACGAGCGCAAAACTTTTCCAGGAGATCCCTGGATTGCTGTTGGTGCTACGGAGCTCGTTCTTTATATAACACTCCCCGCCCGAGTGGTTACCGGGGTCCAAATTTGGGGTGTAAAGAATAGAACCACTGTAACCTGCCACGAATGACGTAAGAGGCTACTTAGGAGGTTTTGTTGAAATCGGATGTATGTGTCCTAAACGTGTAGAAGTCTATGCATTTAGGGGCCTACCAAACCCAATGTGCAACGTATACCCGTTCTTGACAAAGATCAAACATATCACAAAGAGTGATTAAAATTGGTCGTAAAGAACGAACGCAAAGACGAAAAGATATACCACTTTCTGCATTTAGCATGCCATATCTACGGAGTGTGACCAAACCATATGAGGAGAACCACATGCAATTTAGCCAGTCCTTCACTTTTAGCAGCACACATAGATAAGTTGTCCGTTTTTCTCTGCATATCTTAGATTACATTTCTGAAGCCGAAGGATTGACTCTTTGTACCAGGTTTTATCCCATATGGCTCGATCCCTCTCCTCAGAAATGGCACGCCACCTGCCGAAAGTATTGCACGAAGTCCGTAGCTCCGGCAACAATCCTAGGCGGTCTCTGGGCAAAATGCATTCGTGAACAGAAGGCCGGGGTGTAGATTCGAACCCACGACCTTCGGGGCACATATTACATAATATATAGATGGGGTAGTGGCGGCTCGTCATTAAGGGCCAGTGGGGCCAGGCGCCACCAAAAATAATGTTTAACGTGTATTTATTATTTTATAAATTAAAATATAGCAACCAAAAACCATGATTTATCCGGAAAAAATGTCTGGCCCCACGAACAAAAATGATCACGAGCCGCCACTGAGATGGGGTAATGAATGGCAGTGGTACTGATTAGCGTAATGCGTTCGCCTATCGACTCGGAAACAAGATGATTGGGGGTTCAATCCCATACTTGACGTTCCACACATGAGGAAAGAAATTTGCTCTCCTACAACCTGCGCACTAGAGTTTAGAAATATAAAGTGAGATGCACTCCAATATAATAAGGCCTGAAAAGGCTACGGAAAATTGTATACAGGGTGTTCAAGATAAAAGTAGCCTGTCAATCTGGCATATTTTTCAATTATATGAAAAAGAGAAAATTTAATTATAACGTAGTATATGTCAAGTATGCAAGTCTTTTTGTGATGGTGGGTAATTATGATGCGGGAAGAGGGCGATGAACAAATGTGACGAAATGACGAGCTAGTCAGAACCGGTTAAATAGTAAATAGACAAAATGCAATGCGTAGCTGGCAACTTTTGATTTGTCGATTGGGCTACTTTTATCTTGAACAACTTGTTACGAACATCGTAAATCTGGAGAACCTGTGGCTTTTCTGCCAGCCCGCGGAATTGAACCCGCACTCACAGAGGGCTTATCACCCGTCGTCCAACGCGCTACGAACACGCTGGGCAGGCGGGCGATTAGCTACATTGATAGGCTACTTTTATCTTGAACAGCCTGTATAACGACTGGTAAGATAGTGTGGAGACATCATTAATGTCTTTATCTGTACCTCCTGATTAGGGACCGTTTCGTACAACACTTACGTGATAAACGCCAATGCTTTGTGACCCGTGTAGCCACTCATTTCAATGGAACTGACTATTTGGGAGCTTACGATGTCAGGTCACAGCCATGCGATCATGTTCCTCTGATGATCGGAGCGCATAGGTGGGAGCCCCGAGTTGAGTTGCACGTTAGTGAACGAATCCCAACTCCCCCGGAGTAAATGACCGCAAACAAATTACCAGCTGGGGGCAAGATTCAATGAGAACGATGTGAAACAAATTACCAGCTGTGGGGCAAGATTCAATGAGAACGATGTGAAACAAATCAAAGGTCTCGGCAAGTGTCTCTGAAAACATGGTAACGTATCGTGCGACACATGTGAAGACTGCGGTAAACTCCGTACAAGAGGCCAAGCGCAGATAAATCTATTGGGTAAAGTTAGCCGAGCGCAAATCCTAAAGATGCGTTTTAGCGTATAACGAAGCTGCCTTACCTGTAACAACTGGGCAAGGTACTGTTGTTCTCACAACTAACATCCATAGAAAAACCAGGGATGGTGATGTTTGGCGAGCGCAAAATCTAAGTTGCGCTGATATCGCCTAATGAAACGACCCTCTACATTATTTGTGCGTGCCCCCAGTCCAGTGTTTCCGGGGCCAGGGGAAAAAGCAGAGTAGAACTGCAAATTGCCAAGTGAAGACACGCGCTTCGAAAAGGCTGAGAATGTTTCTACTCCGGAATAAACTCAAAGTGGTCATGAAAGTAAGGACGAAAGCGTAACGATTTGTCAGGCTGTCCAAATTCAAACAGTGGCGAAGACCGACACTTTACACGGCGTATTATACGCCGTCACAGTAAGACGCCGGCCCAGGACAAGCTTATGTGCCCCAAAACGACTGAGAAATATTCCTAATCCGGAACGACCTCACAGTTAGAAAAGGGCGCAGTACTCTCCTTCTTTACGGCATAGATCCAAGCCAAAATATACGACACAAAGGATCAGTAGGACTTGTACAATCTAGGGAAATCTACTCTAGCAAATAAAATGCTGACGAAACCATATGTGCTGGTCTAGTCACCACAGGCGCATTATTGCAGAACGTAAAAATACGTTCAAGTCAAAGATCAATTATATATCACAATAAGAATGATAACAATGGCCGCGAAGAACAAACGCAAAGAAGAAGAAGAAAAACAATGACAATATAAAGCAACGTTTCGACCAAAAAGCCTTTTCGTCGAGACGTTGCTGTGATATTTTTGTATTTTGTAAAACTACAGTACTTTGTTATTACGTATTTCGCCATTTTTCATAGTTTTACTGCAGTCTCCCCCTATTTCAATATTTGTTCAATTTGAACACGTAAAAGAACACTCGGCATTTCAAAATCGAGAAGAGCAGGCTCGAAGGCCTATGTCTCGGCAAAATTCATTTAAAAAAAATTAAAAATAAAATTCCTGCAAAATATCTTTACCATCTTCTAAATTACACCGGGGACCCTCGCCGGTGCTGCGTAGTTCGTGCACTGCCGCTGAGATCATCATGTGAAAGAAAGAGATCGGAGCACATATGGTAACTCACCGAAGTATAATTATGATGGTCCATCAAACCTGTCTATACAAAATAACAAATGTAGTACCCCTTTTTAGGGCGGTATGGGACGATAGCCAAAGGAGTTGCATGGCTAAATGCAGTCGCCGCGAAGCTGTTCAAGTTAGGATTTTTCATTTATGCCCACAGTAGAAAAAAAGTCCTTGGCCTTACTGTGAATTAAACACGGGTCTCCCGTATGGGATCCGCGCCTTAATCCATTCGGCCAGACGCTTCTCAACTAGAAACAATGTCAGTCACTCAACGATAACAACGAATAATCTGTTTCAATTTAACTTCCTGCTAATTTAACGATGTTTGTTTTAAACTCCGATAACCATACGGCCAGTAAAAATTCTAGGAAACGAGACCACAACCGTCGCGTGTCCTCGCATTCCAGTATTTTTACATGATGCTCGTCCATCACGGGTGATGATGACCACACAAATTTTCCTCCAAGGGAATGTAGTTGCTTTATGTTTGTCTGTGTGTGCGTAGATGAATAGTGAGCCCGATCACGGCCTTCTCTATAATGGCCCCAGCGCAGACGGCAATATTGCCATGTGACGTCACAGGCTGAGGCGGTGTATTTGCACAGACTATTTGCTGTTACTATTGGAAACGCGATCTAGACAATACATCTTGCAGATGTTAGAAACTTGTTGTTGGATGCATGTGTGTATTACATAAGAAGTTTTATGATGAGTAGCTATAGTTGTTGCTCTCACATACTATTTTAGTTTAATTTTATACAGAATACTTCAGAGTGAGGAGTCATTTTATACAGAATGAGGAGTAATTTATATATGATTACTAGTGTACTTACATCAGCTTATGGTAGTCTCTCATCAGTTATCCATGAATAAGTAAGCACATGTTTGTACAACACCACAACTTCTGGTTTGTCGTGGCCAAGAACTTTTTGTACATTATGTCGAAGGAGATCAATAGTCTACATACCAACTTTTATTACATTATGTCGAATGAGATCAATAGTCTACATGACAACTTTTGATACATTATGTCGAAGGAGATCAAAAGTCTATGTGACAACTTTTGTTACATTATGTCGAAGGAGATCAATAGTCTACATGACAACTTTTGATACATTATGTCGAAGGAGATCAATAATTTAAATGCCAACTTTTGTTACATTATGTCGAAGGAGATCAAGTCTATGTGACAACTTTTGATACATTATGTCGAAGATCAAGTCTATGTGACAACTTTTGATACATTATGTCCGAAGAGATCACTAGTGATACAGGATAATAAGGGAAAACAAAATGCTGTGCCAATCAATTTTCACCACACTACATCTTGATTAGCACATAAACTAAACAGTATTACACAAATATATTTATCTACTACTGAATTTTGCTCCTTTCCTTTTTGTGAAGAAGCAGCTTGCTGAACATTGCATTGAACATTCCTGATTTTATATCATTGTTGAGGAAAATGTTGGAACCGCAGACAATAAAATATTTCTTTTTGAGCTCCGCAGACATATACAGTACTGTCTAATGAGAATTTTATGTAACTGGTGGTTACAATTTGTATGACAATCTCCTTATGGTTTGTTGTGGCTACGAACTTATCTTCATATCCAGATGATATGAGGACAAATCAGGTTCAATTTAATATGTTATAAATGCAAAACACTAAGTGTTATTGCTATACCATTTTCTGTTATCTGGAGTTTTGACCAGATGCAACTGTTCAGGGAGGAATTGGAATTTTTTCTCTGGCACAAAACTAGTGCTTATTGTGGTGGATGATTAATTGCTTCAACCAGATTATCATGTGCCATTGTAATGTAATAGTCAACAGTTGGTGCTCTTCTAAATCTTTGCATGATTTACTTTGTTAAATTAACTTAAATGCTACATATATAATTATAATCGTAATTTGATCTACATTTTGGTACACATCACTTACTAGCTAGGCATCGTTATTGTGTTGTTATGGTGCAATGTTTACAACATTGACAACAGTTACATTTACTGAAGAAGACACTTGTTAAATTAACTTAAATTATACACATATAATTATAATCGTAATTTGATCTACATTTTGGTACACATCACTTACTAGCTAGGCATCATTATTTTGTTGTTATGTTTACTGAAGGAGGTACTTGTTAAATTAACTTATATTATACATATATAATTACAATCGTAATTTGATCTACATTTTGGTACACAGCATTTACTAGGCATCGTTATTGTGTTGTTATGTTTACTAAAGAAGTCCGTTTGAGTCCGTGTGTTTACTAAAATGTCCATATGTTTACTAAACACGTTTGAAAAATTCGCCTCACCCTCCATCTTGAAAAATATTGCTCGAAGGCCAGTATTTACGATGGCCGCGGCCCGATACGGGCTTGAAATGTTCTTGTACAGTGTGGGCAGGTATACTTGCACTTGTGAATGGATGGATGAAATGGTGACTTGCGCGATGATTTGGTGTAAAGTGAGAAAGAGTTGCGCAGTTCGTCGATCTCACTCTCTCGCCCAATTCCTTCTGTGTCCAGTGGCAGGACAAAGTCAAGACGGCTGGAGAAGGATCTGGGTGCAGCGGATGACCAGGGTGTTCTACGTGCCGGGCCGTGCTCACTACGCTCCGCCGCGCGTTGCTGGCAGACGCCTTCTTGTCCGTTATCTTTACATAAAGACAAATGCAACTACACGAACCTCTGTGTGAGCTACAAAAGACAGTGAAGTTTATACCAGAGACAACATTGAATATATAGACACTATTTCAAGCGAACGAAAGGAAGGACGGAAGACAAATTCATTTTAAAAGTAACACAACATGCTAAATCAAGGCTATACTATGTAACAAGCTAAGTTTAACAATAAGGAATATCAGTATTATTAATATTTTTCATCAATAAATAACCATCGACTCATAGAATTGAGTAAAATTGCAAAAAAAAAGAAGCTTGCAATGCTCTATCAAACATACAAAAACGAGTCCCCAACTCAGGCTAGGTCAGGATTTCCCCGGTCAGTTATGCGGCCTAATATTAGAGTTGGCTGTAATCAAACATTTGACAAAAGTTGCAAAGAGAGGAATCCCGTGGCGCTGGATGCAGACGTTAAGACTATCATTGATGAAAACTGCAATGATGGTGCCGTTGTGATTTACACGGATGGATGGCTAAGTGGTTAAGCCCTTTGCCTTGTGAGTCGAAAGTCGTGGGTTCGAGTCCGGACCGCGCCATTCTGTTCACGAGTGCAGTTTTTTCCAGAGACCCTAGGATTGTTACTGGAGCTACGGAGTTTGTGCTTTGTGCAATACTCTCGGCAGGTGGCGTGCAGTTTCTGGGAAGAGGGACCGAGCCGTATGGGATAAAACCCGGTGCTATGAAGTCAATCTTTCGACTTTAAAACCCTTTACACGGATGGATCGGTAGTTCGTCACGAAAAGTCCGCATGGGCCTTCTCTGCAAGCTCATGTGGCAGAATGGTCCATGAGGCCAGTGGTGCATTTCGTATGACAACAAGCAGCATGACAATGGAGGTACTGGCGGTGACTAATGCTTTATGTTGTCTGGAGTGAGCTTTATGTTGTCTGGAGTGACAAAACTACATTCATGCATGCATTCTGAGTGCTTCATTGAGTATGATCCGCAAGGTAGAGGCTGGTTCGGTGCGCAGGCAATGGACTAAATCACTACAAACGTCAACAATTTGCAGAATCACACTTATTTTCGTTCCGGGGCACATGTGTCGTTGACAATGAGAGAAGCAGACAGGCTGGATGGCTGGCTCTGCCACATCAGACGGCCAGCCAATGGATAGAGCTGATAGTTTGAACACCATCATAGAGTGTGGCCACAAAGAAGATTTTCATTTAAACCAATCCACATCAACTACTAGATTGCAGGAGCTGGGTTTGAAGATTGGAGTAGCAAGAAAAGAACAACATAACAGGTACGTGAGTAGGCTCATCAATCAAAATCGAACTGGTACGGTCAGTCGCTGAACGCTGTTGGAGATATTGCGAAGGAGATCGGAGCACCTATGGACATGTCCGGAGTGCAATGAAGATATTCCAAACTGAAACTGAAACATTTACAAAAACGAGCCTCCCCTCCACCAACTCCAAACTAGGTCAGGGTTTCCCAGGTCAAGAATGTTGTATTATGTATAGCATGCCTTCCTTCACTGTGCTGATATTTCTATTCTACGTTTGTTTCTGGGGATCGGAAAAAACCGTTGTGAAAATTCCCCGTATCCGTGAGTGTTTATTAGTAATTATAACACTGCCAGAATCCGGCAGCGAGTTGCTATAAATTTAACGCACTGAAGACCGGAATACATTGTCCGTGTCTAGCCACAGCCAGGCTCTAGCACTATAGTAGTTTATAGTTGGCTCTGGTCTAGCCGACGTGTTTGCAGTGCTTTTTATACTTCTAAGCGTACTTTGTCAGTCTCAGAATCGTCACATTTGTTCCAGTAGTACCATGCTGCACAAGTGGATGATACATTCTGCAAGACCTGCTCACAGTAGGCTTCTAATCATGTATGTTTGTATATATATATATATTTAAATATATTACTTATTCTACTCTGCTCCTTGTGGAGCATAGGGCCTCAACAGTTGTTTGCCACTTTTCACGCTCTTGTTCCTGTTTTCTTTGTTTCCCAGGTTAGTCCAGCATCATTATATATATATATATATCCGATTTCTGTTATGCTTTTTATTTACTAGGGTAATCTGCCTGCCCAGCGTGTTCGTAGCTCGTTGGACGAGGTGTGACAGGTCAATTCCGCGGGCTGACAGAAAAGCCACAGGTTCTCCAGATTTACGGTGTTCGTTGCACCGAACCGAAGTGTTACGATGTCCATGGCACCGAGCCGAAGAGCTGAAAAGCTCAAGTGCTTCTGGATCGGGAAAAAAGTTTTTACTATGGTAGCTTTCCTAGACCCCCACCTCAGTCGCCTCTTAACCCTTTCGGTGCTACATACTTTCTGAAGGCTGAGCTTAAAATAGCTACTCTTTGTTTCTAGGTCACAAACGTGAATGTACGCCTATAGCAGTGACAGTAGCAATGTATAACGTGTTAGCACGTCTTTAACCAACAGAGGAGAGATAATAACAGACGTGTTTATGCGTCTTTAGAAATGAATGGGGAAAACGTATATATACATCTTTATCAGCTAAAGGGTTAAGACATACTTTGTAGGTCGCAGTGTTACTATTCTTTGTTCCTCTTGGAAGCCCTGGCAACACATTGGTGGTCTTCATATATATCGTCTATCATTTTTACATTTAGCAATGTCATTTCTGAATCTTATGTAAGACTTTGATCTTGTTAATTCTTATATTTGATCACATTCCCGTCTTGTCTCATTGTATAAAACATACCATATTTTATGTTGAAATATTCTTCTCTTATGTATTCTACTGTCTTGTATCTCAGTTTCTCAAACTACCCTTTTCCCATACAACAGCGGTTCTTAAACTTTGCATTACTGCAGACCCTCTTTTAAATACATTTTCTGCCGCGAACCCCCACATGTTTCTATATTTGAAAATCTTCTATCGATGTAGTTATTATTACACTACACCAACAGTCAAGCTGACTCCAATTTGCCAGACTACGGAAACTTCAAATCATCTTCCATTTTGTCCTTCAGATATTTAGACTCCGGTCTAATCCGGATCCTTTGATTTCGCAGCGGAACTAGTTTATCACTGTTTTTAAATACATGTTTCTGAAATGTATTTTTTCTATTTGAAATGTCAAAGATCATAATATTTCTTCAAGCGCATGAGGACCCCTTGTGAGTACCTCGCAGACCCTAGTTTGGGAAACACTGCCGTACAGTATCACATTTGTCTCCATTCATTCGCCAGAGTGGTTACCGGGCCCAAATTTGGAGTGTAAAGAATAGAACCACTGTTAGCTGCCACGCATGTCGGATAAGGAGCTTTGGGTTTGGATGAAATCATATGCACGTGTCCTAAACACGTAGAAGTCTATGCGTTTAGGGGCCTACCAAACCAATGTGAAACGTATAAACACGTTCTTGGCAAAGATCAAACATTTCACAAAGAGTGATTAAAATTGGTTGTAAAGAACGAACGCAAAGAAGAAGTCTCCATTCATTCATTGTCTCCAGTTGTTTAAATATTTTATTATACTAGTTTCTTACTTCCTGAATAGTTTCTACTTTCATAAATATACAGGGACAATTAGGAATTGTTGCAATAGCTAATGTGTGAGTGATCTGCCTCTGACACGTTCGGCTAGATCATAGATTCCCAAACTTTTTCGGCCCATCGCCCACTTTGCACGACATAAACTTTGTAACGCCCCTCCCCATTATAAGTTTGTCAACGTGTTTGCAGTGCTTTTTATACTTCTAAGCGTACTTTGTCAGTCTCAGAATCGTCACATTTGTTCCAGTAGTACCATGCTGCACAAGTGGATGATACATTCTGCAAGACCTGCTCACAGTAGGCTTCTAATCATGTATGTTTGTATATATATATATATTTAAATATATTACTTATTCTACTCTGCTCCTTGTGGAGCATAGGGCCTCAACAGTTGTTTGCCACTTTTCACGCTCTTGTTCCTGTTTTCTTTGTTTCCCAGGTTAGTCCAGCATCATTATATATATATGTATCCGATTTCTGTTATGCTTTTTATTTACTAGGGTAATCTGCCTGCCCAGCGTGTTCGTAGCTCGTTGGATGAGGTGTGACAGGTCAATTCCGCGGGCTGACAGAAAAGCCACAGGTTCTCCAGATTTACGGTGTTCGTTGCACCGAACCGAAGTGTTACGATGTCCATGGCACCGAGCCGAAGAGCTGAACAGCTCAAGTGCTTCTGGATCGGGAAAAATGTTTTTTACTATGGTAGCTTTCCTAGACCCCCACCTCAGTCGCCTCTTAACCCTTTCGGTGCTACATACTTTCTGAAGGCTGAGCTTAAAATAGCTACTCTTTGTTTCTAGGTCACAAACGTGAATGTACGCCTATAGCAGTGACAGTAGCAATGTATAACGTGTTAGCACGTCTTTAACCAACAGAGGAGAGATAATAACAGACGTGTTTATGCGTCTTTAGAAATGAATGGGGAAAACGTATATATACATCTTTATCAGCTAAAGGGTTAAGACATACTTTGTAGGTCGCAGTGTTACTATTCTTTGTTCCTCTTGGAAGCCCTGGCAACACATTGGTGGTCTTCATATATATCGTCTATCATTTTTACATTTAGCAATGTCATTTCTGAATCTTATGTAAGACTTTGATCTTGTTAATTCTTATATTTGATCACATTCCCGTCTTGTCTCATTGTATAAAACATACCATATTTTATGTTGAAATATTCTTCTCTTATGTATTCTACTGTCTTGTATCTCAGTTTCTCAAACTACCCTTTTCCCATACAACAGCGGTTCTTAAACTTTGCATTACTGCAGACCCTCTTTTAAATACATTTTCTGCCGCGAACCCCCACATGTTTCTATATTTGAAAATCTTCTATCGATGTAGTTATTATTACACTACACCAACAGTCAAGCTGACTCCAATTTGCCAGACTACGGAAACTTCAAATCATCTTCCATTTTGTCCTTCAGATATTTAGACTCCGGTCTAATCCGGATCCTTTGATTTCGCAGCGGAACTAGTTTATCACTGTTTTTTAAATACATGTTTCTGAAATGTATTTTTTCTATTTGAAATGTCAAAGATCATAATATTTCTTCAAGCGCATGAGGACCCCTTGTGAGTACCTCGCAGACCCTAGTTTGGGAAACACTGCCGTACAGTATCACATTTGTCTCCATTCATTCGCCAGAGTGGTTACCGGGGCCCAAATTTGGAGTGTAAAGAATAGAACCACTGTTAGCTGCCACGCATGTCGGATAAGGAGCTTTGGGTTTGGATGAAATCATATGCACGTGTCCTAAACACGTAGAAGTCTATGCGTTTAGGGGCCTACCAAACCAATGTGAAACGTATAAACACGTTCTTGGCAAAGATCAAACATTTCACAAAGAGTGATTAAAATTGGTTGTAAAGAACGAACGCAAAGAAGAAGTCTCCATTCATTCATTGTCTCCAGTTGTTTAAATATTTTATTATACTAGTTTCTTACTTCCTGAATAGTTTCTACTTTCATAAATATACAGGGACAATTAGGAATTGTTGCAATAGCTAATGTGTGAGTGATCTGCCTCTGACACGTTCGGCTAGATCATAGATTCCCAAACTTTTTCGGCCCATCGCCCACTTTGCACGACATAAACTTTGTAACGCCCTCCCCATTATAACAGTTTGTCAACGCCCCAACGCCCCCTCATCACATATATATACATGCTCTATTTTCACTTTGACATAGAAAATTTGGTACTTTGTCATTAGCCGGCAGCAAAAGACCTGAACAACGACTTCGGTAAACCCGGGTGTCCCATAGGCGTGTCGGGGATTGTCCGGTGATTTCCAAAGGTCGAACAGTCTGCGTGGTTTATTCCATTTGCGTTTTTAGGGGTTTCATGTTGAAAAACCTTTCGTTTTCGCTTAAAAAATATTAAGTAGTAACAAACAATCGCAAGATTTTAAATTTTGTGGCAGTATTTCTGTGGCAATTTCTGTGTTTTTTTTCCTATAATATAATTGTTCCTCCTTTCCTCGCTGTCTTTGTGTTGTTATCACTGTATATGTATCCACATACTAATGCTTGACCTACTTGGGTCCCAAAGTGGACTGTCCACGACTATTTACAACATATCTAAAAATAGATGACACTATCCGACAATTTCTAAAAATAGGTCTTCCTGGCAGTTGGCACAGTCAGGCTATAGTAGTTTATAGTTGGCTGGTGTGGCCGGCTAATGACAAAGTACCGAAAAGTGATATATATTTCTGTCATACATGGTCAATTTTCATATTATTATATACATGAAATAGAAACGTGATTAAAAAATGGATCGTGTAAGATGGGCATAAGATGAATTAAAATGCAGAATTCAAATTTTTGTACTTGTTTATAATTTCACCGCAAAAACTGGGTCATTTGCGAGCATTGTTCTAAATATAGCTCAGAGGTTCCCCATTATTTATGTTATTGACGTAAAATCCCGTCATTCCCTGAGTGTGTGAGTTTATGTAGCGTCGCCGGACTAAATATAGAAATTTAGACCCCTTCGTAGCTATTATTGCTGATACCATAAGTTTCTGACCCCCACAGTAACACTCCTAGTCACATCCTGCCTCCTTCCACCTCACATTTCCACATACAGTCCTTTTCAGGGCTCCCAATTCAATTAAAACACTGCTTATTTACATACAGAATACACAATAAACACTACACCCGTGACCTTTCAACCCGGTTCTCCTCCACGTCCGCAAACACTGATGACGGACTTACGTCACTTAACTTAGGTCAGCGAGGTTTCCCTTTTCCTGCGGTGAAATTGTAGACAAGTACCCACATTTTTAATGGTTATTCAATCGCAAAATCACGAAAAAAAACTCCCCCAAATGCTTCTGAACCCACTATCGCCCCCTGGAAAGCTTCAGCGTCCACAGGGGGCGGTACCCCCACTTTCGGAAACGCTGGGCTAGATGAAAGAAACCGAGCACCTATGAACGCGCCAAAGCGATTTTTCTGATTATTATTATTTAAAAAAAATTGTATGCAGCAATGTTTTTTATGTAAAACAAATATTATTTTGGTCAATACTAATTATGTTTGATGTTTTCCACCGCTTATTTGTAACAGTTAACTTCTGGGCTTTATGCGTGAAGGCTCAGCTCATTTCTACACCACAAATTCAAAATCTGCAATATGCAATACGTTTGATTATAAAAACAATAGATTCAAACACAATAGACAACATGTGTTGCTTAAGTTGTGCGTTGCTCAAATTGTGCACACAAAATAATCGGCTGAACAGCCTTCCCGGATATTCCAGTACTACTACGAATGATGCTTGAGATTCGGGGAACTTCTTCTTCGTTCTCACTAGATTGGAATTTCGGATTCTCTAATAAAGGCAGCCGTCTGCCTCAGATTATCAGCCACGACATACAGTTTGTCTTGGACGCTGGTGTAAGTAGGCCACCTCTTTCTTCTCAGGTCTGCATACTGGGGGCAGTTCTGTAGGATATAATTCCTATGATTTCTGTTTCCCCGTTTGTGTTGACCTCCCCCTGCAGTAAATTTTAGCCACCCTCGTGATGATAGGTCTGACATTCTTACTGCATGGCTAAATCTCCAAGGCAGATTTACGACCGTAGAATCCGTTATCCCATTCCTCATTGTGAGGGGTCGTTGCACCATGTTATGCGCCTTACAGCCTAGTGCATCCGTTTTCTGCAAGCATTTGTTTCGGGTTAGCATTCCTAGCGGACACATGCATCCGATTTCATCCTAACCTCCTTCGTCGCCTCTTACGACATGCATGGCAGGTAACAGTGGCTCTATTCTTTACACCCCAAATTTGGGCCCCGGTAACCACTCGGGCGGTTCGGGGAACAGGGGACTGATAAAAATACAATTATAACTGTAAAAGTTGTTGGGTTTTAAATAATACGTAGGTAGCAAGGGAAAAAAAGGGGCTTAAGGAAGAGGAAGTAGTATACTTGAACTTTCCCGCTTTCCTGGACCAGAGCCAACTGGATTGAATAATTATTACGTGCAGCTTATGACATATGATGTCTTGGAGAAGCGGATTAACATTTGCAATAGATTTATTGAGAAAGAACTCGAAGTCAATGAAAAATGACTGATGTTTCAAATAAGAGAATTGAAGTATTTTGGACATATAAAACGACGCGAAGAGTTTTAAAAGACATCGCGGTAAAGAGGAGAATATAAAAATGTCGTTCATCGTTCATTCACCACGTTTCGATTTGTTTCAAGTTTATTTGTTATTGCTACAGACGCAGTATTTGTAAACAGTTCAATATGGGACCAGGCCTTTCAGGTAATGAGCGTCCCATGCGTGTATCAGGCGGCAGGCCTGATTTTTATAGAAAATGCATGGACATCTCAAATTATAGTAGTATAGTAGTATAGTACTATTATAACTATAGTAGATTATTCCCAAGAATAAGTAGTATTAGTAATTAGTAATGATTCCGATCCAGAATATAACGAAGTGAATCAGGCAGACGAACATCATAATATAATGGCTATCAAAGCCCAACAGGAGCTTGATGTCAACTTTTCATCATATCTTCATTTCTATTGGGTATATTGTCATAAAATTTTGCCTGGACTTCACAAATTGGATTACAAAATGATTTCTAGAAGCACATAGGGATACATTTTGAATATGTTGTTATAATGTCACGTAAGTGTTGCATATGTCACTAACAATTTATAAATTATAATTTTTTCTATTTATGTTGTCATATTTGCCCCAGTTTCTTCTAAAATATTCCATGTATTCATGTATTGCTATTTAACTTTGTTATTCGAATAGGTTGTCCAGTTTTCTTCAAATTAGTATATGATAAGATATATATATGTTTATTTATTGATGAGTAGTTATGATTTGAAAAAATAACCCATTGCATTTTTGTCTCCCTTAAATTAAATGTGTACAACTGAGGAAATAACTGGGCTTGGAAAGAGTGGGAAAAGTGCTGCCCAGGTCAAGCTAGTGGATGACGTTTTTAGTACTGAATCTCTCCTCGCTTAGTGAACTTTTATTTATAACTAATCGTAATTTATACTAACTGTCTATTATCATATTAGTCATTATTACGTAACAAATGTAGTACACTCTGACTTTCTTTCATCTTTTGTCTTTTCTATCCATATAAAGACATTTTGACTGAAACGTTGAGTTTTTATTTATAAAACTGAATTTCTACCACATTGATATATTTGTACACGATTCATTAGACTCATTAGTATTCAGTTGTTATTCAAATGCCAAAAGAAATCATTGAGTAAATCATTTTCAGTATGTATCAAGCAATGGCAAACTACTGAGCGTATAAGTGGTGCCTAGAAAATCAACGACTCGTTTACTGTGGTTGTTGGCTACGTCCTTTAGGATATGCCACGATTTTCATTTCATCAGACATGATAACGATTGCAGACAAGGTAACCCAGTTGTCATGGAGGCAGAAGTTTATGCGTTAATTTCTTAAAACACCTCAGAGGGATGATGTAATCATTTACAACAGATGGGTCAGTGATTTGACTTGTGCAGATCCATGGCGATGGGTCATGATTTGACTTGTGCAGATCCCATGGGCTTTCACTTTTCAAGTCAGAAGGAAGACATTTTTAGTTTTGCAGTGACTACGATCAGTCTCACTATGGAAATCATGGCAGTAACTAAAGTGACGTTCTGGCCGGAGTCAAAGACTTTATCCATGCATGTTTTCTCAGTGACTCAATGAGTATGCTCAGGAAGTTGGAAACAGCTTGGCTCGGAGACAGCGGTTGGAATCGCTGAAGAGGTCTAGGCTGACAAAAGTCAGTTTTATTTTTGTGCCAGGGCATGCAGGTGTAAGAAAAATGAATGTGTTGACTTCCAGGTATGGCTGCTGTAAAAACGGGCGAGCAATGGACCAGGCTGATATTCTGAATTTCCTAAGTGAGAATGTGTAAATTATTTAAGTAATGAAAGTGAATCTACAACCCTAAGAAGACTACTAAAATACCAAGTTCAAATGTGGTGTAGCTAGACAAGAGCACTATATTGGTAGTCAAAGAAGAATAGTAAACCAACAAAGAACCGGCATCATTAGTTGACCACGCTAGAGACATAACTGAGGAGGAGATCGGAGCACTTATGGACTTATTGGTTCTATGACAGGTAAAAGAATATTACCTGCCACGCATGTCATTAGAGGCGACTAAAGAGGTTTGGCTGAAATTGGATTCATGTGTCCTAAATGTGTAGAACTCTATGCGTTTAGGGGCCTACCAAACCAATGTGCAACATATACACGTTCTTGGCAAAGATCAAACATATCACAAAGAGTGATTAAAATTGGTAGTAAAGAACAAACGCAAAGAAGAGGAAGAAGTAAATTGAGAGACATACTGAGGAGGAGATCGGAGCACTTATGGACTTATTGGTTCTATGTGCAGAGATGATGATCCTATGACTAAACTAAACTAATTACCAGATCAAAGGGTAGTGGATATTACTTTTTACGTGAAAAGACCATACATGCTGTTCTCAAACTCTCAGGTACTTTTTAGAATATTAATATTCTACTTGCTAAGATCAATTATCTATCTTACTATGTTTATTGATGACAATTAAATATTGCTAATTGTTTTTTTATGAGTTTTTTTCATTTGTATTGGTTTATTATTTTCCTACTTATTCTGTCTCCTTGATGAAAATGAACTGGCAGGACAAAATTACACATACCAAAGTCTTCATAAGAACCAAGATTCCAAGCATCAACACACTGTTGCAGAAGGCCCAGGTGAGGTGGGCCGGTCACGTTGCTCAGATGCCTGATAAACGCATCCCAAAACAGTTGATATATGCCGAACTTGAAAGGGCCAGACGGTCGGTTGGTGGACAGATAAAATGCTTTAAAGACACTCTTAAAGTTTGGCTAAAATGCTACAAAATAGACCAGCATGCTGGGAATCCCTTTGCAATATCACCAAATGTTGCATTGTAACAACACAAGAGGAACTCTCATAGCTGAGAATTGTCTTACTGTTGAGGCACAGAGAAAACAAGTGCATGAAAAGACAGAACACACAACACCCACATGTCTAACCTTGATCATGTATGCACCACCTGTGGTAGTAGATTGTGTTCGAAGATTGGACTCTACAGTCCAGAGATGTACAACCACACTACAGCACACACCAGAGAGGTACAACAACATACGTCTGAGACTGTTGTCATCATCGCTTGTGATGGACGGCTATTATGATAGTCATGCAAGATACTTAGTGATCTGTTTTATATAATACTTTTATAAAGTGATTTTTCTTTAATTTCTCTTTAAGGGTAACCAGGCAGTACCAGATTATGACACAAAAGTCACAATGTCTAGATGAAGAATTGCTGTGTGCAAAACGAGGCAAAGTTCTGCATGTGACCTTGAATCGACCCAGTGCTCTCAATGCATTAAACCTGTCTATGGTCAGAGACTTAACTGTCAAATTGAAGGTAAGGAGTACATAATTTGCCCATCTAACTATTTTTAAGATAACTGTTATCATCAGGTGCCGGCTGACGTAGGTGATCATGGATCTCCATAAATCTCTGTCTTTGGTGTTTGCTATCATCTCAGATGTTGACGCTCTACCGTGCCATGAAGTCAGGCTATCCAAAATTTTCGTCTCCTCCGTTTTGTTTACCCTCAATTTACCGTTGTCACAATGTGTTCTAAACCTCCCTTCCTCATCACATGTGCAAAAAAAAATGATGACTGCCTCTTTCTTGTATTGATTCCTCCTTCCTTTCGCTTGCTTGAAATATTGTCTATATATTCAATGTTGTCTATTATATAAACTTCACTGTCTTTTGTAGCTCACACAGAGGTCCATGTAGTTTTCTGTCAAGTGTTGTTTCGTCAGGCCAGTGATTTTCTCAACCTCCTATTTTTCATTCTCTGCATCGCCAATTTTCTGCGCCATCTCTTTTTCTCTGTATCACTTTCAATCTGGATAGAATCGCTGGGGAGGTCTAAGCTGACAAAGACCAGTTTTATTTTTGTGCCAGGGCATGCAGGTGTAAGGGGAATGAACGTGCGGATAGGCTTGCAGGTATGGCTGCTGTCCAAAGCGGACGAGCAATGGACCAGGCTGATATTATAAATTCCTTAAGGGAGAGAGGCGTGTACATGATTCACGTAATAGTGGTGAATCCACAACACTAACCAGACTGCAAGAACTCAAAGTTAAGTGTGGTGTAGCTCGACAAGAACGCTATGCTGGCAGGCACAGAAGAATTGTAAACCAACAAAGAACCGGTGTCGTTAGTCGCCACACGCTGATGGACGTACTGAGGGAGAGATCGGAGCACTTATGGACTAATTTGTTCGACGTGCAGTGATGGTGATCCGACAACTAAACTAAACTAAATCACTTTCAATTCTCTTATTCTCTGCAACACCCCTATGCTCTATTTTTTTGCATCAACTCCTGTTGTCTATTTCTCGAACATGTGTATTTTGTATGGCTTGGCTTCCTAATACAGTGAGACTTTGCGTCAGTGTCACCACCATCTTCTGTTGTTGGTGTAGTTGTCTATCTTACCTATACTCAACTTCTCCTCATTCTCTGTCACATTTTCTTCAATTTTATCATATTGCTCACACTTCCACTCACCATTTTTCTCTCTAACATTTACGTCTTCCTTATCCTTTACTCAGTCTACTTCAGCTTCAACCTATCACATTGTCAGTATTAGGTCTCAAATATTATATCATAATGTTCACGCTGTGTTTCAGGAATGCATACAGGATACTGAAACATCTGTGGTAACTCTTAGGGGCTCAGGGGACAAGGCATTCTGTTCAGGAGGAGATTTGAAATGTATGTCTTCATTTGTTGCATGATCTGTGCTCTGTCTTGCTTTCTATTGTAGAACATATTGAGAAATGAATCGCTAAGTCAATTTATGGCAGCTGTTGATATTTTTAATGAATATTTAACTAACTTATACACACACCAGCTTGAGATTTCAGGAATCATTCACCATCAACTTTGAATACATATCAAATTGTGATACACAAAGACATGATTAATAATTTTATTTAGCATCACTTAAGCCTAAGATAATCAGCAGATAATCTTTACAGTTGTCAAACACATCTTAAAGGGTCAAAAGTTGAAGGATTGACTTCACTGCGTTGGGTTTTACCAGATATGGTGTGGTCCCTCTCCACAGAACTGGCACACCACCTGCAGAGAGTATTGCACAAAGCCCCAACTCCATAGCTCTGGCAACAATCCTAAGGGTCTCTGGAAAAAGTGCACCCATGAACAGTACGACGCAGTCCGGATTCGAACCCATAACCTTCAGAACACAAGGCGAAGGCGTAACCACATAGCAACAGAGACCCACACATATTACTTGTTTAAAATAATATATGTGCCCCTTCATTTACAATACAATAAAATTGTGTCTATTTTTCTCTTAGGTATGCTCAGGTGAGATATACATTCACAAGAATCTGTTAGGAACATGAAATTGTTTAGTATATCTTATATTATTAAGTATTAGGAACATGTACATGTCTACCGGACAGCAGGGAAATACATATGGACAATTGGTTAGAATTGACTTCAATATATATGGACAATTATTTAGAATTGACTCTACGAACTCGGGGCCCCCCATAAGCTGCTCAACCCCATTCAGCTGGATCAGGTGACGATTAATATTGTTCTTTCAAATTAGAAACTCTTAGTTTTAATTTTCACAGTGTAGTTTTTTTTTTGTCTTCCCACTCTGTCCCCTGTGGGTTTCAGTCAAATTAAAATCCAGTGAAATCAAAATTTAAAACTTAGTTAGCTAAAGGAACAAACTAAGTTTTAATTTTCAGCTTGTGACTGGAGAGTTGACTGTACTGGGAATTGAACACTATATCTGTGTTGCTCATATGTATGTGTTCGTGTGTGTGCACATGTGCATTTTCACCCAGTCTGTGTGTTTGAAGCAGGTGTGTGCAATAAATATCAGCTAATATGTCCTCTTCAGGGCTGATCTCTAGATCATGTGCCCACAAGCCATAATATAACCAAAATGACTAGTCTGTGGTTGAATGATACATACCTCAATATAAGAATGAATGCTGTAGTAAGTAAGAACACTTACAGTTTATGCGATCAAGAAATGTACTAACTTGATATATTTTTCTCTTATGATTTACAGCGTTAACATTTTCTGCAAGAGATGGGAGCAACTATGGGCAGCATTTTTTCTTTGAAGAATTTACTCTCAATTATATCATTGGTGAGTAGACCTTATTTTATGATATGTTTCTGCTCCATGTTTATTTATCCGTCTCTTTGCCTATTTATATCATGAAATAACATACAAAAGAAAATATGGAAGGAATGAATCTTAGAATGTTGAAATAATGCAATACGACAAATAGATGTGGAGGTTATCATCCTCAGAGGACAAAGAAAAGTGACAAACAATATTTAGAGGTAAAAACACTGGTTGTTACTGCCTGTAATATCACTTTTGGGGGCAGTGTAGGACAGGGAGGGGGCACCTGCCTGCGGAATTTAATGACTGTACGGCTAGTGCTAATGTTGAGGTATTGAATGAGATCAAGACACAGAGAAAGCTTATCATCAATATAAGAAAGAGGCAGTCATCATTTTTCGGGTATGTGATGAGGAGGGAAGTTTAGAACACATTGTGACAACCGGTAAAATTGAGGGTAGACAAGACAGAGGAAGACAAAAGAGAAAATTTTGGATAGCCTGACTTCATGGCAATGTAGAGCATCAACATCTGAGTTGATAGCAAACACCAACGACAGAGATTTGTGGAGATCCATGATCGCCTACGCCAGCCAGCACCTGATGATGATCACGGCTAGTGCAGTCACCCTGGAACTAATCAGGTCAGGATTTGTTCTTTATGCCCCAACATAAAAAACTCCTTGGTCTTACTAGAATGGGAAACCGATCTCCAACACATTTGGTCAGATGCTGCATATTGTGTAGTGTAAAAAAGTATAAAAGTAGGAGAGTTTGACCAAATGGATTAGAGTGCAGCTCCCATGTGGGAAACCTGTGTTCAATTTATGGTAACACCAAGGATTCTTTTCTGTTGAGGGCATCAATGAAAAATCCCAACCTGAACAGCTTCGCAGTGACTGCCACTAGCCATTCGGCTATTCAATTTCTCAAGCTCTCGTCCGACCTGTCCTATATCACCTTAAAAATCAGTTCTACAGGCAGTAACGACCAGTGTTTTTAAAAACAGTATAAAGTGCATGGAACAGCGAAATAGACTGTTTCTATAGAGAAGAAACACAGCTAGGTGGCATCATGTAAATGTGTGAAGGCTGTCATTGGTTAGGCATATAGAATCAGAATCAAGCACATGCTGAAGATATTATACTATTGATATTATCAATATATAGCAGCTTACTCTCTGCCACCCGTAACATAGCTACTTTCACTGACTCAAATGACCAAGATGATTTATAAGTTGTTATTCTAGATTAAATTTATTGCATGTTCTTAGATCAGATGAAAAGAGACTAAATCGACACGTCCTTATGTGGTCACCAGTTGGGAAAAGAAAACGTGGAAAACCAAAGACCACTCTTCGAACAACCATCCAACAAGAAAGTAAACTATTGGGATGTAAAATCATACAAGATCTCCAACTGCTAGCAAAGAACCGTATCACATGGAGATCTAAAACCTCTGCTCTATGTGCTGCCTTTGGCACGAAAGGAACAAACTAACTAACTAATTCTAGATTAAATGCAGTAGAAAAAGATATAGTAGTAGTAGTAGAGATGTCAGGAAGTGTTTGCCCTCTGCTCAATGTACCTATCAGTTATATGAAGACTATCATCATAGCACTCCGGACACTTCCATAGATGATCTCCGCATCAACAAATTCAGCAGCGTCCAGCTGTCCAATATGCCAGTTTGATGTTGATTAATCAATCTCTTTGCATATTTGGTATGTCATTCTTTTGGGCTGCACCAATATCGACACCCATCACTCACAGTCAGGTCAGCTAGTGGGATTCACAGCCCTGAAACTCCTCTGTTTTGAAAGACTCTCTCAATGTGTTTAGAATGTCATTTCGGTTCATGACTGCTCCCTCTGATATTGTAGCCATGCCAACCAATCTATCAGCTTGTTCATTACCACCGACTCCTATTCTATCTATATCGTTTTCATGTCCTGTTTTAGACATCAAGAGATTTCCATGGCTACCATTCTGTTGCCTTTCTACCAATTGTTTCCCTCATCAGGTCACAATCTTTCATCTCTCTTACCACATTTCTTCTTAATGTTTCCTTTGTACATCCAGGCCTTATTTTCCCATCCGCTGTTGATTGAAGAGCTGTTCTAGCCATTGTAATTATTGGTATGGAGAGCTGTTCTAACCATTGTTTTTTCTTTTTTTTTTTCTTTCGTCCGCTTTCAACTCAGACGAAGTTTCATCTCTGAAATTGATTTTTGCGTGAAAATCCGTTTTTCCAATTTCTTACAATGGCAGCAGCGTGCACATTGTAAATTACTTTACACTGGCAGCCGTGTGCTCAATGTACTCGTAATTAGTGTTCCCTCGCCATACAGGCAGATTTTCTCCGACTTCAGAGGTACTCACGTTATCGTCCTGAGTAAGACCAGGGGACTCGAATAAATGCCGGACAGTAGGTTCGAACCCGAGCTATGAGGCGTCTCACAGCTAGCAGGCCGAGCTACTATCAACTACTCTAGGCAGTCCCCTCTAACCATTGTAATTATTAGTATGCAACATATATGCCCAATCCATCTTGGTCTTTTAATGATGGTCTCCAATGGTCATCTCTCTCGGGATCACCGCCCAGACCGATGTACCAGATCTCCCCATAAATTTTATTCATGTGTAACTTTGATTCATGCAGCCTTAGCATTGGTGTGTTTACGTCACATCTTCAGCACCATTTGGACCAGAGCTTATCCCTTGGCGATGTGTCCGGTTTCAGCCAGCGTTTACTCCGTTCGCTCTCTGTTCTGTAGCCATCTAGTGTTTTTACAGTGTGGGGTAGCTAGCCCCACGTCCAACCTCCGTAGTCACATCTTACGACATGCATGGCAGGTAACAGTGGTTCTATTCTTTACACCCTAATTTGGGCCCCAGTAACCACTCGGGTGCAATGATCATCTGTAGCTTAAGCGGAAGTGAGCTTGATCTGGTTCAAACTCTGTGGCAGGCAGTTTGGAAGCAAATTTATTTCACTGTGATATTTAGGAAAGGCAAAAATAGACCTCACCATTCATAAAGCAATGAAAAACTTCTGAACGTATAAGCGGTGCCTAGAAAATCAACGACTCATTTACTGCGTTCGATGATTACATCCTGTTAAGGATATGTCACGATTTTTATTTGTTCTCAAATAATGCAGTTTGGTTGTTTGAAAAAACGTTTTTTATTATTATCATCATCAAATAGCTTGTCCTGAGCAGAACTTTCCACCCTAACAGTGCTTTGGAATTTCTCTCTCTCATATGCTAGATATCCCGCCTCTGCAGCCATCATGCTCAAATCATCAGTTACATCCTGAGTACATCTTGTCCTTGTTATTCCTATTCTTCTCTTTGCCGGGTTGCCTCCTTCTATAATCGTCTTGTCCATTCCTTTGTGTCTCTTTATATGTCCAAAACATTTCAATTTCCTTTTCTTATTTGTAGCATCAGCCAGAATTTTAAATTGTACCTATTAAATATAAATGGTAATGTATGTGTAAGCTTGATTTGATGCAATTTTCTTATGTTTCAGGCACGTTTCCAAAACCTCTCATCTCCATACTGAACGGAATCACTTTTGGTGGGGTAAATATACAACCTTTTATGTGGCTACTTCTCTGATATAAAATGTTGGAGTAAATACAGAATCTTTCATGTGGCTACTTCTCCAATATGGAATATCTTAGTTGCTATACATACATGGCTTTTTAAAACAAATTGTTGATGGTCCTATCAATCAATCATTCCTACATAACACTCTACCAAGTACCTGAAACCAGCACATATTATTATAATATGAATGTTAAGTAAATCTACATCTGATAGTAGACTGGACAGAGAGATCGAAACTAGAATCCAACAAGCCAACAACATTACATAGCAGCTTACCCCAATCTTGAAACACCCAGCAATTCCAGTAGAGACTAAAAGACAGATTATAAATGCAATCTTCATACCAACACTGTGCTACCAGTGCCAAACATGGGCACTGACAAAAGAACAAGAAAGGAAAATTACCACATGCGAAATGAGATGCTTGAGAAAGCAGTAAATAAACAAGAAGAGACCATATAGAAATGAGGAAATTAGAAGAACAGTCGGAACAACACCTGCTATTAGATTTATTGAAAAACAGAGACTCAAATTGTTTGGCCACTTGATCAGAAGGAACCCGAATACACCTAGTTGCAAGAGCTACAACCTGAATATGGAATCATCAAGAGGAAGGGGCAGACCAAGAAAAAAATGGGTTGATGGAGTTACAGACATCTTAAAACTCCATAATACCACAGCATATCAAGCGACCAAGCGTGCATTATCTCGGAAACCGATCATCAGTTAAACCTGCTACGACCTAACGCAAAAAAGCAGAGAAGGACAAAAGAAAAAAAAAGAATAAATCTACAACAATGCAAGAAATGTCACCATGTAATATAAGATACATGCTGACTGGAAAAAAACACAATTTATCCATGGAGGTTATTTAAAATATAATTGCAGAGTTATCTTATGACTATAAAAATGTGTGGAGAGATGTATTGTACAACCATCAGTATGTATACACTTGACATCTGTTGGTGGGGCACCTATGTGTCTGCAAAGAGTGCTGTAACCTCAGTTCAGTAACCAATAACATTCTCAGTTTCTCTGTTCCATATTGTCCTTCCATTGCACTCTAAATCATCTTGGGGTCATATATATATATATATATATTATATATATATATATATATTGAGAATAGTAATATATAGAAAATTGAGGTATTTTGGACATAAAAAAGACACGAAGGCTGGAGAAGACCGTCATGGAAGGAGGCAGACCGACAAAGAGAAGAGGAAGACCACGGAGAAGATGTATTCAGGATGTAACTGATGGCTGCAGAGGTGGGACATCTGTCCTATGAAAGAGAGAAATTCCTGAGGACTGTTGGGGAGGAAAAGTTCTGTTCAGGACAAGCTATTTGATAATGATGGGTAATAGATAAAAGGAGTGATATGAAGTTGAATAATCGATACAACTGTCTACACCATATTGTTGAACAATCAAATAAAGACAGTTAACATTAGAAAAGTTTAACTGACAATACGATTTTGGTACAGACAATACAATATTTACTGGAAACCAACAGCAGCTATAAGAAATTGCAACCAAAACAGAAAGTAGATAAAACAAAGTTTGACAAGATGATGATGTATTTTTATCCTAGGCTGCTGGCTTGACCGTGCTGGGACGGTTTTGTGTTGCAACAGATAGAGCAGTATTTTGTATGCCAGAGTGTGCTATAGGTAAGTTTGCATTGTTCTTCAATACCAGATTTTACAATAAACCATTTTAGCCACTTTGTGATCTCTACCAGTTCTTTTTCTCTTCCACCATTTACTTCTTTATAGAAGTGTTGGGGAGAATATAGTGATCTTGTATGCTTGTTCTAATGCACTTTGTAAGTTGTTATTCATTTTCTTAATGCTGTTCTTGATGCCATTGCTCCATGCTTTGCGTGGTCTTCCTTTTGCTCTGTACTGGTTATACTTTTTCTATGTGGCTCTCTGTGGTAGACGATACCAGGACATTTTTGTCAGATGTCCAAACCATTTAATCTGTTGTTACTGTAACCAGATGTTACTGTAAAGAGATGTTACTGTAAAGAAAATTATTTTTCATTTTGTTCTCACTTCCATATGTAATCAAAATTAACCACTTTGTCCCCGTTTACCTGTATTGACAGAAAAAGTAAGTATCCACTTTTCATGTACTACCAGAATTGACAGTAAAAAAGTAAATGACCACCGACAACCAGAATGTTCAGTAGATAGAAGCATTGAGATTATCATAGTACTGCATTGATAATATCATCATTTGTTGTGTGTTTTGATAGGTTTGTTCCCTGATGTAGGCTCAGGCCATTTTCTGTCCCGTCTGCCTGGCAACATGGGGATGTTTTTGGGACTAACTGGTCACAGACTGAGAGGTCGTGACATTGTGAGAGTTGGACTGGCTTCACATTACATTGATTTCTCGAAGGTTTGTGTCTTCTGTTTCATTAAGTCACATTTCATTAAGTTTTCTTAACTCTTAGAAGTGCCCGCCTGCCCAGCCATGTTCGTAGCGTGTTGGACGATGGGTGGCAAGCCCCCTGTGAGTGTGGTTCAATTCCGCGAGCTGGCAGAAAAGCCACAGGTTCTCCAGATTTATGGTGTTCGTGACACCAAACTGAAGGGTTATGATGTCCATGGCACCGAGCCAAAGAGCTGAAAGCTCAAGTGCTTCTGGATCGAAAAAACTCTTAAAAGCCAAATTGCCACGCTAAGTGATGCTTATGTTGGACACCAATTTACACATGCCACTCTGAAGGGTGTTTTTAAAAATCTAAGAGTTGTACATTTATATTCCAGTCCACTTTTACTAATTTAATCTTAGGTCATTCGTCATGTGGACATCGCTGTTTTCGATTTTAGTTTAGTAAATTGATAAAATTAGCTAAAAATGTGAACAGCTGATTATTTTTACACTCAATTTTTACTTGAAATAAATGCTAAATCTTCTGACCACCCCAAAAACTGTTTAAAAATGTTATTTATTGATAAAAACTGATGAAACTTTCCTGAATTGTGTAAATATGGATGTAGTATGAACACAAAAACATTTTAAGTCTTAGGATGTATAGGATATGTTGAAATTGAGTAGTAAGGGACAATTTTGTTCTCATTATTACTATTGTTTTACCTGCTTACTAAAAATCATTTTGCTGTTCCATTTTCTTATTCAGAAATATTTCATCAATGTATCTAAACAGAGCATTCAATTCTACACATTTTGTCATATGGTACATGTTTCATATATAACAAATAACAGTTTTATAACAGAACTAATAACAGCTGTCTGTATAAAAATGCATTATTTAAAAAGTGGCTTGTAAAAACATGCTTTTTAACCTGATTCTCTAAGAGTTAATCCCCCTACAAGAAGTAACCATAACTCTTTCCACGCAGTTATTTCCTCAATTTTTAAGCAGTTAATTCAAGGAAGTAAAAAAATAATATTTTAAAAATAAAACAATCCCAACTACTCTCAATAAATAAACATATATATTATTATATACTAAATTGAAGAAAACTGGACAACCTAATAGAATAACAAGGTTAAAAGTAGTATAAGTAAAACAGTAGAAGTAATACAAGAAAGACTTCTTATAAGGGAAGCAACTCTATGGCGCAGTGTGCGGCTTATTGCGCGCAGCGGACTTCCGCCGTGGCGCAGTGTGCGGCTTAAAGCGTGGAAAGAGTTAAATGAACCGTTCAATCAGGGTCACAGATATTGGAGTTGATAACACGCTGTGCTAGTGACCACTAGCTGTAGAGTAGAAATCCAGGGGTCCAAAGTCAATTTGGGCCAAAAATTCTCAATGTGTAAATGGACTTCTTTGAACATAAAGTTGATGCCTGATAGTACACATCCTAATATCATTTACCGGAACCAGAAAATCTGATTAAAACGTGTGACTACCTCTAGTAGTTTTCTAAATGAGGTGAACAAATTCTTCAATTTACTTCTTTGAACGCTCCATTTCGACCACTTGTTAACCACTCTGTATGATTTGTATGTGATCTGAGCCTAAGAGCGATTGTACGTTTTGCCAGTTATGCGCCTACAAAAAGGCCAGCACATCTGATTTCTGCGATGCTTTTTATTTACTAAGGTAACTTCCCTAGGTCCTACATAAATCGCCTCTTAAGACATGCCTTGTAGGTCACAGTGATACTATTTTTTGCAACCCTTGCACCACACGGGTATTTTGATTTACAAATGGACATAATTATTACTGAGTACGTGAGTCATTGACTAATTATATTAACAGCTATTGAAACCAACAGTACTTATATAGTTTGGTGAAATGATACTCTTTGATTGGTGTCAACCTAACTTGATTATTTGCAGATTCCTCATTTAGATTTGGTCTTGGAAACACTTCAACCTTATGTCTCAGCGGATCACATAGATGCTTTGTTGAAAGACTTTGAGTCAATGGTAAGTGAGTGGAAGAATTCGAGTCAACGGTACATGAGAGTAATTACTGAGTCAAGGATAAGTGAAAATAATTTTGAGTCGAGGGTACATGAGTGGATGATGTCGGGGCATGGATAAAAGTGAGTGAATGATGTCGGGCATGGATAAAAGTGAGTGAATGATGTTGGGGCATGGATAAAAGTGAGTGAATGATGTCGGGCATGATAAAAGTGAGTGAATGATGTCGGGCATGGATAAAGTGAGTGAATGATGTCGGGACATGGATAAAAGTGAGTGAATGATGTCGGGACATGGATAAAAGTGAGTGAATGATGTCGGGACATGGATAAAAGTGAGTGAATGATGTCGGGCATGGATAAAAGTGAGTGAATGATGTCGGGCATGGATAAAAGTGAGTGAATGATGTCGGACATGGATAAAAGTGAGTGAATGATGTCGGGACATGGATAAAAGTGAGTGAATGATGTCGGGACATGGATAAAAGTGAGTGAACGATGTTGGGGCATGGATAAAGTGAGGAATGACTTCGGACATGGATAAAAGTGAGTGAATGACTTCGGGACATGGATAAAAGTGAGTGAATGACTTCGGGACATGGATAAAAGTGAGTGAATGACTTCGGGACATGGATAAAAGTGAGTGAATGATGTCGGGCATGGATAAAAGTGAGTGAATGATGTCGGGACATGGATAAAAGTGAGTGAATGATGTCGGGACATGGATAAAAGTGAGTGAATGACCGAGGCATGGACAAAAGTGAGTGAATGACCGAGGCATGGACAAAAGTGAGTGAATGACCGAGACATGGATAAAAGTGAGTGAATGATGTCGGGACATGGATAAAAGTGAGTGAATGATGTCGGGACATGGATAAAAGTGAGTGAATGATGTCGGGCATGGATAAAAGTGAGTGAATGACCGAGGCATGGACAAAAGTGAGTGAATGACCGAGACATGGATAAAAGTGAGTGAATGATGTCGGGGCATGGATAAAAGTGAGTGAATGATGTCGGGACATGGATAAAAGTGAGTGAATGATGTCGGGCATGGATAAAAGTGAGTGAATGATGTCGGGACATGGATAAAAGTGAGTGAATGATGTCGGGGCATGGATAAAAGTGAGTGAATGATGTCGGGCATGGATAAAAGTGAGTGAATGATGTCGGGCATGGATAAAAGTGAGTGAATGATGTCGGGACATGGATAAAAGTGAGTGAATGATGTCGGGACATGGATAAAAGTGAGTGAATGACCGAGGCATGGACAAAAGTGAGTGAATGACCGAGACATGGATAAAAGTGAGTGAATGACCGAGGCATGGATAAAAGTGAGTGAATGATGTCGGGGCATGGATAAAAGTGAGTGAATGACTGAGGCATTAATAACAATGAGTGAATGACTGATTCATGGATAAAGGTTAGTAAATGACAGCATGGATAAATGTGAGTGAATGACTCTGAGGCAAGGATGAGTCATGGATAACAGTGAGTGAATGACTGCTTAATGGATAAATGTGAATGAATAACTTAGAGGCAAGGATAAAAGTGAGAATAATTTAGAGTCACGGTTATGTTAGTGAATTACTTTAAGAAGTTGAGGGTGAGTGAGTCAATTACTTCATGTTTTGAGTGACTGAGTTGATGATGAATGAATGTCTGCTAATACTGAATACATCTGTCTGTATCAACAACAGTATGTCTAAACATTATCTTCACTGAAATATTTCAGAGTGAAACAGTATTTCCTGAGAGCTTTACTTTGGAGCAGCACTTGGAACAAATAGCTTATTGTTTTAATGGTAACTCGGTGGAAGAAATTGTGAACAATTTACAACAGGATGGTTCAGAATGGGCCCACAAACAACTTAATGCCATCAAGAAAATGGTTAGCATAATTATTATATATTTGTCTATTTATATGCAATATATTTGTTTAAAGGTGTTTCTCGTCCAATATGCGACCAAAGTGATATTATACCTCTAAAAATAGTCCTTCTACACATCAAAGAAGTAGATATGCTCATGTTTATGAGAATGTACAATCAGAATGGCTTGCTTGTTCAATGTATATTTTTCTGTTTGCCTTTCTATTGAAAAGTTTCAAAAATGGTTTACATAAGATAAACAGATGACTTGACTTATTCCTCTCCGCTCCTTGTGTAGCATAGGGCCTCAACAGTTGTTCTCCACTCTTTTCGGTCTCTGGCTGCTTTCTTTGTGGTCTCCCCAGGATAGTCGAGCACTCTTCAGTTCCTTAAGATGATTTGTCTCCAGGTCTGTTTAAGGATGTCCTCTTTTCATTTTTTTTGCAGGGTCCACACAAGTGTTTGTTTAGTGACACTCTACTGTGTCTTCCGTAGGGTATGCCAGACCCATCACCATTTTCTCCTCTTGACCCCTGGGTCATCATGGGTTCCTGTAATAATTCTACAAATAGTTCTACACATCAAAGAAGACATGCTCATGTTTGTGAGAATGTAAAATTATAATCGCTTGCTTTTTTCTATTTGCCTTTTTATTTAAAAAATGGTTTATAAAAGATGGCTGATGTCTGTGTGATATGGTCTTCTATTATGATATTGAAATGTTTCCTTGTATTTGTAATAAGTGTTTGTTTGTTTTAACTTTCACAGAGTCCCACTTCACTCAAAATCACATTCCAGCTACTTAAAGAAGGTTTGAACAAAAGTCTAGCGGAGACTTTGAAGTCAGAGTACAGACTGACTCAGAGGTGTATACAAGACAAGGATTTCCATGAAGGCATTAGAGCAAGTATGTCTTCTAGAACAGTAAATATTGTGTGCAGCAAATCTGTCTCTGTCATTGAAACAAAGGGCATACATTTTACACTGTTCTTATTTTCTCTTATCCTGTTTTGCCTCACTGCATCAGGATAAGATTTCTAGAATTGCTTTTTGTGTGCGCTTCATAAAGTGTTTTTCGCCATTTGAGCTCCACCTTTGGACCACAGCATGGACACAGCGTTAGGATAAGATGAGATTTATAGAACAAGCTTTTTATGTGTGCTTCATAAACAGTGTTTTTATTCACCTCTGAGGTCCACCTTTTGCAAGGACACAGCGTAGGGATAAGACAAGACTTCTAGATCAGACTTTTGTGTGCGCTCCATAAACTGTTTTTCGTCGCCTCTGTTATCTCTGAGGTCCACCTTTTGCTTTGTATCCACTGTATCGTAGTAACATTGCTCTTTGAGGTGCACTGTCTGTTGGTAATCTGCTTATGTGGCCGAACCATTCAATTTATTGTTTCTTGATGAAGTTCAGTACTGATGTTGTACCCACTTTTTCTTGTCTTCATTTCTAAACCGATCTCTTCTTGTTACTCCCAGAATTCTGCGTAGACACGCCATCTCTAGTTTTCTTCTATAGTTTGATGTCACCGTCCATGTTTGGCACTGATAACATAATGTTGGGAGAACAATTGTATTGAAGAACAGTGCTCTTTTAGTGTTCATGGTGACATAATTGGATTTCAAAATTGGTTTACAATATGCTCTCAAATTGAGAATATGATTAAAATCAAGGCACTAATGAAATCTTTAATAGTCAAACAAGTTAGCAGTAGACAGATTCTCTCATGGAAACAATATACACTCAGAACAGAGAAGAACAATTCACTAGGAGGCAACCATGAAATTGAACACTGACATATACCAATTCTCTTGAATTCTTTGAAACCCCCAGGGCAATAGAGGTAAGGGAAGACCCAGGAATACCTGGAGACGGAATACCAAAAAATGGGGAGAGAGTGGAGAGATCTGGAAAAGATGGCCTTGTATAGGCGGGCTTGGAGAGCTTTGGTTGCGGACCTATGCTAGCCCAAAGTAGGTTGCAAGAAGAGTTGCAACACAAGTATCTGGTGTTGTAGAGACTTTACATTGAAACAGATGAGTTTTCCATGTCGACTATTCCAGTTACACCTGTATGTGGACACTTTGCAACAACGAAGAAAAGAACATCCAGGATGTTGACGGGCTACTAACATCTTCATACTACAACCTGGTATTGCAAGCTCTCTTAACACCCCTGTGGCAATATATTTTTTATGGGATTATAGTTTTTGAAACTTTTTCCATTTACCCTGCTTGTTAGATTGTGTCAGTCTACAGTGATAACTGCACCTTTTGTTGCCACCACACGACCATTTTCAGCATATCATCACATTGTTGTGACTAATTTGCCTCCTTCCCTCTTCAGTCAATAATGACTGCAGATTAGTTTTAACTGTCACTACTTGAGGTGGGACATAGGGTGTTGACCAGCTCTGGTATGCAGATACCAGTGTCACTACTTGGAGGTGGGAGTAGATTCTTGGTCAGCTCTGGCTTGTTAACCCTAATATAACATTTTAGTTCCCACAAATTTGAGCGTTGGAAGAGAAATTTCCCCAAAAGCCTTGACTGCAGGCACAGGTCACCACTAATTTCCTCTCTAAATGAACTGCAAATTCCTAAAATGCCAATAGCAGATATAGTATCATAGTAGAAGATGGAGACAAACACATACTAGTGTTAAAATCTAGCTTGTTTTTGGTTTTGTCTATTTGCAGCCATACTTGACAAGGATGGAAAGCCACACTGGCATCCAGCCACACTTCAAGATGTGACAGCTGAAAGAGTTAACCATTACTTCTCTGCCTTAACTGAAGGACAAGAACTAGATCTCAAGTGATGTCTGTCTCTCTCTAGTAAATTTCATATCTGTCTATGCCAACTGTGATAGTGCCTGGTTATAGTGCCCTTAACACATTATATACAATTTCCTGTAGCCTTTTCAGACCGTAGGGTTTGAAGTACCTGTCACTTCACATTTCTAGACTCTAGTGAGCAAGAGGTAGTAGGGCCAATACTTTTCCTCACGTGTGGAACATGGAGTGTGGGATTAAACCCACAATCCTCTTGTGTCCAAGTCAATAGGCGAATGATTACACAAATCCGTCCCTCCATGTAACACACTACCTTCCCAGTAAATGTAGTCATCCTATTTGTCCTCTTTATTAGAATCATGTGACCATGACAAGCCTACACCAAATGCTTCAATGGTTGTTAACCTATACATATCCAACTGTTGTTGTATGACCATGCCTAGTAGGCAGTGGTTCTTTTATTCATTCCTTCTTAATCAGGGTGTATACACAGAAGTTTCTAAACCACATTTATTCTATCTCAGTATTCAAGTTTTTAAAATTCTATTTTAAACAACAAATAAATTCTCTTCTTATTATGGGGACCCTCGCGGTGCCTACAGTAAGTGCACTGCGCTGAGATCTTCCTGTGTAAGAAATAGATCGGAGCACACATGGTTAGTCACCAAAGTGCAATGATGATGGTCCTATCAATCTTGTTATGTTGCTACATTTACTTGTATATTATTCAATCAAATCTAATCATGTTTTATACACACATCTGTATATGCAATGTGGGATATATGTTAGACTGTGTCCAGTCATGTAAAATAGTTAGTATAGTCTGTCCATTAATTCGTGAGCACGTTTGAAATTGATTTTCTCGAAAACTACCTGTTGGATCTCAGTGATTTTTGCATGCAGCCTTAGAATATCCATGGCGCTAAAATAAAGCTAACCAGTAGTCCATAGATGCTACGGATTTTGCACATCGGCGAATTCCTTTGATTTTTTATGACAATTGCAAATACAGGGCTCAAATTTTAGATTTTACAGTATCCCTAGAATTTGTCCATGTCAATTCTATTCATAGGTGTATCTCCATATTAACTTGATAGGTCAAGTAATTAAGTGTGTTGCCCTTTATGTGCAATCGTGAACTTGGATACAATATGCAACAGTTAGTCCTCCCTTCGGTCACCATTAGACCCCAGGGTGTCTTAACTTCACCACAAATTGTATGATGGTGAGCGCATTTGGATATGGAAATGTATCGTTGCTATTTCTCAGTCTGTAATCAAAATATGATTTGTATCATCCCGAATCTGACGATTCCATGAGGTTGATAATTGTTACTGGCTGGACAAATTGTAATCCATCTAGGTGCCAGTACTCGTCTTCCTCTCGGAGCACATGTTCAACACACTTCTTCAGAACTGCATGTCTATCATTGAGAGGGACTCACGTGTCAGAACTTCAACATCACACATATTAAACGTCCTGTTCTGTTCGGCAACTTGCCTTTTACTTTGCCAGACAAGCTCTATCGGATTGAGGTGAGCATGATATGGAGGTAGTCGCAAAGACGTGTGGCCGTATTCCCAATGATTTTGTCAATATGAAACACCTTTGTCTTATTTGTCATCCTCACCAGGTGCAACAACTCGGGTTTCAAATATGTATCATCGAAGCTGACATTTTCCTTAGCAAGCCAAGTCCTAATTTGATCTTTTGTATTTGATGCAGTTGGTACTTTGTCTTCGCTGATACTGCGTTGTGATAGGATGCATTATCCATTACCAAGCATGATGGTCTGTTTAGAATTGGAGTAGATCTTTCTCCATCCAGTGCCTGAAAATATGTCCATTCATTTCTGTGTGGTAGTCCCTACCGTCGGTACTTTTGATTGGAAAATAATTCCAGCGTCATGGACAAGACCTTCTTCACTGCTTCCTGCATGTGTTAGTATAATCCGCTGGCCTTTGCTGCTTGGTATTTTCTTTTCTGTTCACCGTCTACTGATTGCCATTCTTTAGCATTGGTGTGTGAGCATTGACCCAGGATTCGTCCAAATATACAATATCATAGCCTTGCCTCCGCCGCTCACGGATCTGCTTCAGGTATTTACTTCGGGCAGCAATTAAATGTGGCTTTTCATAAATAATATTCCTGCCGCCTATAGTTTTTCTGAAGGTGAAGCGGGCTCTTACATTTTCCATAGAGTACTTTTAGAAATGTCAATCTGATTGCAGTTTTAATTTCAGTTTCCTGAGAGTAACAAGTTGATTTATCGTCGCAAACATTTTCAAGAGCTCCGTCTTATGACATCTATGTCAAAGTCGTCAATTGTTCTTTCCTTCCTTGTTTGACATTAGTGCACTTTGTGTCTTGTTTAATCCATCGGGAAAGGATTCTCTATTCAGACCAAGCGCCAGTTGCGTTCGTTTCTCAGGATTATGAATATCGCAATATATAGATGACCTCTCTTAGATTCCCTACGGAAGTGTTGGTATAGTAAAACTGTAACCTTCTGCATTGTTATAAATGTGCACTTCATTATGAATGTGATATCAATGTCAGTTTTGATAAGCCAACAAATATGATACAATAGCTTCATACAAATAGCGAGATACACCTATGACTATACAGCGGTATCCCAATTATAACGTCATATGCTTTCCGCTTTCAAAGTCGACTGGGTTAGGTGCGCGGGAATTCGTGAAACTCACTATATTTCATTGTTACCATAATGTATTTTTAGAACAACGCGTCTGTGTACCGTAAATCTGTTACTATTGTGTACAATCCGGTGAGGTTGATTTTAATATAACCTGAAGAAGAAATATTTCAAACTACATCAAATTTTCTTGGACAAAAAATATTTCTCTAGCGTCATGGATATTCTAAGGCTGCTTGCAAAAATCACTGAGATCCAACAGGTAGTTTTAGAGAAAATCAATTTTAAACGTGCTCACGAATTAATGGACAGACTATAGGTGTGAGGTTACATTGTTGAAGGAATGCATTCTGATTCAGACCTTTGTGATGATATACTTGTGATAAGATGATGAATCATGATCAAATTCCATAGCACTGATCATTTTTATATGAACACTTTTGCATAATTTAAGATGTGTGACTGGTCTGACTTTGATATGTGTATCTACTAGCACACACGTTTATATCAATCTTATTACTTGCATACAGGGTCTGACTTTGATATGTGTATCTACTAGCATTCATGTTTATATCAATCTTATTACTTGCATACAGTCTTGCAGAGATATGAAAATCTCAAATTATATTTCTAATTGTGATGTTGTCTTCATGAATGTTAATTGTTTCTCTTTGATATATGTATATATATATATATATACATACAAGGAGAAATCAATAAGTAAACCACAAATGGCTGTAGAAAATAACTAAACATGATAACAACTTGAAACCAGTTTATTTTTATACATGCATTGTCCCTTTATTTCTCAACATAATTTCCACAAACATTGATGCATTTATCCCATTGTTTTATCAGTATTCCCAAACCGGCTGCATAGAACTGCGTGCTCTGTTTTCACATTTAACTTTGACGTCATTCGCAAAATGTCTTCCATCAAGGTGGGTTTTCAGTGGACCAAAAAGGTGGAAATCACTAGGGGCTAAGTCGGGACTGTAAGGTGGATGTTCCAGAACTTCCCACCATGGTTAATTTTCTCCTGAGTTAATCGAGCCGTATGTGGTCTGGCATTGTCATGAAGAAGCAACACTCCTCTAGTCAGCAGTCCTGGATGTTTTCTTCAATAGCATCATGAAGCATCGATAAAACTTCACAGTACGATTCAGAATTCACATTGTCACTTTTCTTCTTGAAATTGGTTAAAAGTACTCTTGAAATCCCAAACACCATCAGCATAACCTTTCCTGTTGATGGTGTAGCCTTGAATTTTTGGACACAAGGCGAAGAAGGATATTTCACTGCATTCAAGCACGCTTTGATTTGGGCTGGTAGTGATGTACCCATGATTCGTCCCCAGTAACAATCCTGTTCAGCATGTCTTCTCTTTTCATCTTGATCGACAGAGATGATGCAAGACAGGCCAAATCAGTTCATTTTGTTCCTCCTTCAATTGTCTGGGTACCCACCTTGAGAAAACTTTCTTAAACTTCAATCGATCATGCATTATGCTGAACCATGTAAGCACCCTATGCCAGATGCTAGAGTCTATCCTCACTCGCCTCTTATCATCTCCTCCACCCGCTGCATGGATGCTTCTGTTGGAATCTCAACAGGACGACAAGATCGGATTTCATCAACAATTTTAGAGCATCCTTGAGAACATTTTTCTAACCAGCTATGCACGCTTACGGGACAAACATTTGTCAGCATAAACAGGAAGCATTTCCTTATGAATGTCCTTTGCAGGCAGTCCTTTTGTCCACAACGGCATGCTGCTCTTTGGTTGTACCTGTTCAGTACAGTCATCATTTTGTTTATGCGCTGAGCATGCGACACCTAGCGCCACCTGACAAATGGGAATATAAAGTTTGATGTTACTGTCACCTAATGACACCTTTAGAAAACACAACTACATTTACCTGCCATCCCACAGAACTGTGCGACTTACTTATTGACTCACCCTCGTATATATATATATATATCAGTTAGCAATTATTATACAAACTGTTGATTTATATAAAACTGTTGATCAATAAAATAATGAAATATAACATCTCTACTGGCTTGCAATGTTCAAAATTCCAGTAACTCTAAGCATTGACATGCAATGTTTCAAAAGTCAAGATGTATTTTATAAACCTAGGGCCAACTTGATCACGGCCAAAGGGTGCCTTCATTAAACACTAAATGGCCCTTTAACACACTCAGAGCGCTGTCATTCGAAGGAGTGATGACGCTCAGAGTTTTACACGTACTGTGTCCACTCGTTGTGACACTTCTGGGTAGGGTCCAATAAAAAAAAGATAAACCAAAAACAATTGCTAATAGACACAATGTTAATTCTACTACACAAAGTTCATGTATCAATGTTTATTAGAAACCAAAAGTCTGCTAGCTATATCCAGCTTCTCTGCCTACTGGCTAAGATCATAGTGTAGTTCCCACTTCATCGCTGCCAAAGGGTGGGTGCTTTCATAGAACCAATATGCAACTAAGCACATTTAAACAAATTCCGAGCATCTCTCATTCAAAATGACAACTTTCTTACTTTAAAAAAACATTTCAAGTGTAACTGGATCCACCCGCTGTGGCACTACCGGGTAAGGGCCCAATTAAAAAAAATGCAGTGCCCACTTTAAAGGCCAAAATGTGGGATCCTTCATAGAGCTAATAGGTAACTAATTACATTTAAACAAATTCCGAGCAGCTCTCATTACAAGGAATAATGACATTCAGAGTTTTTACACGTTTCAAACATAACTGGGTCTAGCCGCTGCAGCAATACCGGGTAAGAGCCCTATTATATATATATTTTTTTTAAAAATAGTGCAGTGCCCACTTGATTGGGACCAAAGGAGGGGAGTCTTCATAGAGCCAATAATTACATTTAAACAAATTCAGAGCAGCTCTCATTCACTATCTTCTTCTCAATGATCCAGCGGCGCTTGAGCTCTTGCCCTTCAGCCCTTTGCTATATAGCGGTATCTGCACGCGTTTATAAGTTGTTCTTTTGTTCCGTATAATGTGTTCTATTTTTCTGGCCTTGGAGAAGGAGGATCTTCTTGATGTTAACGGTTTCATGATGATGTGCACACAACTGGCACTCTAGAGTGTATTGGGGTTGAATTCTGTTCAAGTGATAATTAAGTCAGTGTATGTGTTGAGTTCGGAGTCTAAAAATGGTGCTCTGATCTTTTCTTGTAAGGTGAGCAGCTCTCATTCAAAATAGCCCAATTTACCACACACAAAAAAATAAATCTTTGAAAGCAATATTTCTTGCTGATGTGCATGAAATGAAACAACATCTTGATGTTCTTGTTCAGGTACCAACAAATCAACTTGTCTTCATCGCTTCTTAATTTTTGATGAAAAGAAACAAAGTAAAATCATGTTAATGTAATTTTAGAGCAGTATCATACAAGTCTTACAACAGATAGAAATCTTACTGAACAATTCTTCAACAGATAAAAATAGATACTTATCTGATTTACAAGTTTTAAGCATGAATATAAATCTTGCATAAGTATAAATCTTACTAATTAAGTCTTACCACACCCAATGGAAATCTTTTTGAAGAAAAACATATCCAGATGACATACGATAGAAAATAGATACTTTAGATTGCCTGTGTGGTGCTGGGGTTCGCATGGGGAGCAAAGAATAGTAACACTGCGACCTACAAGGCAGACTGAGGTAGGGGCCTAGGTAGCTACCTAGTAAATAAAAACATTGCAGAAATCGGATGTGCTGGCCTACTTTTACAGCAATTGGAGCAATTGTACATTGTGCCAGTTATGCGTCTACAAATAGGCCAGACATTTGATTTCTGCGATGCTTTTTATTTACTAGGTAGCTTACCTAGGCTCCTACCTCAATGCCTCCTATGACATGCCTTGTAGGTCGAGAGGTTATTTTTGCTTATCTTGCAGGTCCCAGCACCACATGGGCGATGATGGATCAACTTGGGAGCTAGCATGGTCAGAAATAATCCCACTACAGTTGGGGGATTAGAGTTATGAACCATCCACCTACCAAACAAGTGGACTAACTAACCACTATGCTACTGCAACTCTCATTGGACATATAGAAAACTGCTTCTTCTCTTCACCCTTCACCACTGAGAGGCATAGATCCAACCAGGACTTTCAAACCCGCCTATCCAAGTTCATATTTTCCAGATCTCTGCACTCTCTCCCCATTCTCTTGCATTCCGTCCCCAGCTCCAGGTGTTCCTGGTTCTTCCCTTACCTCTATTGCCATGGGGTTCCACCAGAGCCTGTCTCATGATGATGGGGTTTCTTCAGTGTGTGTCCTATCATCACCACCTTCTGCTCCTTATCTCTTGTTCCACCTGTCGTTGTCCTGTTCTATCCCACAGTTCCCTGTTTGTGGTCATGTCATACCATCGCAGATGGAGTATCCTATGCAGACATCTATTAGACAAACTGCACTCATAACTAACATTGTATTTTCGTACTCAAGGACTCCATGAGAATGATTCGTAAAGAAGAGACAGGAATGGTACAATGGCATGTGGAATTACTGCGGCAAAACAAAATCCCATTCATTTTCGTCCCCAGGCATGTCATTGTCGGATGTAATGGACAGACTGACAGATTGGCTGCCACGACTCCGATATCATAGGGTATTGAAATTACATACTAAATGCATTGAAACAGCCTATCCCAACAGAGGTGTTTCAGGGTTCTTCTTCTTTGCGTTATTTTACGGCAATTATAATCACTCTTTGTGATAATGTTTGATTTTACTCGTTAATATGTTGCACATTGGTAGGCCCCTAAACACATAGACTTCTACACGTTTAGGACACGGCATCCAATTTTAGCCAATTTCAGGGTTCTGAATCAACGCTTTGATCAGAGTGAGTTTTGTGTCAAAATTATACAGCCTGATAAGAAGTATACATTGAATATGTGAAAATATTAATTAATCAACATTGAACGGACATGTTGGGCTACTGGACGTTGCTGGATTTGTTAAAAGGGAATTGAAACACCTATGGACTTTCTGGAATGCTATGATGATAATCCTTATTTAGTTGATATGAACAACCACTGCTTACCAACAATAGTAGTATCTCTGTTTATGCAATATTCAGAATCAGCCTTGGATATAAAGCAGAGATTGACCACTACTTACTGCTTACCAACAATAGTAGTATCTCTGTTTATGCAATATTCAGAATCAGCCTTGGATATAAACCTAGAGATTGACCACTACCACTGCTTACCAACAATAGTAGTATCCTGTTTATGCAATATTAGAATCAGCCTTGGATATAAAGATGCAAGGATTGACTTACGGCACCAAGTTTACCCACATGGCTCAGTACCTTCCACAGAAATGGTACATCACCTGCCAAGTATTGCACAAAGCATGAATCTGTAGCTCCAGAAACAATCCTAAGGGTTTCTGGAAAATGCTCAAAACAGAATGGGCAGTCCGTTTGTACCCATGATCTTTGAATGCAAGACAAAGGCCTTAGTTCTACTGTCAAGTATCACTGATACTTTCATCTTGCTGAATGTAACTGAGCACCTATAAGGGGTTTTCTGAGTACATAAACATAATTTTATCTAACTTTTTTAACACTCTTCCTGCAGAGGATATTTAAATATATTTAACATTAATTGTTATTGACAAAGGAAGAATGAGAGAAGACCTAGAAGACGATGGATGCAAGATAACATTGATGATCTGAGAATGACTGCTGCTGACGCTGGTCAACTTGCACAGAACAGAGAGTTTTTAAGGACAGCTGTCATGGGAGTCAAGTTCGAAGGGACAAGCTACTTGATGATGAATTAATTGTTAAATGAAAATCGTGGCATATCCTTTACAGGAAGTAGTCATCAACCATGGTAAGCGAGTCGTTGACTTTCTAGGCACCACTTATACGTTCAGTAGTTTGCCATTGCTTTCTGAACAGTGGTCTATTTTTACCTTTTGTAAAAATCCCACGGAAACAATTTGCTTCCAAACTTGCCCATCTTGGGGTTTGAATCAGGTACGCTTGGGTTTGTGATCGAGCTCACTACCGCTTGAGCTACTGAAGCTCAGAATGAATTGTACTTTAGTCAAAAACTGTTGCATATTTGTCTTCTACTTACTATAACCATTAAGGTATTCATTATTGATGGTGAACAAAGGACAAACAAGATGGTGGCTCCAGCAAACCGTTCATGAGATCACACATTCTTTCATGTAAAACTTGACATGCTGGAGCTGTCTGTACCTGGCAATATAGCAAACTATCATTTATCATCTGCAGCTTAATTAATCTATTGAAATTCTAACAGATGTGAGCATATTTGTGCATATCATATTTAGATTGCATGGGTCTGGACATCGGCCCAATACAGCATCAGAGCCAAGATTAATATATATTGCAGCTGTGTGCTATTAGCTTTACTATACTGAACAGAATGATGGAGTATTGTTCTTACTTCTCTTCAGCGATCTCTGGTCATGCGCTTAATTTACTGTGGACACAAACTGGGCAGACAGTTCAGGTCTGTCAGGTTTCCCAAGCTTAGTTTTCAGGTCGACTGGGTGTGGCCACATGTTTGCTTCTCAGCTCCCCAGAAGAGGACAGTCTTGCAGGATATGCTCTGGTGTCTGTTCTGCCTGCTGACACTGGCAGAGAGCTGTTTGACTTATTCTTAGTCTGTATAAGTGTTTGTTGAGTCTGCAGTGTCCGGTCCGTAGTCGAAATATAATGACCTGGTCTGTTCTGCTTAGGTCTTTGAGGGAGTCTTTTCCATAATCATATCCAGTGTTTGTCTTCCAGTCTACTGCAGATTTTCTCTGTATGAGGGTTTTGACCTCTTGAAAAGACAAGGGTTGGTAAATTTGCTCTTTGGCACTGCCTCCTTAGCTAAGACATCAGCACTCTCATTGCCTGCAATACCACAGTGAGATGGAATCCACTGCAAGTGAAATGGAGTATTGTAGAACAAGATTTCTGGGGTTACTATGGCTACACCTTGTATACAGAAGGTTATGGGTTTGAATCTGGACTGCACTGTTCTGTTCCAAGCTCATTTTCACACAGATCTATAGGATTGTTGCCAGAGCTATAGAGTTTTGTCCAACACTTTCAGCAGGTAATATGCCATTTCTGCGCAGGGGGACTGAGCCATATGAAGTACAACCCAGTGCAATGAAGTCAATTCTTCATACTTATACCCCTTTTTTAAGACCATTGGACTTGATTGAGTCTGCAGCCCGCGTGCCCAGCGTGTTCGTAGCGCGTTGGACTGTGGGTGACTAGCCCTCTGTGTGTCCGGGTTCAATTCCGTGGGCAGGCAGAAAAAGCCACAGATTCCCCAGATTCACGGTGTTCGTGGCACCGAACCGAAGGGTTACGATGTCCATGGCACCGAGCAAGAGCTGAAAAGCTCAAGTGCTTCTGGATCGGAAAAAAATTTAAAAAAAAATTGAGTCTGCAAAGAGCACAAGGCTCCTGTCAACATAGTTCATGGTATTGATATAAATTGTAAACTAACTTCAGGGTATAGCAAGCCAGGATCAACAATGTAGATTATACTGCCAACTTCTCCATTCAACATGAAGGGAGTCTGTGGCATAGAGGTGTGTTGCTTGTCTCTCATGCCAAGGGTACCAGGTTTGCTCCCTCATGGAGCCATCCGGATATTTTTCCAGAGATCCCTGATCTCAGTGTAGGTGAGATTGAGTTCCTAGTCCTATCGGAGACGGACGATAAAACGAAGGTCTCGTGTTAAACTTGAGTACATAAAAGAACCCCTGGCAGTTCAAAATGGAGAAGAGCAGGCTAGAAAGCCGCTGCCCAGACAAAATTCATAAGAAAAGATTAAAAATAAAATATCTACAAAAATATCTTCACCACCTTCAAAATGACATCGGGGAACCTCACAGGTGCTATGGAGTTCATGTTTTGCAGCCGTGTAAGAAAGAGATAGGAGCACACATGTTTACTCACTGAAGTGCAAAGGTAATGGTCCTATCAATCAATCAATCCATTCAACATGAAACTGAGTGCATGACTCAAAATGACCTAAGATGTCATCTCACTACATTGAGTACTGGACTCTAAATGACCTATTATGACATCTCATTATGGTTTGTAAAAATAGCTAAAAATCAAATGCATCTCTACTTACCTGTGCTAGGTCACATTGCATTGACACAGTCGTAGCACTATGAGCAGGTATGAAATCCACCTTTTCTCCAAGTATCTTAGTTGAGAATGAGTACAATGAATAGATGATAATTCAGGCAGAAATACTGTCATCAGAAAATCTACATAACTAATAGTGTCCATGGCAAGTGATGGTGACCAGCCTTAGAGTGTGTTGTTGCCCTCTGTGGGGATGAATCTGGACAACATGATCAGGGTTGGACATGTGGGTGTTGTGTGTTCTGTCTTTTCAGCCTCAGCGTGAACGTTCTCTGCAAGTTCCTTTGTAGTGTTGCATTTGGCAATTTTATGCAAGTAGCAGTATATATCAAAGCATTTAAGAGACCCTTTAAATGTTTCAAGTGCCTTTTGTCCACTGTCAAAGTTTTAGACCTTCATCAAGTTCAACACATCAGTCGTTTGGGATTGCTAATCATGCATCCGCGCAACATCACAGCCCCTCTACCTGGGCCTTCTGCGATAAGTGTGGATACTTGCATATAAGACTTTGGAGTGTGGAATTTTGACCTGCCATTTTAATTTTGAGCAATCCGTCAGAGACAGATTGTTGTGGAAAGTGGTTTAGCATTTTCTTCCATCCTCTACTATACACTGTCTATGTCTGCACTAAGCACTACTATACAGCGTAAGCTGAAAACTCTGGCCTGGTAAACTTTCAGCTGTCACGATTTTTATCCCATTTGCACAGTAATGTCTTTCAAATGAAGTACTGGCTTTGGATATTCTATTTTTGATCTCACAGTCTAAGTTTGCCGCTCTGGATAGGATGCTGTCAAGATAGGCAAAGTTTCAATGTGGAATATCTTCATTGTACTACGGACATGTCCATAGGTGCTCAAAATCTCAGAATATATATCGAACAACATCCAGCGACTAATCATACCAGTAGAATGTTGATTGATGGGTCTACATGTACTCCTGTCCTGTTGTGTTGCTCTTTTTTGATCACTCCAATCTTGAATCCAAGCTGTTGATGTGTGTAGATGAAAGTCTTCTTTTGGCCCCTCTATGAAGGCATTCAGAATGTCACTTTATCCATTGGTTGAGTTCAGCTTGGCCAAAATACTAGATGTGAAAACAGTATGCAGACTACAGGAAACCAAGATCCTTTACCAGGGGATCTAAGTTACAAAGCAAGCCTTCACAAAAAAATAAGTCAGAGATGCTATGACTATTCATGAATTCATAGCAGGCAGTGGAAAAAAATGGATGAAAACTCTAGCCAGCTTACCTGTTCACTTGTTCTCCGATACTCCTGCATGTTGAGGTGTATAACACTACGGCATTTATTTGTAGGTAGTACTACTGAATGTTATGTGCTAATTGAGTATGAAGCTTGCCTACATCATTTCTAAACATACTCAAGAGTCTGTAATTACTATGAATGGATGCCTCATTTTTTGACTCGAACAGGTTTTACAAAGAATATTCCTTGCCAGAGAAGAAAATAGTTCTTCATAATTATTGTAAAATGTAACAACATGCATGTACATAAGAAAACATACACAGCCAAGATATCTCTCTCGCGATCACCGCTTAGACTGGTGTACCAGATTTCCCCATAAATCTCATTTATGTGGAAATCTGATTCATGCAGCCTTAACATTGGAGTGGTTCGTCACATCATTCAGTGCCATTTGAAGCTCTGGTGCTTATCCTTCAGCGATGTGTCTGGTTTTAGCCAGAGTTTACTGGGTTCGCTCTCCGTCAGCCTTGGGCTGTCCCGAGCCGACCTGCAAGACAGCAGGTTGCTATTTTCTTTTAGGGTAGCTAATCTTAGACAAGCTTCCCTCCCGGGTTGTTGAGCGTCATCTGGCAAGGTTACCAGTCCTTTTTTGGACTACTTGGTTTGCCTGCCGTCCAGTTTTGTGTATGGTTTGCTCCGCTAGTCTCTGATTGTCTCCAATTGAACTACAAGGCAGTAGTGGTTCTCTGCGAGGGAGCCAAGATATTAAAGAATTATTAAACAAAATAAAAATGTACAACTTACATGGTCTGTAGGTGAGACAGAATTCTGAACTCGGCTGAAGTGAATAATGGAGCCTTCAGTATTACAATACACTGGCCATGAGTTGCAATGAATTTATCAATTCTGTCAAGAAAAATACTAGGTGTCAGAAAATATACAGTAGGAATAGATTTCTTCTTCTTGCGTTCGCATGTTATGAATACAGGCATATTCATGGCGTTTCTGAAAATTTTGCATGAAGGCCTTATTTTCTTCTTTATCAGTGTTCCCAGCCATACAGGCATGCCTCCTCTAACTTTAGAGGTAAAGAAATAGACCCATAAAGATGTGAGACAAAAAAATCATGCATATTTATGATAACATATAGATAGATATTAGTCCAATGTTTCAAAAGGAACGGGAAACTATTGACAGAAGAGACAACATTGAAACATTTGGTAGCGGATAATGGAGCTACCTTTAGACATGGGGTGTCAGGTGTGACATACGTAGTTGTGAACTTTTCTTTTCTTCTTCTCTTAATTGCCATTGAAGCATACAGTATCACTCAATTTCTTCCAACCATATTTATCTTGAGCAAGCCAGCTCAGTTCACTAAAAGGTCTTTCTCGTCTCTTCTCTGCCTAAAGTATGTCTCCATGTTTCTCTAGGTCGCCCCTATCTCCCTTGTCCTTATTCCATTTCAAAGCCATATGAGGGTGTCTGGCCTTCTGCATTCTTAATGTATGTTCCAATTATTTCCATCTCCGAGTATTCAGTGTTTTGTTCATGATTGTGATGTTAATTATTATTTGAAATGATTGTTTTGGGGACTCCCATAGTCCTGAGTGAGGCTGGAACCAGTAGTTCCAAACAATTTCATATTTTAAAACTTGTTTACTACATGTTTGTAAATAGATTTAATTTTAAGATGTAAAGAAATAACATTAGTTCAATTTGTATAATTTTTAGAGTGTCAGCACTACACAATCTACCCACACAAAATTTTGAGAGTGTAGCATGCCTGCACACATAAGTTTACTATTTATTATTGTTTAATGGGATTTTTCTTTTGTCCTTCTCTGCTGTTTTGCCGTTAGGCGTAGCAGGTTTAACTGATGATCGGTTTCCTAGATAGTGCACACGGTTGCTTGATATGTTGTGGAATTGTGGAGTTTTAAGATGTCTGTAACTCCATCAACCCATATTTTTCTTGGGCTGCCCTTCCTTTTTGATGATTCCATTTTCAGGTTGTATGTTTTTGCAACTTGTGTATTCGGGCTCATTATCACCAAGTGGCAAACCATTTGAGTCTCTGCTTTTCAATGAATCTAATAGCAGGTGTTGTTCCGACTGTTCTTCTAATTTCTTATATGGTCTCTTCTTGTTTTGTTTATCACTTTCCTTAAACATCTCATTCCACAGGTGGTAACTTTCCTTTCTTGTTCTTTTGTCAGTGCCATGTTTGGCACTGGTAGCACAGTGTTGGTATGAAGATTGCATGTATAATCTATCTTTTAATGGGATAGTTTAGGGAAATCCAGGCAGTTCAAAGTGAGACCGAAAACAACAGTAGTCAAAACACTTTTATTTTTAATCCTTTGCAACATGTTTGTAATTAAGTCAAATTTTAAGATGTAAAAAAAATTAAAATAGTTCAGCTTTATGATTTCTATATTGCCTGCATTTCGAAAGTAACCTACTTGCCAAATTTCAAGTTTGTAGTAAGTCTGGGGTGGCATCTGTGGCTTAGGGGATAGTGACTTCGTCTATTAACCCAGACGTTCTGAGTTCGAATCACGCTGCGGACAGTTTGGTTGCCAATTTGTTCGTGTGGATTTTACAAAGGACGATGGCACCACCGTTTGAAAGCAACGGCAAACAACTGGAGCGTAATAATGCCTAGAAAAATCACAAACAGCGCTAAATGCTTGGGTCGATTAGCGAAGTCCTGTAAAGGATATGCAATTAACGTTAACTTTTAGTAAGTCCGAAGTATGGAAAATAAATGTAACAGACAGATACACATAGGAACAACTTTGCTTTGTGTATAGATTTAGACAAGGTTCAACACAAACATGGCTATATTTAAAAGTAAAAACAAAACAGTTCCCATTTAATGTTGTATTGGGAAATATGGAGTTACCTGTATTTTTCTTTAACAAATAGCACACCTTGATTGATGTGATCAACTCTCTAGTCGACCGTGTTTACTTTTCAGTGTTACTTTGGTACCCAAGTGAGACTGGGTCAACCTGAGAGCTGTATGGTAGGAAAAATACCTCCCATTGTGGAATTGGATCCTGTGACTATGTGCCTATGAAGAAAGTACACTAACCACTACACTAACGCAGCACTCAATATTGTAAAAAAATGTAGTGAAACATTTACCTATTTTTCATGTTGACATGCACACTACCATTTTCACATCCATGAGATACATCACAGCCATCATTAGTCTGTGTACAGGTTTGTGCTCTGTCAGTTGTGACAGCTGTGTCCACCACCAGAAAGTTGAGTTTTGTCTTGGAGAATATTACAGTACCTTCCAACAAGCGTTCACTTGCTGATGTTCAGGGAATAAGAAGTCTATGTAACCTGTTCTAGTCTCAGTAAGTCAACACATGTATGACATGCACAAAACAATATCCTAAAGTTAGTTCCTAATTGTGTTGTCGGGGCTCACAAGGGGAGCAAAGAATAGTAACACTGCAACCTACAAGGCATGTCGTAAGAGGTGACTAAGGTAGGACCCTAGGAAGCTACCTAGTAAATAAAAAGTGTTGAAGTGCAGAAGTCAGATGTGCTGACCTACTTGTAAATGCATGACTGGCACAACGTACAATCGCTCTTAGGCTCAGACCATATACAAATAACAAAGAGTGGTTTAACAAGTGGTCAATATGGAGCATTCAAGAATAGGTTCCTAACACTCAAATAAAAATATATTCATTTACTTCATGATCCTTTATTTGGGGATCGAAATTACAAGTACCTCTTAAGTCAGAGTAAGACTTGCCTGAATGGTGCAGGAGAATGATGATAATGAAAGCAAGTCTTCACACAAAAATCAGCCAGAGGCCACCATGACTACGACTGAATGCATTGCAGCCACAAAAAAACCCTTTTAATTTAAAACAAAACTTCATGACAAAAATGTAGAAAATTTGTTAATGACGACAATGACATTATCAATGAGGATGAAATCGGTTACTGGATGGTTTTGACATCATATATAGTGTAAGTAGAAAAGAGTTCATTAAGAAAGAATAAGATCTATGTATACCCAGTGAGTGCTCTGTATACTACAGACAGAGATGAGAACAAATAGATCTATCCAGAAAGAACACAAAATCAAAGAAAACTAGCTAATGCTACAAATAAGAAAATGTAAGTATTTGGACATATAAAGAGACTTGAAGTGTTGGAAAAGGCCATTATGGAGGAGGCATCCTGGCAAAGAGGAACACCATTGAGAGGATGGATTCAGGGTGTAACTGATGATTTGAGCATGATGGCTGCAGAGGTGGGGGACATCTGGCTTATGAGATAAATTTCGAAGGACTGTTAGGGAGACAAAGTTCTGCTCAGGACAAGCTATTTGATGATACCTAGTGAACTAAAACTAATAAATTGGAATCATTCATCAACTGGTGTCTGTACAAATAGAGGGAATGAAATGATATGATAGCGTCACAAATGAGAAGTTTATGTAGACAACTAGACAGATTTCAGTGAACCTGGACCAAGAGGTGCAGAAAAGATGCTGACACTGGATAGGACACACCTTGAGAAAACCTGAGGGGAATATAACAAAAACGGTCTTTTTCTGGAACACGTACGAAAAGAGAAAGAGAACATAGAAATATGTCAAGATTTGAGGCAGAGATTAACAATATACAAAAGGGCTGGAAGGAGCTGCAAGAAGCTAAAGTTAGGAAGACTTTGTATGAGTTGTTTTAGGGGATATACCCCAACTGGAATTAAAAAGGCATGAGAAATACTTAGTAAAGATACTGAATGAGTTTTACAGGATAGAGCAGTATAGAGAAATTGTTTGCAGGCCTTATGTAAAGTATAACGGTATGGAAAGAATATCATACAAGTCAATACTGGGGGAACTATAAGAACCATAAGCATACATCTCTGTCACCCCTTATAGAAAGTAAACTGGGAATGCATGAGTTTGCCTACAGTTCAGTTTTGTTAACTAACCAACTGATATGTTCCCTATGGTACCAATGTTGGTTTGAATAGAACCAACTGCTGTCAAATTATATTATTCAGAGTTCTTTAAATTGAACAAATTAAGTGAATCCAAAGACTGCACTATTACTAGCTATAAGCACTAAGGGTACATCCTTAGTAGGTGAGGGTGTTTAGTACAAATTAATGGTCTACAATGTGTGTGTTTTGTGCCTGGCTCTGCATTTGAAAGAAGAGTTGGGGTCAGCTAGTCTTTCTTAGGAAGATAGCAGACAGGTCTACAAGGTGTGTGTTCTGTGCCTGGCTCTGCATTTAGCAGAGTTGGAGGTCGGCTAGTCTTTCTTAGCAAGGGTGAAACATAAAAAAATTAGTATCCTGCTGATGACCCTTAGAACACACAAGCCAACCCCACCTACTAGTAGTGTAGTCAGATAAACTTTGACAGTGAAGACAAAGGCTACCAGGCTCATCTGAGGGAATGGATTCTTCTAGGTCAGGTTTTTTTGTTGCCTATGTAGGGAGGCAACCCACCCTTCCCACCAAACAAAAACATGCAGAAATCAGATGTTCTGGCATACCGTAGGCTCCTAACTAGCAGAGTGAACTTTCTTTCTTTCTCGAATCCTGTTTGCCTCACAGCGTCAGGTCAAGAAGAGATTTCTAAAACGGTGAACTCAAATGTGCAAATCACATACCGACGATAAAGAGTGTTTAAGCAAGTAGTGGGCGTAGAGCAAACGAATAAAGAAAAAGAAGTACAAATTAGTGCCATGAAGAACGCAGGATGCACAAAAAGAACTCAAAGATTTAGAGATCTATCAGTAACATCACAGAGATGCTAACTTTAATTTTAAGTTCGCTAATTTCTTGCTGTGTTTGCAAATTGCGCTTGACACTGTTTTCTGATTCAATCATACGTTTCTTGTAACAAAATTTGTGAGAATACAGAATACCTTTTCAAAACATCTGTCCGTGAAAAATATTATAACATGTTCAAATGAGAGTTAATTTGTTAGCTTAAAAAACACTACAACAAAGAATGTAAATTGAATGTATGGTAAAAGTTGGTGCATCTTGAAGCTTGATAAATCAAATTAAATGTGTCATTTTGGCAACTTCTTAAACAAAATAAAATGTTTCTTAATAGGAAGTAAATGAAGCATGTTGGTCTTAAAAATTATCTATACATGCCTGCTTGTTTCAAGCTGTTGACTGCTGATGTTTTCCTGTTTAGTTTGCTAACTATACATATTTTTGTTAACGGTTAAATTTACAAGTTAGATGATTCTCTTTTTTAAATACGTCATTGGCTACTGAGTTCTTCTTCAGTTAATAATATATATGGTTATAATTAGTGGTGAGTTCAATCCGAAAAAAAAAAATAGTATACATTCCGTTCAGATCTTTCAATCGACATTCTCGCATACTGAACTAGTCTGTGTGTTGCCCATTCTTCAATGTAGCATCCATCTTAACTCTTTACACGCTTTTCGCTGCACACTGCGCCACAGCGGAATTCTGTTGAACGCCATTAGCCGTACACTGTGCCATAGAGTTGCTTCCCTTATAAAAAGTCTTTCCAGTTTTACTTCTACTATTTAACTTCTACTACTTTTTAACCTTGTTTAGGTTGTCCAGTTTTCTCCAATTTAGTATATAATATATATATATATATATATATATATATATATATATATATATTTTAATGTTTATTCTGAAGTAGTTGGGTATTTAAAAAAATGTTTTTGTTTACCTCCTTGAATTAACTGTTAAAAATTGAGGAAATAACTCCGCTGGAAAGAGTTAATGTTCTCACACCCACTAAACCCAAGTGACGTTGGTTGGTAGATTTCCTTTCTCTACACTGTAGATAGCATTGTCGTGCCTGTCTGGTGTTAACAGTTAGATATCTCTGCTTCTGTTTCCATTACATAGAGCAAAGGACATTTGTGCTCTTCCATGAGGACATTTATTATGTAAGTCTTCCATCAAGACATTTATGAGTTTAGCAAAGGGAAAAAAGAAGGTCTGCCTGGTCTATGAGAAACATGGAGAAGAGCTGTGGAAAGAGGATTGAAAGATTGTGGCCTGACATGGAAAACAATTGGTAGAAAGGCAACAGAACGGCAACAATGGAAATCTTGTTATGCTGTGCAATTGATGTTATGGCACATTGGGCATTCCCATTCATGCTTTGTTCACCGCTACAGCAGCTATCCCCAAATTTATTTGCTCACCATACCCACGAAAAGCTGATTACTATATCTATTCTCTCTACCATGAAGACGATACTGTCTGGCTTGTTCAAACGTAACTATTAAAAAACTTTTTTAACTGATCCAGAAGCACTTGATTTCAGCTCTTCGGCTCGGTGCCATGGACATCGCAGCCCTTCGATTCGGTGCCACGAACACCGTGAATCTGGGTACCCTGTGGTTTTTCTGCCAGCCCGCAGAATTTAACCCGCACACACAGAGGGCTAGTCACCTGTAGTCCAACACGCTATGAACACGCTGGGCAGGCGGGCTAACTCCTAATTCTAGCCATCGTTCCAGTGTTTGAAACCCGATCATATCATAAAAATGAGCGTGTACTGCATTGATGACATCAGCTCTAACCATACTTCTGCTCGCTTAGGTGGGGTCACTATTTGTAAGAAAGTCAGCACTTTGCTGCCCTGCACTCCAGCATGTCCAGCCAAGTCAATGTCTTGAGATATAATCTCTCAATGATATTCCCATATCTTGCATGCAGACTTCCAGATTCAATCCTTTAAAGCTTATTCATCGAGTCTGATATGATAATTATATGGGTGGCCTGTTTCTCAGCCCCCTATGAAAGAGCCCTGGAGGCAGCGGCGATCTCAATAGTCATGCTCGATGCTGTCTCAAAGGTGCCAGTCTTGGAAGGAAATCTCTTACAAAAGTCTTGTCTGCCAAACGGGACATGTAGATAGATAGATAATGATATTAGTATTGATTTAAACCAATGAGCTTACTTCTAAACTTGATCTGTCTTTGAGACAGCAGTCTGGCAATTACAGAATCCTTTAGCTTGCTATGTAGAATCACAAATCCAATATTAGAGATATTTTCAGAAACACTTGTCATGCTTAATTTGACTGAAATCACAGAATTCAATCATTTATTTTAATTGTTAGTAAAAGAAAATTGGATATTTTGACACATGTTTTAGATAATTTCATACTGATCATAGTATATATTCCAGTTTATTTCATAATTTCTAAATAGAAAACATATCTTTACCTTTCACTTTATTGATTTATATTTCTTTTACCACAACTGAAATGTTTGTGTGTTGCCACGGCACATTAGGGAAGCAAAGAATAGTAACACACTTGGCTTGGCTACAATATCAGAAGGATCAAAATGACATTCTGTACGCATTGAGAGTCTTTCCAAACAGAGGAGTTTTGGGTCTGTGAATCCCATTCGATGATCAGATTGAGAGAGATGGGTGTCAATATTGGTGCTGCCTGAAAAGAATGACATACTAAATATGCAAAGAGATTGATTAATCAACATCGAGCTGGTGTGTTGGGCCGCTGGACGCTGCTGGATTTGCTGAGGTGGGGGTTCCACACCTATGGACATGTCCGAGTGCTATGATGATAGTCCTCATATAACTGATAATAGTAACACTGCGACCTACAAGGCATGTCATAAGAGGCAACTTAGGTAGGAGCATAGGGAAGCAAGCTATTCTAGTAAATAAGAAGTGTTGCAGAAATCGGATGTGCTGGCTTACTTGTAGGCGCATAACTGAAACAATGCACAATCGCTCTTTGACTCAGATCACATATAAATCACAAAGAGTGGTTAACAAGCGGTCGATATGGAGCGTTCAAATAAGAAATAAAGAAGTTCTAGAAAAACTAACAATGAAGAAAGAATTACTACAGGTCATAAAAATTAAATAATGAAAATATTTCGAACACATAAAGAGATCAGACGGGTCTCTGGGCTAAGCCATTGCCATGCATTTTCCTAAGGTTGCATGTTCGAACCAGGATCACACGGTTCTGTTCATGAGTGAATTTTTTCCAGAGACCCCTAGGATTGTTGCTGGAGCTACAAAGTTTGTGCTTTATGCAATACTCTCGGCAGATGGCTTGGCACTTCTGCTGAGAGAGATGGAGTCATATGGGATAATTACAGGAGCAATGAAATAAATCTGTCTGCTTTAGACCCTTTTAACTCTTTCGTAGCAGTTATTTCCTCAGTTGTACACGATTAATTCAAAGGGGCAAAAAGAATTTAAAAAGAAATCATAGCTACTTTTAATAAATAAACATATACTAATTTGAAGAAAACTGGACAACATATTAGAATCTTCTTCTACTTTTGTCAGCAGTGTTACCAGGTTGTTAACCCAGTGTCGTGGTTTTATGTATTTGTCTTGCGCTTCTCTGGTGACTTGTGTGATGGTTTTCTTAGTCCCCTGCAGAATTCAACTACGTTATCTATCCACCTTTTCCTCTGTCTTCATCTCGCCTTCCTTCCTGATATTCTGTTGTGGAAAGCTTCATAGGCAGTTTGGTCTGTTTGCATTCTTATGAAGTGGCCAAACCACTTCATTCTCTGTTTCGCTATATAGTTCAAGCACAGGCTTGTTCCAACCTTTTCTCTGATGCTGGTATTCGTAATATTAGAATAACAAGGTTAAAATGTAGTAGAAGTAAAACTAGAAAGACTTGTATAAGGGAAACAACTCTAATAGCGCAGTGGCATTCAACGGAATACATTGTGCACAGTGTGTGCGATTGGCGTGGAAAGAGTTAAAGAGATCTGATACTTCAATCAAAACCTTATTAGAGGGGAAACTTGAAGGATGGAGAGCAAGAGAAGATAAAGACATAAGTGGTAGGGAAACAAGAGATGGCCAATTACAGCTTGGCAGAATGTAGCATTAAAGTAAGAAATATGGGATGTTGAAGGTCCATTGCAGCAAACCTTTTGATGAGGAGACATAATCTGATGATAAATGAAGAAAATAGTAACGATAATGTATATTCTCACTTATTTTGCTCTTCAAGAGAGAACAAGTGTGTACTCTTGTTTTTGTACCAGGTAGTGAACTTTGTTGGGTGGGAACGGATAAACGTAATGCATAAGCGTTTGCCTGTCGACTCAGATTTAAAGTGGGCTGTGGGTTAAATCACACACTCTATGTTCTACATAATGAGGAAAGGAATTGGCCCTCCTATCTTCTGGACTAGGACCTAGAAATGTGAAGTGAAGTGACAGCATACCCTAAGGTCTGAAATGGCTAGTTCAAATTTTATTATTAGTGGTCTTTTGTACTTTCCATGTCCAGATACTTAATGCTACTCCCATTACCAGAATGTTAATGAGAAACATGGAGAACTAATAAAATAATAATGCATAAATTACAAACATTTATCAACTGCGTGTCTGCGCAGAATAGAGGGACTGAGATGGTATAATAGAGTCACAAATTAGGAACTATGGAGAGAATGGAGAGAACAAGACAGATTCCAGTGAACCAATATGTTAAAAACGCTGACCTAGATAGGACACACTTTTGCAAAACCTGAGGGAATATAACAAGGGGGTCCTTTTCTGGAACCCGCAGGGATAGCGAAAAAGGGAAGCCGAGAAATACACAGAGACGAGATTTGGAGGCAGAGATCAACAATATAAAGAAGAGATGGAAGAAGCAGCAGGAGATAGCTAGAGATAGGAAGACTTGGCATGAGTTGGTTGAGGGCATATGCCCCAATCTGGGTTAAAAGGCAGAGAATGTTATGACATTTCATAATAAAATTCAATCCCTAACATACACTACATTTGCTTAAACTTAAATCTACCTTTTTCAACTTTTGAATTTTCCAAAAAGAAAAGTTCATGGCTAACACATTCTGATAAAATAAAAATTGTACTTAGGTTGTGTGGGGGTGTCTCAGCTTAATGAGTCTTTAATCCTATATAAAGCAAAAAAAAAGACTTCTTTTTCAACTTTACCAAAAGCACTTCAAATGGTTTAAAAAACCAGAAAAACATATCCTTGTATATTGTATAAACATTTAAATTATGTGAGTGATTGATGTTTCTATGTGTGGCACCAACCTCTGTGAAAGCAGTGAGAGCATAGTGGTTAGTCACTTGCATCATAGATTTGTTGTTCCAGAGAAGTTCACGATTATGTTATTCTCTCTCTCGATCATTCTTCACAGCCAATTTTATGATTCTTTTGTGATATATAATGGGTCCATTGACAAGAACGCTTGATCTACGTTGGGTCGATTATGCGCCCATGGTGACTAAGCCCACCCACCCGGTTTCAGCCAGCTTTTGATTTACTAGGGTGAGCTTTCCCTAGGGTTATGTTATTCGATCAACGACATGGCACATTGGGCATTTCCACACATGCCCTGTCTTCGCTGCAGCAGCCATCCCAAAGTCTACTTGCTCATCGTACCATGCGAAGTTGATAAGTATACCTTCTTACTTTACCATGCAGATGACACTGTCTGGCATATCCAAACTTAACTCATCATTTTTGAAAATCCTCCTAGTGTCTGAGACTCGCCCATATCACATAAATGAGCAAGCATCGCATTGATAACATCAGCTGATCACTAAGTGAAGAATGTGCGATTTGTTCTGACTGCAATGTCTCTCAGGTTGAACAAATACTAAAGCAAGTATCAGAGAAACAGTGAAAAGTAAAGGCAATTGTCGTGATGCTGACTACATTGGCTGATGTCAGTCATTGATCAAAGAAAACTATTGTCTTAATAAACTAGAATTAATAAATTAGTAGACTGCTTGCTGATAACCTACAGAACACACAAGCCAACCCCATCTCCCTGTGGTGCAGACTGGAGAACTGTTACCGGAAGGTCCAAAGCTAATGAAGCTCTGGCTCACCTTGAGATGGACTCCCCAATGTCAGTTCTTTTTTTATGTCTGTGATTTAGGGAGGCAAGCCAGAATAAAAGCATAGAAAATCTGTAGGCACCTAACTGGCACAACAAACTCAACTCTCTAAGGTACAAATCACATACAGACCACAAAGGGTAGTTTAACCCTTTCGCTTTGTACAATTTTTACATCTGGACGCATTTATTTTGCAATTCCAATTTAACATTTAATGTCACGTAGTTTAAATCTTTATAACTCTAGTACTGTTTCTCTAAAGTATGACATATTAGATATTAAATTGTTGCTAATTGGATTATGAATACATTAACGTAAAAATATTTCACATCAGGTGTTACCCGTTTGAGAAAATTAGATTATTGTAGCGTAACTATTTTACAAAAACAAAAAAATCATTTAAAATATTTATGCGCACGGGTTTGTATTACATCTTAATATTCATAGATGTTTCCAGAAGTAGCAGTTAAATGAAGATAATCCAGGTGTGAACATAGTCTATAAGTTTCATCTAATTAGGTGCACTAGTTTTTATAATATTCCCTTTTTAGTGCAGAGATGTCAACAAATAGTATGTTCAACGTTCATTCTTTAGAAGCAATTATAACATTAGACTTAGAATTACAACTATCGATACTACATTCCATAAACAATGAAATGTCATTACCATCAATTAAATATTCTTCATTACTATCACAAGTTATAATTTGATCTAGCAATACTCAAGATTGCACTGTATAAACTCATTGCAGTCTTTATTTTTAATGAAAAAATATTACTGGACTTTAAGTCAATAACACATGCTTTCCGCTTTCAAATCTTTGTTAAAAGGAGGTAGAAATGTACCTACATGTAAGTACGCTCCGTTTCTGAAGATTTTTTAAACTTCAGTAAAGGGTTGTGAAGATAATATTCATTTCTGTCAACAGACATCCAAAAGCCGATTATCGGTTTTTGCAACATCACATAGACATCTGAACCGATATATCGGCTCTTAGTCCGTGGGTTAACAAGTGATTGATGTAAAGTGAACAGAGATGAAGAAATTAATCTAATGTAAGAAGTGAAAATCCATCTGCAGAAGTATTGCTCGAATTATGAAACGTTTGGCAAGAAATATAAAATAACATGGATCTCCAAATCTCTCTGTCCCAGTGTTGACAATCAACACAGTTGCTGATACTTTCTATGCCATGCAGTCAATAGATTCTCTGTCTATTGTCCTTCAATTCTCACAATGTGTTCTAATCTGATTTCACATTCATTATTATCAAATAGCTTGTCCTGAGCAGAACTTTGCCACCCCAACAGTCCTCCGGAACTCTCTCTCTCATAGGCCAGATATCCTGCTTCTGCAGCTGTCATTTTCAGACCATCAGTTACATCCTGAATCCAACTTATCCATGATCTTCCTCTTCTTCTCTTTGCCAGGATGCCTCCTTTCATTATAGTCTTCTCCAACCCCTTTTGTCTTTTTATATGTCAAAATACTTTAGTTTTCTCATTCTAATTTGTATCATCAGCCAGTATTCTGTGATTTTGAGTTCTTTCTGGATAGATCTATTTGTTCTCTACTCTGTGATATAAGAAGGACTCTTCTGTAACAATTATTCAAAAGCACAAAAATGTTTCTCCACTGTTCATGCTTCACACACTTATATTTTCATGTTCTCTATATGTTAAAAAAAAACAAAAAAACTCACTTTCTTCTTTTCATGTACATCTCTCGACACATTAGTAATATTAGCATCCCATTGAATTATATGCTCTTCTGTCAACTCACATCTTCCTGTCTCCCTCAACGAAGTTTTTATTTGCCTCTGTTCATTGTTTGTCAAATATCCACTTATATACTAGCAGTATTCATTACTTATAAAATGATAATCATGTAACATAGAAAAACCATGTTTTTCCGCTTAAATATATAAGCATTTGTTGCTAAGTATACATTTTGTGTTTATATAGGGTTTTTTCTCATGGTCTATTATATATAGTGTTTATAATATGACTACACATTTACATTGTTGACAATTGTCTGTCATTGGGTTGGCCGTATTGACAGTTATTGTTCTTATAACACCTAATTAGCGGTACTGGATTTCCTTATCAGTAACACGCAGTTCACGTATTTATTATGAACTTAGCAGATGTATGGAAACTAAGAATGCAAGAACCTTTCAACATCATCAAATAGCTTGTCATGAGCAGAACTTTGCCATAAGAACATTTACTCACTCAAAATAATAACTAGTGATGAGTACTTAAGTTTGCAACTGGAAGAAGGATAACAAATTCGTCTTAATGTCCGGTGTACTACTTCTGCTAGAGGAAGTGATTGCCAGGTGTTTTGTTGTTGGCAGAACAAATCAAATCTAGATAACCAGTCTTCTTCTTTTGTCGTTACACTGCTACCGGGTTGTTGCCCAGTGTCGTGGTTTTCTGTTTTTGTCTTGCGCTGTTCTGGTGGCTTGGGTGATTGTTATTTTTGCTCTTTCACAGGATTCTGCACGCCGATCTTACCATCTTTTCGTGGTCTTCCTCTTGTCTTCTTTCCCGATGTTCTGTTGTAGAAGACTGTATACTGTGGAGTTTGGATGCATTCTTATTAAGTGCCAAACCACTTCATTCTTTGTTTCTCAATGTAATTCAAGCACGGCTTTGTGCCAACTTTCTTTCTTATGCTGATGTTGGTGACTCTGTTTTTCTAGTGTTGTTGGTAACTTTTCGCATGCATCGCATTTCACATGTAGTTATTTTTGTGACTGCGTTTGTTGTCCATGTTTGGCTCTGGTAACACAAGTAGGTATAAAAATGCTGTTGATCATCTGTTGCTTTGCTGCCTGTGAAATTTTTGGGTGCCTTAACAATGGGACTAGCTGGTAGGTTACAGCATTTGCTTTTGCACTCTACTCTATCTCTATCTAGTCTTCCATCTTCTGTGAATATGCTTCCTAAGTATTTAAATTCTTTTACTTGGTTGATTGTAGTGCCATTGACATGGATGTCTAGTTTATTATGTTTTCTTCCCATATTCATTATTTCTCTTTTAGTGTTATTGATATTCATGTCACGATTTATACAATTTTGCTCAGGTGTCAATATAATGTTGTAGATCTTGTTCATTTTGATGTATCAGGCACTGATCATCTGCAATTTATCCTAAACGTTATTTATCCTAAATCAACAACATAATCACACCTTGAACCAAAATTGTATAAATCATGACATGAAAATCAATAGCACTAAAACCAAAATAATGATAATAGGAAGAGATCATAGTAAACTAGACATCCATGACTATGTCACTACAATCAACCAAGTACAAGAATTCAAATACTTAGAAAGCATATTCACATAAGATGGAAGACAAGAGAGAAAGATAGAGGCTAGATGCAAAAGCAAATGTTGTAAAATATCAGCTAGCCCATGTTAAAGCACCTAAACATCTCACTGACAGCTAAACAACAGATAATCAAAAGTATTTTCATGCCTCATCATCAAATAGTTTGTCCTGATCAGAACTTTGCCACCCCAACAGTCCTCCGGAATTTCTCTCGTAGGTCAGATATCCCGTCTCTGCAGCCGTTATGTTCACGCCATCAGTTATATAATGAATCCATCTTCTCCGTGGTCTTCATCTTCTTCTCTTTGCCGGTATGCCTCCTTCCATGATGGTCTTCTTATGGAAGTTATTGGAGCCAAACATGGACAATGAGCAAAGCATAGAAGCAAAAAATAACTGCATGTGAAATACGAGACCTACGAAAAGTTACCAACAAGATCAGAAAAGACACAGTCACCTACACCTCATAAGAGAGAAAGTTGGGATATAATCTTGCATTAGTTACATTGAGAAACAAAGAATGAAGTGGTTCAGCAACTTTACAAGAATGCAACTAAATTCCACACTTTATACAGGAGTCTACTACAACAGAACATCAGGAAAGACGCCGAGACGAAGACCACGAAAAAAAATGTATAGATGGCGTAGCAGAATCCAGTCAAAAGCAAACATATATATCATACAAGCCACTAAAGAGAGCAGAACAAGACAACCCCCCATCCCCAGAAAATCACGACAATGGGCAACAATCCGGTAGCAGTGGGACGACGAAAGAAGAAGAAAAAGATTGAGTTTAGCAGGAGAAACAGAGGCATCACGTCGAGAAGACACTGAAGAGTGTGGTAACCTGGCATGAAAGAGAATCAACAGCATTGTTGGCCATCAACATTCGAACAAATTGTTGTTGAGATTCATAAATACCAACGCTAGTACACATGACACACCATGATGGTGAATCATTTTTAAAATTACTAAATAATTCAACGTGTTTTATTCTGGAATCAGTGAGGCATAAGACGCAATGAGAGACTAGATATGGAAGAAGTAAACGTTTGTCGTACAAGTAGAGCTGGATGCTTCAGTGGCAGAGAGAGAAGCGCGTTTAATCAGTGAGCCACAGAAACTATCAATACGCATACCATTCGACAGCTGTTGGGGAGACTGAGCACCTATGGGTTTACTTGGAGTGGTATGACATCAGTTCAGCAACCAATAACCAATAACCAGCTTCTGGATCTGCAATCCAGATCTGACCAAGACCTTTTGGCTTCAAACTATGACTTTGTTAATTAACAAAGTACATTTAGCGTGTAGGGATCGAATAGGAAAGGCAATCACAGTGCCCAAAATATCGCAGCTTTAAACGTTTCTGTTAGAATGAAATAGCATTAAACGTTGCAGCATCGCTATAAACTGAGACATAACTTAACAAACAACTTTTCAGAAAGAAGAAAACAAAGAGGAGAATGAAAGAAAATAAAAATAAGAAATGTTGACTGAAAAAGTGGTTTTGAAGATGAAAAAAATATGCTAAGCTTATCCCATGTTTATTTGCGAACCCTTTTCCAAAACAAAAATATTTCCATTAGAAGTGAGATATTTATTTGAGAACTCTATTTTCGTTTATAGTCAAACTCGAATACAAAGAAGGCGCTGAGATTGAAAAGTGGGATTAAAATATCTCAACTCGCAATTTTGTTCTGTTTTCTTGTTTCCGGAGTAAATGAATGTTATAATGTATCTTGTTGCACGATATTATTCTTCTATTTTTAATATCATCAATTCAATATTATCAAAATGATACTGTATTCGCTGGGTTAGGGAAAAGGAACTGTCGAACTGTCAGACTCCACTTTTGCAACGTTTAATTAATTTCATTAATGGAAGTGACTTTGAAAGTAGACGTTAACAAAACACTGGGCGTTTTCATGATGAACTTCAATGAAAGCCCCTTGTCAAACTGAGATCTGTGTGCCCTCTAAGTGGCTTCGGTTCGGCAAGGCTTTCAGTCTTTGACACATCTCGATTACCATAGCAAACTTGATTATCTCATAGAGACACTAAAAGGAGCCAGGATGAAACCTCTTCCTTATATGCCAGTTTGTGCTTTCGTTCTACATGCACGTCAAGTTGAATGTCAACAATGTCGGAATTAAGTTTGGTCTGAAAATACAGGATACATTAAAAACCCTATATTTTATATATTTATATATAATTTGAAAAAAAAAGTACAGTAAAAGATCATAATTTCATATCACGCGGTAATTGAGAATACCGTGTCATGTCATGACATGAAAATCTATAACACTAAAAGCGAAATAAGGAATACAGGAAGAAAACATAATAAACTAAACATCCATGTCAATGGCACTACAATCAACCAAGTGCAAGAATTCAAATACTTAGGAAGGATCTTCACAGAAGATGGAAGACTAGAATGCAAAAAGCAAATGCTGCAACCTACCAGATAGCCATATTGTTAAACGCACCCACATATCTCACTGACAGATACACTACAGATGATCAACAGCATTTTCTTGCCTACTTTATGTTAACAGTGCCAAACATGGACAATCAGCAAAGCACAGCCGTAAAAAAATAACTACATGTAAAATGCAATGTAAAATATAAAATAACTACATGTAAAACCATACGAAAAGTTACCAACAACATTACAAAGGACAGGGTCACCAATATCATTATAAGAAAGAAAGTTGGGACAGAACCATACTTGAATTACAAGGGGTTAAGAAACAAAGAAAGAAATGGTTCGGTCACTTAAAAAGAATGCAACCATACTCCACTGTATACCTAGCTTTTTACAACATAATACCAGGAAAGAAGGCGAGAGGAAGACCACGAAAAAGATGGTTAGACGGCATAACAAAATCCTGTGAAAAATAAGCAAAAATAACTATCACTCAAGTCAAGAGAGCAACGCAAGACAAAAACAGAAAACAATGACACTGGGCAATAGCGTGACGACAAAAACTCCAGAAAAATGAAGTGTTAAACTCGTTTTTTACCAACGGTACACGATGTGCGATATATGGGCAACATCTCCCCTCCAGCCTTTACTTCTCTTTGTCTATCTGGTACTTGTATGCTGTAACAACCTGTGAGCCGTTGCGATGGAAACATATTATATTTTGACTGAAGCATTTGATTCTGTGACCACGCGCATATCTAGCAAGTGCATTAACCACTACGCTATTCCGGCTTTCGTATTTCTAGCTCTTTTACTCAGTACTTTTTCCTATCTCTGGACAATTTTATATTCCATTGAATACGTAAATAAACCAGTATACCGGCTTTGCGTCATCTTAACAAATACTGGTAGCTTGTATATCAGCTTGAAATAGCGAAGGGGTTAAATTAGTTATATTTGTAGCAGTCACACATTTTTGTCATATTAGAGGATCTCTGTGGCGTAGAGGTTTGATGCTCGGCTCTCGTGAACAAAGATATTAGAGGATCTCTGTGGCGTAGAGGTTTGATGCTCGTCTCTCGTGAACAAAGATATTAGAGGATCTCTGTGGCGTAGAGGTTTGATGCTCGTCTCTCGTGAACAAAGATATTAGAGGATCTCTGTGGCGTAGAGGTTTGATGCTCGTCTCTCGTGAACAAAGATATTAGAGGATCTCTGTGGCGTAGAGGTTTGATGCTCGTCTCTCGTGAACAAAGATATTAGAGGATCTCTGTGGCGTAGAGGTTTGATGCTCGTCTCTCGTGAACAAAGATATTAGAGGATCTCTGTGGCGTAGAGGTTTGATGCTCGTCTCTCGTGAACAAAGATATTAGAGGATCTCTGTGGCGTAGAGGTTTGATGCTCGTCTCTCGTGAACAAAGATATTAGAGGATCTCTTGGCGTAGAGGTTTGATGCTGTCTCTCGTGAACAAAGATATTAGAGGATCTCTGTGGCGTAGAGGTTTGATGTTCGTCTCTCGTGAACACATATATTAGAGGATCTCTGTGGCGTAGAGGTTTGATGCTCGTCTCTCGTGAACAAAGATATTAGAGGATCTATGTGGCGTAGAGGTTTGATGCTCGTCTCTCGTGAACAAAGATATTAGAGGATCTCTGTGGCGTAGAGGTTTGATGCTCGTCTCTCGTGAACAAAGATATTAGAGGATCTCTGTGGCGTAGAGGTTTGATGCTCGGCTCTCGTGAACAAAGATATTAGAGGATCTCTGTGGCGTAGAGGTTTGATGCTCGTCTCTCGTGAACAAAGATATTAGAGGATCTCTGTGGCGTAGAGGTTTGATGCTCGTCTCTCGTGAACAAAGATATTAGAGGATCTCTGTGGCGTAGAGGTTTGATGCTCGTCTCTCGTGAACAAAGATATTAGAGGATCTCTGTGGCGTAGAGGTTTGATGCTCGTCTCTCGTGAACAAAGATATTAGAGGATCTCTGTGGCGTAGAGGTTTGATGCTCGTCTCTCGTGAACAAAGATATTAGAGGATCTCTGTGGCGTAGAGGTTTGATGCTCGTCTCTCGTGAACAAAGATATTAGAGGATCTCTGGTTTTAGTGTCCGTGAGAGGTTTGAGTGCTCGTCTCTCGTGAACAAAGATATTAGAGGATCTCTGTGGCGTAGAGGTTTGATGCTCGTCTCTCGTGAACAAAGATATTAGAGGATCTATGTGGCGTAGAGGTTTGATGCTCGTCTCTCGTGAACAAAGATATTAGAGGATCTATGTGGCGTAGAGGTTTGATGCTCGTCTCTCGTGAACAAAGATATTAGAAGATCTCTGTGGCGTAGAGGTTTGATGCTCGTCTCTCGTGAACAAAGATATTAGAAGATCTCTGTGGCGTAGAGGTTTGATGCTCGTCTCTCGTGAACAAAGATATTAGAGGATCTCTGTGGCGTAGAGGTTTGATGCTCGTCTCTCGTGAACAAAGATATTAGAGGATCTCTGTGGCGTAGAGGTTTGATGCTCGTCTCTCGTGAACAAAGATATTAGAGGATCTCTGTAGGGTAGAGGTTTGATGCTCGTCTCTCGTGAACAAAGATATTAGAGGATCTCTGTGGCGTAGAGGTTTGATGCTCGTCTCTCGTGAACAAAGATATTAGAGGATCTCTGTGGCGTAGAGGTTTGATGCTCGTCTCTCGTGAACAAAGATATTAGAGGATCTCTGTGGCGTAGAGGTTTGATGCTCGTCTCTCGTGAACAAAGATATTAGAGGATCTCTGTGGCGTAGAGGTTTGATGCTCGTCTCTCGTGAACAAAGATATTAGAGGATCTCTGTGGCGTAGAGGTTTGATGCTCGTCTCTCGTGAACAAAGATATTAGAGGATCTCTGTGGCGTAGAGGTTTGATGCTCGTCCTCTGAACAAAGATATTAGAGGATCTCTGTGGCGTAGAGGTTTGATGCTCGTCACTCGTGAACAAAGATATTAGAGGATCTATGTGGCGTAGAGGTTTGATGCTCGTCTCTCGTGAACAAAGATATTAGAGGATCTCTGTGGCGTAGAGGTTTGATGCTCGTCTCTCGTGAACAAAGATATTAGAGGATCTCTGTGGCGTAGAGGTTTGATGCTCGTCTCTCGTGAACAAAGATATTAGAGGATCTCTGTGGCGTAGAGGTTTGATGCTCGTCTCTCGTGAACAAAGATATTAGAGGATCTCTGTGGCGTAGAGGTTTGATGCTCGTCTCTCGTGAACAAAGATATTAGAGGATCTCTGTGGCGTAGAGGTTTGATGCTCGTCTCTCGTGAACAAAGATATTAGAGGATCTCTGTGGCGTAGAGGTTTGATGCTCGTCTCTCGTGAACAAAGATATTAGAGGATCTATGTGGCGTAGAGGTTTGATGCTCGTCTCTCGTGAACAAAGATATTAGAGGATCTCTGTGGCGTAGAGGTTTGATGCTCGTCTCTCGTGAACAAAGATATTAGAGGATCTCTGTGGCGTAGAGGTTTGATGCTCGTCTCTCGTGAACAAAGATATTAGAGGATCTCTGTGGCGTAGAGGTTTGATGCTCGTCTCTCGTGAACAAAGATATTAGAGGATCTCTGTGGCGTAGAGGTTTGATGCTCGTCTCTCGTGAACAAAGATATTAGAGGATCTCTGTGGCGTAGAGGTTTGATGCTCGTCTCTCGTGAACAAAGATATTAGAGGATCTCTGTGGCGTAGAGGTTTGATGCTCGTCTCTCGTGAACAAAGATATTAGAGGATCTCTGTGGCGTAGAGGTTTGATGCTCGTCTCTCGTGAACAAAGATATTAGAGGATCTCTGTGGCGTAGAGGTTTGATGCTCGTCTCTCGTGAACAAAGATATTAGAGGATCTCTGTGGCGTAGAGGTTTGATGCTCGTCTCTCGTGAACAAAGATATTAGAGGATCTCTGTGGCGTAGAGGTTTGATGCTCGTCTCTCGTGAACAAAGATATTAGAGGATCTCTGTGGCGTAGAGGTTTGATGCTCGTCTCTCGTGAACAAAGATATTAGAGGATCTCTGTGGCGTAGAGGTTTGATGCTCGTCTCTCGTGAACAAAGATATTAGAGGATCTCTGTGGCGTAGAGGTTTGATGCTCGTCTCTCGTGAACAAAGATATTAGAGGATCTCTGTGGCGTAGAGGTTTGATGCTCGTCTCTCTTGAACAAAGATATTAGAGGATCTCTGTGGCGTAGAGGTTTGATGCTCGTCACTCGTGAACAAAGATATTAGAGGATCTCTGTGGCGTAGAGGTTTGATGCTCGTCTCTCGTGAACAAAGATATTAGAGGATCTCTGTGGCGTAGAGGTTTGATGCTCGTCTCTCGTGAACAAAGATATTAGAGGATCTCTGTGGCGTAGAGGTTTGATGCTCGTCTCTCGTGAACAAAGATATTAGAGGATCTCTGTGGCGTAGAGGTTTGATGCTCGTCTCTCGTGAACAAAGATATTAGAGGATCTCTGTGGCGTAGAGGTTTGATGCTCGTCTCTCGTGAACAAAGATATTAGAGGATCTCTGTGGCGTAGAGGTTTGATGTTCGTCTCTCGTGAACAAAGATATTAGAGGATCTCTGTGGCGTAGAGGTTTGATGCTCGTCTCTCGTGAACAAAGATATTAGAGGATCTCTGTGGCGTAGAGGTTTGATGCTCGTCTCTCGTGAACAAAGATATTAGAGGATCTCTGTGGCGTAGAGGTTTGATGCTCGTCTCTCGTGAACAAAGATATTAGAGGATCTCTGTGGCGTAGAGGTTTGATGCTCGTCTCTCGTGAACAAAGATATTAGAGGATCTCTGTGGCGTAGAGGTTTGATGCTCGTCTCTCGTGAACAAAGATATTAGAGGATCTCTGTGGCGTAGAGGTTTGATGCTCGTCTCTCGTGAACAAAGATATTAGAGGATCTCTGTGGCGTAGAGGTTTGATGCTCGTCTCTCGTGAACAAAGATATTAGAGGATCTCTGTGGCGTAGAGGTTTGATGCTCGTCTCTCGTGAACAAAGATATTAGAGGATCTCTGTGGCGTAGAGGTTTGATGCTCGTCTCTCGTGAACAAAGATATTAGAGGATCTCTGTGGCGTAGAGGTTTGATGCTCGTCTCTCGTGAACAAAGATATTAGAGGATCTCTGTGGCGTAGAGGTTTGATGCTCGTCTCTCGTGAACAAAGATATTAGAGGATCTCTGTGGCGTAGAGGTTTGATGCTCGTCTCTCGTGAACAAAGATATTAGAGGATCTCTGTGGCGTAGAGGTTTGATGCTCGTCTCTCGTGAACAAAGATATTAGAGGATCTCTGTGGCGTAGAGGTTTGATGCTCGTCTCTCGTGAACAAAGATATTAGAGGATCTCTGTGGCGTAGAGGTTTGATGCTCGTCTCTCGTGAACAAAGATATTAGAGGATCTCTGTGGCGTAGAGGTTTGATGCTCGTCTCTCGTGAACAAAGATATTAGAGGATCTCTGTGGCGTAGAGGTTTGATGTTCGTCTCTCGTGAACAAAGATATTAGAGGATCTCTGTGGCGTAGAGGTTTGATGCTCGTCTCTCGTGAACAAAGATATTAGAGGATCTCTGTGGCGTAGAGGTTTGATGCTCGTCTCTCGTGAACAAAGATATTAGAGGATCTCTGTGGCGTAGAGGTTTGATGCTCGTCTCTCGTGAACAAAGATATTAGAGGATCTCTGTGGCGTAGAGGTTTGATGCTCGTCTCTCGTGAACAAAGATATTAGAGGATCTCTGTGGCGTAGAGGTTTGATGCTCGTCTCTCGTGAACAAAGATATTAGAGGATCTCTGTGGCGTAGAGGTTTGATGCTCGTCTCTCGTGAACAAAGATATTAGAGGATCTCTGTGGCGTAGAGGTTTGATGCTCGTCTCTCGTGAACAAAGATATTAGAGGATCTCTGTGGCGTAGAGGTTTGATGCTCGTCTCTCGTGAACAAAGATATTAGAGGATCTCTGTGGCGTAGAGGTTTGATGCCTGTCTCTCGTGAACAAAGATATTAGAGGATCTCTGTGGCGTAGAGGTTTGATGCTCGTCTCTCGTGAACAAAGATATTAGAGGATCTCTGTGGCGTAGAGGTTTGATGCTCGTCTCTCGTGAACAAAGTATAGATTTTAGAGGATCTCTGTGGCGATAGAGGTTTGATGCTCGTCTCTCGTGAACAAAGATATTAGAGGATCTCTGTGGCGTAGAGGTTTGATGCTCGTCTCTCGTGAACAAAGATATTAGAGGATCTCTGTGGCGTAGAGGTTTGATGCTCGTCTCTCGTGAACAAAGATATTAGAGGATCTATGTGGCGTAGAGGTTTGATGCTCGTCTCTCGTGAACAAAGATATTAGAGGATCTCTGTGGCGTAGAGGTTTGATGCTCGTCTCTCGTGAACAAAGATATTAGAGATCTCTGTGGCGTAGAGGTTTGATGCTCGTCTCTCGTGAACAAAGATATTAGAGGATCTCTGTGGCGTAGAGGTTTGATGCTCGTCTCTCGTGAACAAAGATATTAGAGGATCTCTGTGGCGTAGAGGTTTGATGCTCGTCTCTCGTGAACAAAGATATTAGAGGATCTCTGTGGCGTAGAGGTTTGATGCTCGTCTCTCGTGAACAAAGATATTAGAGGATCTCTGTGGCGTAGAGGTTTGATGCTCGTCTCTCGTGAACAAAGATATTAGAGGATCTCTGTGGCGTAGAGGTTTGATGCTCGTCTCTCGTGAACAAAGATATTAGAGGATCTCTGTGGCGTAGAGGTTTGATGCTCGTCTCTCGTGAACAAAGATATTAGAGGATCTCTGTGGCGTAGAGGTTTGATGCTCGTCTCTCGTGAACAAAGATATTAGAGGATCTCTGTGGCGTAGAGGTTTGATGCTCGTCTCTCGTGAACAAAGATATTAGAGGATCTCTGTGGCGTAGAGGTTTGATGCTCGTCTCTCGTGAACAAAGATATTAGAGGATCTCTGTGGCGTAGAGGTTTGATGCTCGTCTCTCTTGAACAAAGATATTAGAGGATCTCTGTGGCGTAGAGGTTTGATGCTCGTCACTCGTGAACAAAGATATTAGAGGATCTATGTGGCGTAGAGGTTTGATGCTCGTCTCTCGTGAACAAAGATATTAGAGGATCTCTGTGGCGTAGAGGTTTGATGCTCGTCTCTCGTGAACAAAGATATTAGAGGATCTCTGTGGCGTAGAGGTTTGATGCTCGTCTCTCGTGAACAAAGATATTAGAGGATCTCTGTGGCGTAGAGGTTTGATGCTCGTCTCTCGTGAACAAAGATATTAGAGGATCTCTGTGGCGTAGAGGTTTGATGCTCGTCTCTCGTGAACAAAGATATTAGAGGATCTCTGTGGCGTAGAGGTTTGATGTTCGTCTCTCGTGAACAAAGATATTAGAGGATCTCTGTGGCGTAGAGGTTTGATGCTCGTCACTCGTGAACAAAGATATTAGAGGATCTCTGTGGCGTAGAGGTTTGATGCTCGTCTCTCGTGAACAAAGATATTAGAGGATCTCTGTGGCGTAGAGGTTTGATGCTCGTCTCTCGTGAACAAAGATATTAGAGGATCTCTGTGGCGTAGAGGTTTGATGCTCGTCTCTCGTGAACAAAGATATTAGAGGATCTCTGTGGCGTAGAGGTTTGATGCTCGTCTCTCGTGAACAAAGATATTAGAGGATCTCTGTGGCGTAGAGGTTTGATGCTCGTCTCTCGTGAACAAAGATATTAGAGGATCTCTGTGGCGTAGAGGTTTGATGCTCGTCTCTCGTGAACAAAGATATTAGAGGATCTCTGTGGCGTAGAGGTTTGATGCTCGTCTCTCGTGAACAAAGATATTAGAGGATCTCTGTGGCGTAGAGGTTTGATGCTCGTCTCTCGTGAACAAAGATATTAGAGGATCTCTGTGGCGTAGAGGTTTGATGCTCGTCTCTCGTGAACAAAGATATTAGAGGATCTCTGTGGCGTAGAGGTTTGATGCTCGTCTCTCGTGAACAAAGATATTAGAGGATCTCTGTGGCGTAGAGGTTTGATGCTCGTCTCTCGTGAACAAAGATATTAGAGGATCTCTGTGGCGTAGAGGTTTGATGCTCGTCTCTCGTGAACAAAGATATTAGAGGATCTCTGTGGCGTAGAGGTTTGATGCTCGTCTCTCGTGAACAAAGATATTAGAGGATCTCTGTGGCGTAGAGGTTTGATGCTCGTCTCTCGTGAACAAAGATATTAGAGGATCTCTGTGGCGTAGAGGTTTGATGCTCGTCTCTCGTGAACAAAGATATTAGAGGATCTCTGTGGCGTAGAGGTTTGATGCTCGTCTCTCGTGAACAAAGATATTAGAGGATCTCTGTGGCGTAGAGGTTTGATGCTCGTCTCTCGTGAACAAAGATATTAGAGGATCTCTGTGGCGTAGAGGTTTGATGCTCGTCTCTCGTGAACAAAGATATTAGAGGATCTCTGTGGCGTAGAGGTTTGATGCTCGTCTCTCGTGAACAAAGATATTAGAGGATCTCTGTGGCGTAGAGGTTTGATGCTCGTCTCTCTTGAACAAAGATATTAGAGGATCTCTGTGGCGTAGAGGTTTGATGCTCGTCACTCGTGAACAAAGATATTAGAGGATCTATGTGGCGTAGAGGTTTGATGCTCGTCTCTCGTGAACAAAGATATTAGGTTCGGTAGAGGTCTTGATGCTCGTTCTAGATGAACAAAGATATTGAGGATCTCATGTAGAGTGATTCAGCCTGTCTCTCTGGAACAAAGATACCTAGTTCAGATTTCGAACCATCTAAGATATCTATTCTACAGATCCAATATCTAGTGTAGTAGGTGTGTTCCTAGCCCTGATCTGGTTACGAGACACACAAAACTCAGGTTCTATGTTCAATTTGACCACGTAAGAAAATCCATTGGCATCGTTCAAAATTGAGAAGATCAGGCTGGAAAGCTGCCCGGGCAAATATGCATTAGAAAAAGATTAAACAGAATAAAGTTGAATTATCATATATTCAGCTTATCTTCAAATTTATTATATCACAATTCGTGCTAAAAATCAGACTGCTGCGAATCTTCCTGTATCTAAAAGATTGATCATATGGTTAGAAGTGTCCAATGATGATTTATATCAAAACCAATCACGTCTTCATCAAATATAGACTCTCAGCATCTGAATTTATCTGTAATTTCTTGCTTAAAAGATACACTCTCAAATCTTCAGTTCATCACATATCTTTGCTAAATAAAGAACTTTGTCAAACGTTGCTGTATCTTAATTTTGTATTTTGTTAAGTCTCCATTACTTGTTTTTAGTATTTCGCATATTTTTTAATTACCAGAGTTCCTCTTCATAAAGTAACTTGTCCTGAGCAGAACTCTGACACTTCAACAGTCCTTCGAAATTTCCCTTTCTAATAGGTGAGATGTCCCCCCTCTGCAGCTGTCATGCTCAAATCATCATTTACATCCTGAATCCATCTTCACCGTGGTCTTCCTCTTCTTCTATTTGCAGGGATGTCTCCTTCGCTAACGGTCTTTTTCAGCACTTAGTGTAGTTAATTTATATATATACATATATATCTTGCTTAAGTACGTCCGCTCAGTTTTACTGTAGGGAGAAGAGACACGGTAAACATGTACCAAGATAGGCAGTTGTATAAAAGACTTTCAGGGAAGATGTCTCAGAAGAATTATCCGAATTCGTTGTTATCAAAGAATACCTCTCCTTCTTCTTCTTCTGCGTTCTCACTAGATTGGGATTTCGGATTCTCTAATAAAGGCAGCTGTCTGTTTCAGATTATCAGCCACACCATACAGTTTGTCTTCTGCGTTCTCACTAGATTGGGATTTCGGATTCTCTAATAAAGGCAGCCGCCTGTTTCAGATTATCAGCCACGCAATCCAGTTTATCTTGGACACTAGTGTAAGTGGGCCACCTCTTTCTTCTCAAGTCTGCATACTGGGGCAGTTCTGTAGGATATAATTCCTATGATTTCTGCTTCCCGTTTGTGCCGACCTCTTCCTGCAGTAAGTTTTGGCCACCCTCGTGATGGTAGGTCTGACATTCTTACCGCGTGGCTAAATCTCAGAGGCAGATTGGCGACCGTAGAATCCGTTATCCCATTCCTCATTGTGAGGGTCGTTGCACCATGTTATGCGCCTTACGGCCTGGTGCATCCGTTTTCTGCAAGCATTTGTTTCAGGTTAGCATTCCCTAGCGGACATGTGAATCCAGATGTCAGCCAAACCTCCTTAGTCGCCTCTTACGACATGCGTGGCAGGTAACAGTGGTTCTATTCTTTACATCCCAAATTTGGGCCCGGTAACCACTAGGGTGCAAAGAATACCTAATATTGAGTCCTCCATATATCTTGGACAGAGAAGAGAACAAATAGATCTACCCAGAAAGAACTCAAAATCAAAGAAAACTGGCTGATGCTACAAATAAGAAAGAGAAAATTCAGATATTTTGGACATATAAAAGACATGAAGGGCTGGAGAAGACCATCATGGAAGGAGGCATACCGGCAAAGAGAAGAAGAAGAAGACCACGGAGAAGATGGATTCAGGATGTAACTGATGGTTTGAACATGGCGGCTGCAGAGGCAGGACATCTGGCCTATGAGAGAGAGAAGTTCCGGAGGACTGTTGGGGTGGCAAAGTTCTGCTTAGGACAAGCTATTTGATGATGATGACTTCATCCAACACACATGCATCGACAATATCAATAAGAAAATAACAAGGATGAGATGTAAGTGGTTCCAATGTGACAATACGTTAAGAATACAGAAGACCAGACACACACATGTGGCTCTGAATCTGAATCTGTGAAGCAAGATGGGTAGCGAAGACCTAGAAAGACATTGAGACAAACTGTAGACAGGAAAAGAGAAGAGACAAGAAGACCTGGAATGAACTAAGTTGGCTTTGCTCAATATATATATGAGTGAAGGAAAGAGAGAGAGAGAAGAGAGAGAGAGAGAGAGAGAGGGGGAGTGTGTGTGTACATGCGAGTGCATTACAAGGCACAGTGCTGAAACAAAATCAATGGAAGAGACGCCTGGTAGAAAAAAGACGCTGAACTGCGACCTGACGATATACATGAAGATCTAGTAGTAGTACTGAACAAATGTGACCTGCATATTCTGTGTTCAACACACGAAGCGTTAACGAAAGACACTCCACAGTAAAGCTCTTATTTTTAAGGGCTAGCTAGTTGTGTACTTCAAAACGCTGGCATTGTTGACTAGGCAAAGGGTGCCGACCCTGGACTAGGCAAAGGGTGCCGTAAGAAATAAGGGTTCGTGGTTCGAATCCGATGTTTGGTAAATTTTTTTTCCGAAGCCCTAATATTTAAACAACCTTGCAGGTCGACAAGTGTCACTCTTGACAATCGTGAAACGGGGTAAACTTACATGGTTCGGGCATGTGATGAGACATAGTCTCACTCTCTAAGACTATCATACAGGGAACAGTTGAGGGTGGAAGAAAGAAAGGAGGGCAGCGAAAATCCTGGTTTGACAACATCAAGAGTTGGTAGGAGCAGAGTTTCTCCACACTCGCCCGAGGAGTTGAAGACAGAGATTCATGACGTGCTTTTTGTGCTGATGTCTCCACAGTGACACTCCTACGACCCTAACGGGTTATGGGCTTTATTATTTATTATTATTATGTAATACTTCTACACTGTCTATTTATTGAACTGAACACAGAATGAAACGATCGGTTTTGTTTCCTTTCCTAGATTACCAATCTTGCTAGAGACAGCTACCTCCACAACGTAACCTCTGCCGAGATGTGACGTTCACGGTGAGAAAGATATAAAAACGACCAATTCGTATTTCGCTTGGAAATCGATTTGTCTGAAAGATGTGCTTGCCGGGAAATGGCCATTGCTTGTCTGTTTTTGTGCATCGCAACAGACTAATTTAATGTTGAATGGGTATCGCTTCGACGTGAGTTGTCTAAGTTTAAATGGGTTGCGGTCAAAAGGGATGAATTTATGTGAGGACATAATCATATATAGCACCGTTCCAAAAATAGAAGGTCTCAGGGGCGCGATAAAGATAGATCATAGGGGTTTGAGAGGAATAACCAAAAGTCACTTTGGAATTCTCTCCTGCGGCTACCACTAGTAAATATCTAATCTGCTGAACTAATTTCTCTTCAGCTTGCCCAAATCCCAAGACAGTGTGCCAACTTTATACGGAACCTTTGACCCTGATCACAAATGACCACTGATTGGTCGAGAGTGCTGATTGATTTTTACGAAGAGGAAATGCTTGGGTGCGCAGGCGTCAGCCAGTATAATATTGTTTCCCTAGCCGTATGAGAGACAATTTTCGCCGGTCTAAAGTGATTTAGTGTCCTCGAGTCAAGATTTAGCGGGATCTTAAAAGAGGTTTCATGTGAAAAGTACGAAGAAAGATAAAAACAGAAAATGCTTTACATAAGCACGTATAAAAATGAATGACTAGGAACAAAAAATGTAAGAAAGATCGGACTTTGAGACGAAGCAATGTATAGGCATTTCGTTGAAGAAATGTTTTCATCACAGTCTCATCTTGAGTTACGAGTAGTTGATGGTTCATTTTGGGTTGTTATTTTCACAGTAAACGGTATTGAGGGTTTGTTTATCACACATGGTTGCTATGTGAAATTACGACATTCTCGTAAGGAGAGAGTTACTTCCCTTGGAAGACCAACCCATTTTGTTATAAAAGGGGTGGTATACACAGACAAGTAGTAAAATTTGACACAATTTTACGCCATTTCGTCGAAACACTTGTAGCTTTTTTCAATCATCATTATCTAGAGGGGGGCATAACACTGATGGAATGGCCCAAATAAAAATAGTATTAATACTATAAGATCTATTCAATCATGGAATCTACACAATTTCGATGTCTCTTTGGTGTAGAGATTAGTTGCTAGCCTATGATTACAAATGTACGCGGTTCGCTTCTTCGTAGAACGAACGGGATATTTTTCAGAGATCTCTGATCTCAGTGTAGGTGAGATCGAGTTCCTAGTCTGTCGGAGACGGACGATAAAACGTTGGTCCTGTGTTCACGTTGAGCACGTAAAAAATTCTTGGCAGTTCAAAATCCATTAGAAAGATTACAAAATCCATTAGAAAGATTAAAAAATAAAATGACTACTTAATATTTTCACCATCTTTTAAATTTCATCAGGGACTCTCGCCGATGCTATGGAGTTCATGCACTGTCACTGAGATCTTTATGTACAAGAAATAGGTAGGAGCACACATGGTTACTTACCGAAGCGCAATGTAGTTATGTGAGCTGAAGATCATCATTGGAGAAAATCATTGGAGAACATCATTGGAGACCATCAGTGGAGATCATCATTGAAGAACATCATTGGAGAACATCATTGTAAATAACCATCATTGGAGACCATCATTGGAGAACATCATTGAAGATCATCATTGGAGATCATCATTGGAGATCATCATGAACCATTTGAAGATCATCATTGGAGACATCATCGAGCATTGAAGATCATCATTGAGACCATCATCGGAGAACATCATTGGAGATCGTCATTGGAGATCATCATTGGAGACCATCATTGGAGACATCATTGAGACATCATTGGAGACCAGACATTATCGGAGACCATTATCGGAGAACATCATTGGAGATCGTCATTGAGACAATCGATCATTGGAGACAATTGATCATCATTGGAGACCATCATGGAGAACATCATTGGAGACCATCATTGGAGATTATCAGTTACCGAAGAAGATGGAGATGGATTGGTCATTGACTAGGACAGGTATCCGATCGACAGCGGATAAAAAGAGAAGACATGGATGTTGCATAGAGAATAGAAGTGGAAAGAGAGTTGAGAGTTTGTGGCTCGATATGGGAGACAAGTAACAGAAAAGAAGCAGAATAGTCTTCTTATCTTATCTTAACCACATTTGCCGTGAAGCGTCGTGGGATATTTAGTTGTCTATCTTGTGCCAGGTGTGTTGCGCTTTGACGTTGTCAATCCATGCTTTCGCAGGGACTCTGAGGTGTTATCTATCCTTCGTGTTCTTGGCCTGCCTCGTGTTTTACGCCCTGAGTGTCGATTATTGTAGGCACGTGATGGTAGTAAATGTGGTTCCATTCTCATTAGATGGCCGAACCACTTGATTCTTGCTTCTCGATGTACTGTATGCATGGTATAGTACCAACGATTTTTAGCAGAATATTAACAATGGAACTCTGATGTAGAAGGTTATTGTGTCAAAAAGAACATAAAGAGAATATATATGTTTTAAAGGAATTTTAAGTATAGCATGTACACGTTAAAGCGTTTTGGTTACATATTCCATGAACGACTCTGAATCTCTAGCATGTTCTCCTGCCTTTTCCATAATTCTGTACAAGATCTCTATTTTATTCAGTTTCAAATCTTCTGCTATCGTCTACCACAGAGAGCCACATTGAAAGAATTATAACGAGTGCAGAGTCGCCCGAGTGGTTATCAGGGCCCACATTCGGGGTGTAAAGAATAGAAGCACTGTTACCTGCCACGCATGTCGTAAGAGACGATTAAGGACATTAAGGAGGTTTGGCTGAAATCGGATGCACGTGTCCTAAACTTGTAGAAGTCTATGCTTTTAGGGTCCTACCAAACCAATGTGCAACGTATACACGTTCTTGGCAAAGTTCAAACATATCACAAAGAGTGATTAAAGTTGGTCGTAACGAACGAGCGCAAAGAAGAATACAGAGCAAGAGGTAAGCAACATAAACGATGTAGTGACTTCATCAAGAACAGCATTAAGAAAATGAATAGCAGTTTACAAAGGGCCTTAGAACAAGCATACACACGATCACTACATCCCCTCCCCCAACACATCTATACAGAAGTACATGGTGGAAGAGAAGAAGAAGAAGAAGAAAATCATCTTGGTTTTCACTTGGTTTTCCAACAACCTTGTCCTCCATCATCCTTTTCTTATTTCTATTCTCTAACCCTGTTTTGCCTCACAGTGTCAGGATAAGAAGACATAAATAGAACGAGCATTGGCACGAGAGACAATCACCAAACCTCTACGCCAAGAGATACCCAAGCACAGATCACATACAAATCACAAGGGAGTCTCTGTGGCTGAGTGGTTAAGCCCTTTGCCTTGCGAGTCGAAAGTCGTAGGTTCGAATCTGGACCGCGGCCTTCTGTTCACGAGTCAGTTTTTTCCAGAGACCCCTAGGATTGTTGCCGGAGATACGGAGTTCGTGCTTTGTGCAATACTCTCGGCAGTTGGCGTGCCATTTCTGCGGAGAGGACCGAGCCATATGGGGTAAAACCCGGTGCAATGAAGTCAATCTTTCGGCTTCAGAACCCCCTTTAAACAAATCACAAATAGTGGTTTAATAAGTTAATAAGTTTAATATGGAGCGTTCAAAGAAGCAGAAGAAGAAACTCGCGACCGAACAAGAAATAAATAAATCTGCAAAATAAATAAAATATTTTGTTTATATATCTATATAAACTCACAGCCACCAACAATAGTCACATATTTCTTCATTCTCTGAAAGTCATCACACAGCTACCAACAGTAGACACAGATTTATTCATTCTCTGAAAGTCATCACAGCTACCAACAGTAGACACAGATTTATTCATTCTCTGAAAATCACAGCTACCAACAGTAGACACAGATTTATTCATTCTCTGAAAGTCATCACACAGCTACCAACAGTAGACACAGATTTATTTATTCTCTGAAAGTTATCACACAGCTACCAACAGTAGACACAGATTTATTCATTCTCTGAAAGTCATCATACAGCCACCAACAGTAGACACAGATTTCTTCATTCTCTGAAAGTCATCACAGCCACCAACAGTAGTCACAGATTTATTTATTCTCTGAAAGTTATCACACAGCTACCAACAGTAGACACAGATTTATTCATTCTCTGAAAGTCATCATACAGCCACCAACAGTAGACACAGATTTCTTCATTCTCTGAAAGTCATCACAGCCACCAACAGTAGTCACATATTTATTCATTCTCTGAAAGTCATCACACAGACACCAACAATAGTCATATATTTATTCCAATTTTATTTATCAATATAATACTAATAAAGCATGCATTGTTATTCTAACAAACACAGAAATAATACAAAAATAACAGTGTAATAACAGGGATGTACACACACCCACAGATACACACACACCCATAGAAAGACACGGTCATACGCACTCATTGACTAATTATACAGACAATATCGGCTGGAAGATAACATTGACGTTAGTGACTCGATTACATTTATAATCGATTACAATTATAATTGGACAAGACATTACTTTGATCTTCACTGTAGTAAATAATTATCCACAAAATAGATGAGACTGCAGTAAAACTATTTGATTGACAAAACACGTAATCACAAAGTACTGTAGTTTTACAAATTACAAAACAATGACAAAATACGGCAACGTTTCGACTAACAATGCCTTTATCAAGCAAACGAACAACAGGAGTTATAAAGTACTGTAGTTTTATAAATTACAAAAACAATGACAAAATACGGCAACGTTTCGACTAACAAGGCCTTTATCAAGCAAACGAACAACAGGAGTTATAAAGTACTGTAGTTTTACTGTAGTTACTCTGTTGTTCATTTGTGATTACGTGTTTTGACAATTAAATACTTATCACAACTTCTTCTTCTTGTCTTCCTTTAGTCCTGCTACACCTCGGAACGTCAGGATACGAAGGGATTTCTAAAACGGGAAATTGTATGCGCTTGCTTGTAGATGTGTCTTTCACGACCTCTGTCATTACTGTGATCCATCGTTTGCGTGGGTGGTCTTTCTCTTTGTCTCCACTTGGCCGAATAACATTGATCTTTGAGGTACACTCAGAGCTGGAACGGTATATTTTCTCATTACGATGCAAGTTTTCGAAATGTCGCCCCTTAAATGTTTTTTTCTTTAAAATAACCTTCAATTGTGATTTTGATTTCGCTGCTTATGTCGTTCCCCTTACGGTGCCGCTTGATACGGCCACCTATCTGCATTATAGCACGTCACGGCCCCGGGGACAGTGTCTCCTGGTAATCTGTTTATCTAGATGAACCATTTAATTTGTTGTTTCCCGATGAACTTCAGTACTGCTGTTGTACACACTTTTTTCACGATGTCTTCATTTCTCAACCGGTCTTGTCTTGATTCTTCCTGCACTATTCGTAGACATTTCATCTCTGTCGTCATTAGTTTTCTTCTATCGTTTGACGTAAAGTTCAGGTTTGGCACCGCAAGCATAGAAGTACTTGCAATTTAGATCCCTAAGTAAAGGATCAGTCTACTGTGTCGAGCTATCGTACACTTACTATCTGCTGATGTTCAGACGCTCGTATTCAGGCTAGGGGAGAAGCTGTATTCAGCTAGGCAATGGAGCGCAACGCTCGTATTGCCTAGAATGTGCGTAGAATAGGTAAATGGCGTGTCAATTTTTTCAGAAGAATTATGTTCCTGTTATTTTTTTCTATTGCTTCCTCCTGAGGTTCTTACAAAAAACTCCATGTTCTTATCTGCCCACTGATTTGCCCGCCTGCCCGGTGGTTCGTAGCACGTTGGACGAAGGGTGACAAGCTCCCTGTGAGTGCGGGTTTATTTCCACGAGCTGGCAGAAAAGTCACAGGTTCTCCAGATTTACGGTGTTCTGGCACATGAACGAAGGGGTGTGATGTCCATGGTACCGAACCGAAGAGCTGAAAGCTCAAGTGCTTCTAGATCGCGGAAAATTTTTTTAAAAAATTCTGCCCGCTGATAATTTTTGATCCAAGCTGGTCTTGAACTCAGGACATTTCCACGGTGCGCGGTCACTATCGCGGAGAGTTATCATCTTCATTGACTAGCGACCAAGTAATCAAGTATTACATCACAATATTTTAATCACAAATATACCAATTTACATCACATAAATAATTGAAGCTACATTGCATTTGTTGTGTTTAATCTAAGTTTAGCAGCAAGTGTAAAAAATACTGCATCATAATCAAAAACAAACATTTGTCAACAATGAAGAATAAAGGGAGAGTGGTGCATGTAAAATGTTTCTTAAATCTTGGACATTGAATAACAGAGGATGTAGGATGGAAGAAACAAGGATCAGTAGAAGAATAAAGATGGTGAACACACTGCATTCAACATTATCACACATAATAATAATAATTCCTCTCGTACCGTTATACGTTACATAGGGCCAGCAAGTAATTTCTCCATACCGTTCTATCTTGGGCAACTAGCTCAATCTCCTCCATGGAACTGAGACCGATATTTCCTGCCTCTCTCAGCAAAGTTCGCCTCAGGGTCTCCTTAGGTCGACCATTATCACACATGCATTAATATAATAATAATAATTATCATACCGTTATACGTTACATAGTGCCTGCAAGCAATTTCTTCTTACCGCTCTATCCTGGGCAAATCGGCCAATCTTCTCCATGGAACTGAGACTGATATTTCTTGTCACTCTCAGCAAAGTTCGTTTCATTGTCTCCTTAGGTCGTCCTCTCTTTTTGAATCCTTTGCATCCCACTTCAACGCCTGCTTTGATATTCGTTGACCATTTCTTCTCATGGTATGCCAAACATATCTCCATCTTCTCTTTCTTAAAACAGTTGTTACTAGTGGTTGACCAGATTTTATCACTTCTCCTAAATTCGTCTAATTTTATATTCATTATTTTTCGCAGACATCTATTTCACCTAACTTGTTTTCTATATCTTTAGTCATTTTCCAACTCTCGCTGGCATATATTAGTATTGATACAACATATGAATTGAACATTCGTAATTTAGTTCTAATACTATCTTCTTCTTTCTTCGTTCTTCTCGACCAATTTTAATCACTCTTTATGATATGTGTGATCTTTGCCAAGAAATTGTAAACGTTGCACATTGGTTCGGTAGGCCTCTAAACGCATAGACTTCTACGCGTTTAGGACATGTGCATCCGATTTCAGCCGAAGAGCTGAAAGCTCAAGTACTTCTGGATCAGAAAAAAATATATGAACATAGAAAAGAACAAATAGATCTATCCAGAAAGAACTCAACATCAAAGACAACTTGCTGATGCTTAAAAATAAGAATGAGCAAGTTGAAGTATTCTGAACTTATGAAGAGACGTGAAGGATTAGAAAACACCATCATGGAAGAAGACATCACTGAAAAGAGAAGAAGAGGACAACATTGAAGAAGATATATGCAGGATGTTACTGATGATTTCAGCATGACTGCTGTAGAGACGGGACATCTGGTCTATGAGAGAGAGAGAGAGAGAGAGAGAGAGAGAGAGAGAGAGAAGAGAGAGAAATTCCAAGGCAGAGTGACAAAGTTCTGCTCATCACAAACTATTTGATGATAGCAAAAACCAAGACATTTGCTGATCAGAAAAAAGCATACTGAAATGAAAGCTGCCGTTAAACTGTTCAAATAAAACATAGTTATAATTAGATCATAGCCACGTCAGCCTACGCCAGCCAGCACTGTACCTGATGATGATAAGTGAAAATGTTGTAAGATAAACAACAACAAACAAAAAAAACCACATTGACAGTATGCATCACAGAGGGACATTAACAAGAGGTGTTAAAGTTGCATGACAATTTAAAAACAGTTTAACTATCATCATACAGACCGTATCAACAATTTAACGAATAATTATAGAACATTTAAATAGTAAGGTATTTTATTTTAAAAATGTCTATTTATACGGATAAATAGTTGATGACTTCAGAATGTTCCCAGCAAGCACATTTAACGGAATTCAGAGAATCTGTCTAAGCCAGGGCTGTCCAACGTTTTTATATATCGGAGCGCATCTGAGTGATGGTTATAGAGGCGCTGGCGTCATATGACGTATGCAATATTGATAACAATAACATATTAATATAGATAATTGATTATAGGACCATAACATTGCACTTTGTGAGTAACCATGGTGTGCTCCGATCTTTTTCTTACACAGGAAGATTTCAACGGCAGTAACTCCATAGCACCGGCGAGGGTCCCCTGTGTAATTTAGAAGATAGTAAAATTATTTTGTAGGAATTTTTATTTTTTAAATTTTTCTAAGGAATTTTGTCCGGGCAGCAACTTTTTGGCTCTATCGATTGCAGCTCTTATCGATTTTGACCTGCTCTTATCGATTTTGGCCTGCTCTTATCGATTTTGGCCTGCTCTTATCGATTTTGGCCTGCTCTTATCGATTTTGAACTTGCAATGGTTCTTTTACGTGCCAAATTCTAACACGGGACCTATGTTTTATCGTCCGTTTCCGGTATACTAGGAACTCGATCTCACCTACACTGAGATCAGGGATCTCTAGAAGAATATCCTGGTGTATCCACGAGGGAGCGAACCTGTTACCTTTAGAACAAGAAGCGACCACTTAACCTCTACGTCACACAGGCTCCATTAATGTAGCTAAGATGCCGATGCTTTCTCAGAAAAAAAGAAAGGATGGGTTAGGGTCATTAAAGTGGTTACATAATCAAACAGGGTTGCACAAGTTTGAAGATCGTTTTCATAGGAGTCTTCAAAATTAAGATTTATAAAATAGTTAGTTTTTTCTTGAATTCTGATTAACCTTGAAAGCTCTGCTCGAGTAAAATAGGGCGCATGAGAGTATGACACAGGCGCCATGGCGCCAGCGGACACCGCGTTGGACAGCTCTGGTCTATGACATTGTTCTCAAATATGTCCATGTGTCTTGTGTCCACTCTGACGTGGTCATTGCTTGAACCGTATTCCTGAACCTTGAATTTACAATTTTCTAGTAAAAATTGTCACTAGCTCAGGAAAACAAAACATGCAAAATAGTATGTATTTATATATATATATATATATATGTTGTAGCGCGCAGACATACATGCAACGCGCTTACACAAAATAACACACGACTCACACACAGTCACTCAAACACACTTAGTCACACACGCATACTATTATTATCATCATCAACATCATCATCATTATCATCATCATCATCTATGCCTTTCTTTATCGTTTCACAATAATTGAATTTGCTCTATTGTAATTAACATTCAAATATACATATACTTCTAACATAGGAGTACCAACTCGTTAGCAATATTCGTAACAGAAACACAAAAATATATTCATAGTGAACAATATCTAAATTACATTTATCTAATTAATTCACATGTTCTAACATCCTTTGAAAATCGAATCCTATATAGAAATATTTGATCAAATGTTGAAGATGGCAAATATAATGAAAAATCGAACAAAAAATGTAATACTTCTTCTTCTTCGACGAACGCCCCATATTGACCATTTGTTAAAGCACTCTTTGTGATTTGTATGTGATCTGAGCCCAAGAGCGATTGTACGTTCTGTCAGCTATGCGCCTACAAGTAGGCCAGCACATACGATTTCTGCAATGACATTTATTTACTAGGTAGCTTTCAGGTCCCAACCTGAGTCGCCTCTTACGACATGTTTTGCAGGTCGCAGTATTACTATTTTTGCTCCCTTGCGAGCCTGGCAGCGCGGGGAATATTTAATACAATATAGTATTTTTTTAAATACGATATTAAGCTGTGTGAGCATCTGTAGCTAAGGTGGCAGTAAGCTCGATCACAAACCCAAGCGTACCTGGTTTAAACGTACCTGGTGGGCATGTTTGAAGCAAATTCATTTCGTGGGATTTTACAGAAAGTAAAAAATAGACCTCACCGTTAGAAAGCAATGACAAACTACTGAACGTATAAGTGGTGTCAAGAAAATCAACGACTTGTTTACTGTGGTTGATGGCTACGTCCTGAAAAGGATATGCTACGATTTTCATTTTCATTAAGCCTGTATATTTCTTTGATCGCGGGCTCTCTTTGGCGAAGTGGTTAAGACGTTTGCCGGGCGTTGAAAGGTTGTAGGTTTGAGCCCGGACAGGGGTCACATGCAATTTTTGTTGTCCGGAGATTTCCTAGGATTGTTACGGAAATCGTCATTTGTGCAACACTCTCGGAATGTGGCTTGCCATTTCTGCCTAGAGAGACGGAGTCATATGGAAATCCGGTACAATAAAGTAAATCCTTCGCCTTCAGAACTCGGTATCGCATTCTCCAGAACTCAGTATCCAATACCCAGAACTCAATTTTTACATTCTCCATAACTCAGTATTACATTCTCCAGAACTCAGTATCGCATTATCCAAAGCTCAAAATAGCATTCTCCAGAACTCAGTATCGCATTCTCCAGAACTCAGTCTTACATTCTCCAGAACTCAGTCTTACATTCTCCAGAACTTAGTACCGCATTCTCCAGAACTCAGTACCGCATTCTCCAGAACTCAGTTAGCATTATCCAAAGCTAAAATACATTCTCAGAACTCAGTATCGCATTATCCAAAGCTCAAAATAGCATTCTCCAGAACTCAGTATCGCATTCTCCAGAACTCAGTCTTACATTCTCCAGAACTCAGTTTTACATTCTCCAGAACTAGTCTACAATTCTCCAGAACTAGTACCGCATTCTCAGAACCAGTACCGCATTCTCAGAACTCAGTAAGCATTATCCAAAGCTTAAAATAACATTCTCCAGAACTCAAAATCTACTCCCAAAACTCAGTATCGCATTCTCCAGCAGTTATTAAAAAAACTTACAAATTAAAAAAAAACACATCATTCTATACAACAGCATTCGTATATGGAAAAAATATAATGAAACTATAGACAAGACTGTATAAATTCTAACACTTTTCCCAACAAAAACAACAACAACATAGAACAGAATCAGTATTAAGTTATAAGAAAGCACGGTCACTTGGATTGAAAACAGCAGTAACGGATGTGGACTCTTCCCCCGACTCTTTAGAAACTTGAAGACATCGACTTTACTAATTACTTTACTTTAGTGGAACTAGGTTTTGCACTTAACTACCAAGACTAGAAACTAAGGATGGCACTGTTATATAGATAGAAGTGGTGAAAAATCTGCATATTTTTTATTAGTTTAAATAAAAGCAACTTAACTACCAAGTACCGCAGACTGGGCAAGCTTTTTCCAGTATGGCTATGTGCTGCAGACTACGTCCGGATATATGTTATTGTCAAATTATTTTTAAATTTACGTTAACGCACACTGATTGTTGAAATGAAAATGTAAATCGTAGCATGCTCTTTACGGGACGTCACCATCAACGATAGTAAACGATTCGTTTAGACACCACTTATACATTCAATAGTTTGCTATTGTTTTCTGAACGGTGAGGTCTACTTTTACCATTCGTAAAATCCAATGGGAACAATTTCGCTAAGCCACAGGCTTTTATTGATCGTTACCGATTCTTAATTTTTATTTTCATATTCTGTTAGATTAGAACACCACCCGAGTGGTTACCGTGGTTCATATTTGGGGTGTCAAGAATAGAACCACTGTTACCTGCCACGCATGTCGTAAGAGGCGACTAAGGAGGTTTAGCTAAAATCGGATGCACGTGTCCGCTAGGGAATGCTAACCCGAAACAAATGCTTGCAGAAAACGGATGCACCAGGCTGTAAGGCGCATAACATAGTGCAACGACCCCTCACAATGAGAAATGGGATAACGGATTCTACGGTTGCCAATTTGCCTCAGAGATTTAGCCACGCAGTAAGAATGTCAGACCTACCATCACGAGGGTGGCCAAAACTTACTGGGGGAAGAGGTCGGCACAAACGGGGAAGCAGAAATCATAGAAATTATATCCTACATAACTGCCCCAGTATGCATACGTGAGAAGAAAGAAGTGGTCCACTTACACTATAGCGTCCAAGACAAACTGTATGGCGTGGCTGATAATCTGAGGCAGACGGCTGCCTTTATTCATCATCATCAGGTGCCGTCTCCACATCGAAGGTTGGCTGCAATGAATCTCCAGCATCCTCTGTCTTTCGCCTTGGTGTTGCACACTGCCAGACTGTCTTCAGATGGATGTTTTTGCTTCATTGCTACGTCTTTGGTTGTACGTGGTGAAGTCCCAATTTCTTCCACGAGGGCCAGCCGCAAATCATTTGTATGTCCTGAAAGCGCCTCATGTGTGCCCCACACTTTGTTGTGTTCGCTTTGTGAGCCGTTGATCATTTTGATTCATCCGCCTCCCTTACCGTTATAGACTTTTGAATTAAGGATGGACATTCCTTGCCGTTTAAAAATAGCTGCGCTATGACTCATAGGGTAACCTATCGTAAACCGGTATCGCATAGTCCATCACTTTCGTCGTCGAAAATGGGTAGGTTACTCGCGTCGGAGTGTATAGAATAAATATATCCCACCTACACATCGAATAACTATAATGACAGTCAACCTATTAGTCAAAAACGACCTAAGGCATCTCTATGCTTCCAATTATAGATATAACGTTCCCTAAACCACGAGTAAACTAATACATCCAAGGACGAAATGGTAAACACTTGTCACAGCCGCCATTAAAAAACGATTAATATGCCTTTATTAGAGAACCCGAAATCCCAATCTAGTGAGAATGCAGAAAACAAACTGTATGGCGTGGCTGATAATCTGAAACAGATGCCTGCCTTTATTAGAGAACCCGAAATCCCAATCTAGTGAGAATGCAGAAAACAAACTGTATGGCGTGGCTGATAATCTGAAACAGATGCCTGCCTTTATTAGATAACTCGAAATCCCAATCTAGTGAGAACGCAGAAGACAAACTGTATGGCGTGGCTGATAATCTGAGGCAGACGGCGGTCTTTATTAGAGAACCCGAAATCCCAATTTAGTGGGAACGCAGAAGAAGAAGAAAAAGGAAGATTGGAACAAAAGTAGGTAAATTTATCTGAGAAAGTGCATGCCACGCACAAAATATCGTAAAAAAATAATACAAAGACTTAACAGTTTAACTATAAAGTATAAAACAATAGCAAATAAATTGCAAACATTCATTCATCATTTATTTCTGCGCAGAATAAAGGGAATGAGAGTGGCATATGGTCATAAACGAAGAGTGTATGGAAAGAACAAAACTTATCCAAGTGAAACAAGAAATTAAGAACAAAACTTATCCAAGTGAAACAAGAAATTAAGAAGAAAACTTATCCAAGTGAAACAAGAAATTAAGAAGAAAACTTATCCAAGTGAAACAAGAAATTAAGAAGAAAAAATTAGGTCGCTAAATAAGATACGGCTGAGAAAACCGATGGAATATAACAAGAAGGGTTCTTTCCTGGAACCCACAGGCAAAACGTAAGCGTGGAACATCTAGAAATACAAGGAGAAGACATTTGGAGGCAGAATTATACGAAATTGCTGGATGGAGCTGCAAGACAGAGAAACAGATATAGCTAAAAATACATGCAAATAAAGAGAGTTTATAAAATAGCTATGCAGTGAATTTTGAAAATATTTTATTAATTACGTAACGAATGGTGGAAAGTTACGTCATGATTTTCCGAGTTTGATAATCAGGTTTAGTTTAGTCGTCGTATCACCATCACTGCACGTCGAACAAATTAGTCCATAAGTGCTCCGATTCTCCCTCAGTATGTCCATCAGCATGTGGCGACTAACGACACCGGTTCTTTGTTGGTTTACAATTCTTCTTTGTCTGCCAGCATAGCGTTCTTGTCGAGCTACACCACACTTAAATTTGAGTTCTTGCAGTTTGGTTAGTGTTGTGAATTCGCCGCTATTACGTGAATCATGTACACGTCCTCTCTCCCTAAGGAATTTATAATATCAGCCTGGTCCATTGCTCGCCGCTTTGGACAGCAGCCATACCTGCAAGCCTATCCATTGTCTGACTCCTTGCAAGATAATCAGGTGTGCTGTAGTACACAACAAGCCGTTGTTATATTCACGATGTCATTGCTGAAAGGAAAAGGTGTTAAAACAGGTGTTTTTTTTGGTGGAACATATCTTTCGTAATGGTGATAAATATACCGATGAAGTAATTCGATAGTTCGTTCCAAAATTCTTGATCACCTTTACCGACCGATATAAAATCATCCACTTGACAGAAATTTTGATTTTTGCATTTTTATATAGGTAACAGTGACGACCTTCCTAAAGTATTTTTGCCCACCCAAACCTTTAGTTCTGTAAGATTTTAGTATATGTTATTACTAGAATTACCGCGATGTTGATATGGTATACTTATCGAAATTTTACAGTACGATTGTCAAGTTTGTCTATAACTAAGCATTTCCGTGTTCCACATGCAATTCAGTGCAAGTCAAAATCGGGAATCTCGTGGAATTAATCAGTTACAATGTATCCTAACGACTGTCATTGGCGTACGTACGCAACATTTACTTTCATTTATAGAAGTGGAAGGTATCATTTGTTCACAATTTCACCTTTCATTTTATAATATATAATAAGATACGCCTTTGCAAACATTCGCCACCATTTTGTGTATTAATGTAAATTCTAAACTTTGGTTCTCATTTTGCTGTGCTTATGCAAAGTTATATAACCAAAAACGTTTTTTGCATCAACCAAGCTACCTACCAATTAGTTAAACATGGATTCGTAAGGTCGTGAGGTATATAAGACTGCAGCAAAAAATTACTTTTATCCATCAGATAGATTTCGTAGAAATTAAACCTTAGTGAATCGCCCGAGTGGTTATCGGGGCCCAAATTTGGGGTGTAAAGAATAGAACCACTGTTACCTGCCATGCATGTCGTAAGAGACGACTAAGGAGGTTTGTCTGAAATCGGATGCATGTGTCCTAAGCGTGTAGAAGTCTATGCGTTTAGGGCCTACCAAACCAATGTGCAACGTATACACGTTCTTGACAAAGACCAACCATATCACAAAGAGTGATTAAAATTGGTCGTAAAGAACGAACGCAAAGAAGAAGAAGAAGAAACTTTAGTGTGATCACGAATTTTGGAACGAAATATACATGAATAATAACAATCAAAGTTACAATGTTTTGGACATCTTTAAAAACCACATTTCTCGTGACCAAATTTCGCTCGGGCGTAAATTTAACTGCATATCGACTCTATAAACACCCTGTAAATGCAACAGTCAACTTTAGAAGAGATTTCTAGAACGAATTCTTGGCTATTCTTTGTCTTTTATTGCCTCTGTTAATTTTTGTCGTCCCCCTTTTGCTTGATCGACCGTTGGCTTTGTATCTATTGTGTTTAGGTAGCATTTAAGACTTACTGAATTATGATTCTTGTGGCTTCCTGGTAAAACACACTGCTCAGTCCCTCAAGCATCCAGCTTACAGACAAATCGTTGATAATTGAAGGCAAGTCGATCTGGCTAGCTCTGCCACCACCATATCGAGGAGCCAGACAATGGATAGAGCTCACATTCTGAACGTCGTCATTGAGTGTAGCCGCACGCCCGAGTGGTTACCGGGGCCCAAATTTGGGGTGTAAAGAATAGAACCACTCTTACCTGCCATGCATGTTGTAAGGGTCGACTAAGGAGGTTTGGTTGAAATCGGATGCATGTGTCCTAAACGTGTAGACGTCTATGCGTTTAGGGCCCACCAAACCAATGTGCAGCATATACACGTTCTTGGCAAAGATCAAACATATCACAAAGAGTGATTACAATTGGTCGTAAAGAACGAACGCAAAGAAGAAGAGTGTAGCCGCAAAGAAAACTTGCATCCGATTTATTAATCAACGTGATCAATCCACGTCAACTATTAGATGACAAGAGATTGGATTAAAAATTGGAGTGGCCAGAAAAGAACATCCCAACAGGTGTATGAGTAAGCTCATCAATCAGGAATGAACTTTTACGGTTACTGTGTAGACGCTGTTGGAGATATTGCGAAGGAGATCGAAACACATCAAGCCGTGTTCAGAGTGCAATGAAAATACACACTCTAACCCGAAAGTAAAACTAGAAACATGACTAGTTTCTATGTCAGCTTTCGTTCTATGTAACACAGAAGAATTATTCTTCTGACTTCAATAGACAAAGACGTCTTGCATTTAATGACATCCTCATCATCATCAAGTTGCATGCAGTAGTCGCTTTCAATACAGTCTGCTTGAAAAACGCTGTCTCTATCAAGTTATCTCCCCTCTTTTAAGGTCATGTTCAAGGTTTCTGTGATGTCCTACTGCCACCTTTGTCTTTGTCATCTTCTCCTTCTACCGCGAGGAATCATGCCTTCAATTACATTTCTCTCTAAACCACCGTGTTGCTTACCATGCCCGAAATACTTCATTGTCCAGGACACGACGCTGTTTATGTACCAATGATCCATGATAATGCCCATCATTAAAAACAACCGTGAGATTTTTACTTCAACTAACTGAAAGATCTAGAAAAACTCATTCAACTCAATATCAATCAATCTCTTATTTCAATCATTCAATCACTCACAACTTGGTCTTTGATTGATCTCAATCGCCCCGTCAATCATAAGTTGGACGTTGATGTACTAATCGTGTCTCTCGATCGCTCCATGGTTCACAACTAGGACGTTGATTGATAAATCTTGTTTTTCAATCGTCACATCACTCTCGGCTTGAACATTCACTAATATAATAATATTAATTAAAACTGCAAAATATCTCTTACATGTTGACCAATGTGAGTGAAAAATGTGTTTTGAACTGTTTTCAAAAATGTGTTTTGGACTGTTTTAAAAAATGTATTTTGAATTTTTTTTTTAAATGTGTTTTGAACCAGTTTGGATTGTTATCAAATATATGAGTTATTGCATCCTATTGCTATAATCAACTTAACAGTACTATAAACAACATTACATTGCTATAACTAACATTAACATTGCTATAACCAACATTAACATTGCTATAGCCAACATTAGCATCGCCATAACCAACATTAACATTGCTATAATCAACATTAACATTGCTATAACCAACATTAACATTGCTATAATCAACATTAACATTGCTGTAATCAACATTAACATTGCTGTAACCAACATTAACATTTGCTATAACCAACATTAACATTTGCTATAACCAACATTAACATTGCTATAACCAACATTAACATTTCTATATACAACACTAACTTTGCTATAACCAACATTAACATTGCTATAACCAACATTAACATTGCTATCACTACTGTTATGGATATATAAGAAACAATTCTACATCATTGCTCTCCATCTCCAACTCAAAATACAATACAATAAATAAGAATATATATATATATATATATATATATATATATATACACAACTCGCTATATATTGTCTAATGACAACACATATACATATATGAGTAGATGAAGGACATTCTTATAAAACATATGTTCAGTCCGTATGAGCAGTGATCGATGCAACATCGATAATAAATATCATACAATTGAATACGTGTTCGTCGTCAAATGTATACCTTCTATTGTTCTATAGTAGTTTGCACAATTATAGTGTAGTCCTCTCTCTGGTTCTACAAACTCAGTGTGGATCTTCATACATGTCTATATCTCGCCTTCTATCTCTTCTATATATCTATATATACATTATCACGTTGGTTGCCAGCTTGGATCGTCAAATATATGCGTAATCGCATTCTATGCCAGTTTGGATTGTTAAAATAATATGTACATTATCATTGTATATGCCAGTTTGGATTTTCGAGTACAGTGTGTTTGTAAATTCTCACACACTTTATATATAGAACAAATGTGAAAAACAAAGTACATGACTTCATCAAAAAATGTGTTAAATCATAGCCAGTTGTGATGCAATACGCAGTGAATGACTGTTGTCTGCTGGGGGTAATTCTTTTCACTTAAACCATAATGGTGTTTTTAACTGAAGAAAGAATATTTGACAGTATGAAGAAACGTGTACAGGCATATTTTGAAGTCCGTGGTGGATATTTCCAACATCTGCTATAATGAATATTTCATTTGTTTTTCATAGTTTACCAAAAACAACAGTAGAGCATAGCAGTAACTATTGTGACTAATTTCACCACTTTGTTTTAGCACATTTTTTAATGACGTCATCACTTCATTTTTTCAAACTGATCTACATATATGAAGTGTTGTGAGACTTTATACACACTCTATATAAATAATTTACGTGATCATATTCTGTGCCAGCTTTGATATTAAAATATGTACATTTCCCTTTCGTATGTCAGTGTGGATTTAAAACTATATGCTTCATCCTGTTTTATTATGTCGGGGTACATACGTAATCTTCTCATATGTCAGTTTGTGGCTTCATGTATTCAACATTAGTCAATACTGTGCAATACTTTCACAACATAAGTCCTTGGGAGTCTCTGTGGTTAAATGATTAAACCGTTTGTCTTGCATTCAAAAGTAGTGAGGCCGAATCATTCAAGAGTGCATTATTTTCCAGAGACTTCTATAAGCTCATGCTGTATGCAATACTTTCTGCAGGTACCCTGCCGTTTCTGACAAAGTTCGTGCTTTGTGTTCTACTTTCTGCTGGTACCGTGCTATTTCTGCAGAGAGATACCGGGTCATATGGGGGTAACCCAGTGAAATTAAGTCAATCCTTATGAATTTCTATCATATTCGAAGTTACCCCCTGGTTCTATCATGTTCAGAAGTTACGCCTCTGGTTTTATAATATTATATTCGGATCATTATGTATTTTATATAATTTCTAATTTTTCGTCTTCATCTTCACTTTCCCTGAATATCTTTCCGCATAATTCTCTTTTCCAAAATTTCATGTCCTTTATATGCTCAAAGTGCATCCCTTTTCTCAGTTATCAGTTATCAGTTATATGGGGACTATCATCATAGCACTCCGGACATGTCCATATGTGCTCCGATCTCTGCCCCATCAATATCAGCAGCGTCCATCGACCCAACACGTCAGTTCGATGCCATTAATCAATCTCTTTGCATATTTAGTATGTCGTTCTTTTCGGGCAGCACCAATATTGACACCCATCTCTCTCAATCTGGACATCGAATGGGGTTCACATCCCTGAAACTCCTCTGTTCGGAAAGACTCTCTCAATGCGAGAAGAATGTCATTTCGATTCTCTTTTCTCAATTGTTTTTGTCCCTTTGAAATCACCTACTATATTCTCCGTTCATGAACCTTTCAAAGCTCTTCTATGGAATTTATATTCATCAGCACCTACGTGTTTCTTAAATGAGTAGCTAAATATGCAACTCTCGCATACATATGTTGCCACTGGGAATATGTATGTTCTTATGCATGGTCTTCGACGTTCCCAAAATATACGCTTCGTTCAATATCATTCTGAATGTAGGTCCAACACTTATGTGAATACATCATCATGTCATGTGTATACGTCATCATGTGATGTGTGTATACGTCGTAATATTAGTGTAACGTCATCATGTTCTATGCCAATCAAATCTCATAATTCTAAGAAAAGTTCGCTTGAATTGGGCGTTGGCAAATGCATAACAGAAAGGATTGATTGGACTATTCAAATAGCACATCCAATAAGAGAAGGAATATAGACCAGTATTCAGACATTTCGTGCATAGAGCTACAACCATGATCGCTACATGGTACGGGGTCCAACATAGTACAAATGCTCCTAATATGAAAGATATAGTTCTTAAAGCTTTCCGAGCTCTGTTCTCAGACTTTGATTTTCTTTCTCGACGGTTTCGTCTGCGACTGTTTCTAGAGCGTACCGATTTAACAAACGAATGAAGTCGTGTGTCTTTGTTGCGACGACGTCGTACGGCTGCTAAACAGTGGGTGTCTGAACGTGAGCTATCTTCGTTTGTGTTGGTCTCCGATGGTGGTGAGTTGATGCAGTTGCTGTTACTACCGTGAACACCAGCAGCGTTGCCGAGGGCTGTAGCTTGGCTGGACTTGTTACCACTGCTATCGTCGGTGCCTGTATCTGCTGCTGTTGTGATGGAGGTGATTGTATTCACGGTGTCTGCTCGTGAACGTTGTTCACCTGGTATGAACTTGCTGTTGTATGTTGTACAAACTGTGGGCAAGTCTGTTGTGGTTGTTAGCTCGGTTGCCATGCAGAAGCTACTCATCTCATCATCCAGATCAAAGACATCAGAAGCAAGCGGTGGAAGTGACGAGCGACGCTTCCATATTGGAGAAGAAGCGTTTAAGTCGGCAACATCAGAATCTTCTACTTCGGACTCACCAGTAAGTACCGGCAACAGTGCAGCATTTTCAGAGCTTAGAGTGGCCAACAGACTCTTCTCATCGATGAATCGGCTTCCTTTATTGATCTCATTTTGCAAAAGTGGTGTCGTCTGCTTTTCTAACCTATCGGAGGCTGTAGATGAATACACACTGTCAAATTCCTGCTGATGGGGACTTTCCATATCCGAGCCGGTATCGCTGACAGATTATCGTCATGTTTACTGTAGGGTGGTGGAGGTTGGAGTAGGTTGTGGCTGTCTTGATGTGTTGGTGACGCCGAAAAGAACAGCTCTCCATGGAGAGAACGAACTAGACCACCTGTATTAGAATAAACTATGCTATTTACTATGCCACAAGGCTGATTCGACTTAGTCGATTCTTTTCCCAAGCTTGCAGGAGTTTTGGCGGTGCCAGCAACACCTCCACTGCTGCTGTTTTCTTCGTCCGATCCAAACGCTGGACTACTAGACCTTTCATCTTCCTTATCAACCTCTTTGCCTGCGCTGAAACTTGTAGTGTTTACACTCTGTATTCCTGGTAGACACGGCAGAGCGGTCTTCATGGACTTTCTAATTGTACTCTTTTTGATCTTGTTATTATTTTGTGGTTGTTGATGAACATTACCATCTCCACCACTGCTATTGGCGCTACCTCCTTCTCCTTCACCACCAAAATTTCGAACAGCAGCAATTTGATTATCGCCTGCTAGTTCCATTGTGGACTGCATCTTCTTGTGCTTGGCGTCAGACTTTCGTTGTAAATCCAACGCTACTTTATAGATTCCACCATAAAGGATGCACATGACGACAAGGGTTATCCAATAGTATCCAATAGTTAGAAGAAAAGTGAACATCATGTCCTCCATAAACTGAACCTCACAGGCTTCAGCATGCACTGTTCTCTTACCGACAAAATACTGCCAACCGATGATTGATGTAAAAAAAACCATCGCAGGAAGAATCCACGTCACAGATATCATGATCATAACCTTTCTTTCTGTCCGCCAGTTCCTATACTTCGCCGGTATCTTCACACTAAGGAACCGGTCCATTGTTATTAGAAAAACGGTGTATTGTGATGTTAAACACACCGTCCAGTCTAATGATAACCATAAATCACACAGCCATGGACCTAACGCCCAGGAACCCCACAGTAAGTATTGCGTATAGAGTGGCATGGAAAAGGTACCTATAAGCAAGTCTGATACAGCCAGAGATGCCAGGAAGTAATTTGTTGGCTGTCGTATAGTACGTTCTAACCCAAAAGCCAAAAGGACGGTAATGTTGCCAAGTATTGTCACCAGACTAATGACACTGGCAAGAAATCCTAGAATTATTGTCAGCCATAAAGAGTGCGGTAAATCGTGAATGGTGTCTTGTTTATTGGATGTGTTATTATCGCTCGTGGAACTATTAAGCGATGAGTTAACTAGAGACGTAAGTGACATATTCAACAAGTTCTCATTCAAAGTGTTGTTGCTAATGAGCATTGAAGTGATATTATCACCGATGATTTGGGTCATTGTTGTTAGTTGCCGTTACCGACCAGGTAGAGACTTCAAACAAAGCACGAGTTGCGTTTAACAACCCATTTTCCGAAGAATCATTTACTATTGTTGTCGATGTTGCCATGGTGATGATGATATAACGTGAGCAGTGTCACGTTCAACAGGTTGAATAAATAGTGGTAAAACCTGGAAAAAAACAAGAAAAAATGTTTACATAAGAATTAATCCAATTTAAAACATAATTGATTTATAACAATCTTAACTAAGTTTTGATAAAGAATTAATACTCAAGAATACGACAAATCCAATATATCATTTAATCCTATCACTCCGTAATTTTATTTACGACTGGACGCATTTATATGACAATGTTTACTTAAATAGCAGGTATACAGGTTTGTGCCATCTTAAAATATATCGCTAGCCAGTGTATCATCTCAGAAGGGTGAATGGGTTAATTAATACACCATTAACATAATTTAGATAATAGATTAACATTAGTCAAGCTCAGACATAATTTCGATTAACTCATTACCTATCAAGTGCCGCAGTCTGCGTCGGTTTTTCTGTCCCGCCTGACCATGTACCGTAGATTGCGTCATACTTTGTTCCATAATAAAATTTAACCAACATTTATATTAACGCATTTTGATTCTTATAATGACGCTGTGAGACAAAACAGGATTGGAGAAAAGAAGGGTGAAAGAAAGATTGTTAGTCGCTCTTAAATGATTTTTCTGGCATTCTGTCTGATTTCGATACATTTTAATTCATTTTTCTACAAAATTACAAAATTGTGATTCATAAAGGTTCTTTAATAAATAAGAGACTATCATCGTAATTTATACATACACATTCGGGGGTTTCTGTGGCAAGAAACTATCATCGTAATTAGTACATACACATTCGGGGGTTTCTGTGACAAGAAACTATCATCGTAATTTATACATACACATTCGGGGATTTCTGTGGCAAGAAACTATCATCGTAATTAGTCATACCATTCGGGGTTTCGTGGCAAGAAACTATCATCGATAATTTATACATACACATTTGTGGGTTTCTGTGGCAAGAAACTATCATCGTAATTTATACATCAATTCGGGGTTTCTGTGGCAAGAAACTATCATCGTAATTTATACATACACATTCGGGGATTTCTGTGGCAAGAAACTATCATCGTAATTTATACATACACATTCGGGGGTTTCTGTGGCAAGAAACTATCATCGTAATTTATACATACACATTCGGGGATTTCTGTGGCAAGAAACTATCATCGTAATTTATACATACACATTCGGGGGTTTCTGTGGCAAAAAACTATCATCGTAATTTATACATACACATTCGGGGGTTTCTGTGGCAAGAAACTATCATCGTAATTTATACATACACATTCGGGGATTTCTGTGGCAAGAAACTATCATCGTTATTTATACATACACATTCGGGGTTTCTGGCAAGAAACTATCATCGTAATTTATACATACACATTCGGGGATTTCTGTGGTTGAGTGGTTAAGCACTTTGCCTTGTGAGCCGAAGGTCGTGGATTCGAGTTCGGACCGCATCATTCTGTTCACGAGTGCAGTTTTTTCCAGAGCCCCTAGGATTGTTGCTGGAGCTATGGAGTTCGCGTTTTGTGCAATACTCTCGGCAGGTGGCGTGCCATTTCTGCGGAAAGGGACCGGGCCGTATGGGGTAGAACCTGGTGCAATGAAGTCAATCCTTCGGGTTTAAAACCCTTTAAACATACACATTCGGAAAGTGTCTCTCTGGCGTAGAGGTGCTCGTCCAAAAGTACCAGGTTCGCATCCTTGTGGAGCAATCTAGATAGCTTTTTTTTAGTTCTCTGATCTCACTGTAGGTGAGCTCGAGTTCCTAGCCCTATCGCAGTCGGACGATAAAACGTAGGTCAATTTGAGCACGTAAAAGAACCCTTGGCAGTTCAAAATCGAGAAGAGCAGGCTGGAAAGCCCGGACAAAATTGATTAGAAAAGATTAAAAATAAAATTCCTACAAAAATATCTTCACCATCTTCAAAATTACATGGGAGACGCTCAACGGTGCTACGGAGATCGTGCACTGCAGCTGAGATCTTCCTGTATCATTCGAGTGGTTACCGGGGCCCAAATTGGGTTGTAAAGAATAGAACCACTGTTACCTGCTACGCATGTCGTAAGAAGCAACTAAGGAGGTTGGGAGAGGCTAGCTACCCCACACTGTAAAAACACTAGATGGCTGCAGAATGGAGAGCGAACCGAGTAAACGCTGGCTGAAACCGGACACATCGCCGAAGGATAAGCAACAGAGCTCTAAATGGTGCTGAAGATGTGACGTAAACACACCAATGCTAAGGCTGCATAAATCAGATTTCCACATGAATAGAATTTAGGGGGAGGTCTGGTACATCAGACTGATCGGCGATCGCGAGAGAGAGATCTTCCTGTATAAGAAAGAGATCAGAGCACACATGGTTACTCACCGAAGTGCAATGAGGATGGTACTATCAATCAATCAATCAATCAATCAATCAATCAATCAATCAATCAATCAGTCGGAATAAAAAGAATTGTAAATTCAATTCAGTACAAGGCTTTTTAAAATACTGTAGTCAATGCGTTAAAGGTCAAATGCCCGCCTGCACAGCGTGTTCTTAGCGTTGACTGCGGGTGACTAGCCCTCGTGTGTGCGGGTTCAATTCCGCGGGCTGGCAGAAAAGCCACAGGTTCCCAGATTCACGGTGTTCGTGGTACCAAACCGAAGGGTTACTATGTCCATGGCACCGAGCCGAAGAGCTGAAAGTTCAAGTCTTTTGGAGCGGAAAAAACAACCAAAAAGGTCAAATCTTGACCAAGGTTTTTTTCCAATAAATCGCATCGTCTTGTCAACGTTTACTTTGGACTTGTATTTAGTCTTCATTGCCAGTTAGTTGAATATCCTGGCACATTTAATAACAGCACGTATTTCCTCTAGAGGACTCCAAACATGGTTTATTTTTATATGGTTATGTTGAATTCTTGTTTCGTCTGTGCAGTGGCGGAGCCAGCAAGGGAAGCAGAATACTATAACTGCGACCTACAAGGCATGTGGTAAGAGGTGACTGATGTAGGACCTAGGGAAGCGACCCCAGTAAATAAAAAGCATCGCAGAAATCGGATATGCTGATCTACTTTTAGACGCATAACTGGTACAATGTGCACTCGGTCTTAGTTTCAGATTCCATACAAATCTTACAGAGTGATTAACAAGTGTCCATGTGCACTCGGTCTTAGTTTCAGATTCATACAAATCTACAGAGTGATTAACAAGTGTCCATGTGCACTGGTCTTAGTTTCAGATTCCATACAAATCTTACAAGTGATTAACAAGTCTTCATGTGCACTGGTCTTAGTTTCAGATTTCATACAAATCTTACAGAGTGATTAACAAGTGTTCATGTGCACTCGGTCTTAGTTTCAGATTTCATACAAATCTTACAGAGTGATTAACAAGTGTTCATGTGCACTCGGTCTTAGTTTCAGATTTCATACAAATCTTCAGAGTGATTAAAAGTGTCATGTGCACTGGTCTTAGTTTCAGATTCCATAAAATCTTACAGAGTGATTAACAAGTGTCCATGTGCACTCGGTCTTAGTTTCAGATTCCATACAAATCTTACAGAGTGATTAACAAGTGTCCATGTGCACTGGTCTAGTTTCAGATTCCATACAAATCTTACAGAGTGATTAACAAGTGTCCATGTGCACTCGGTCTTAGTTTCAGATTCCATACAAATCTTACAGAGTGATTAACAAGTGTCCATGTGCACTCGGTCTTAGTTTCAGATTCCATACAAATCTTACAGAGTGATTAACAAGTGTCCATGTGCACTCGGTCTTAGTTTCAGATTCCATACAAATCTTACAGAGTGATTAACAAGTGTCCATGTGCACTCGGTCTTAGTTTCAGATTCCATACAAATCTTACAGAGTGATTAACAAGTGTCCATGTGCACTCGGTCTTAGTTTCAGATTCCATACAAATCTTACAGAGTGATTAACAAGTGTCATGTGCACTGGTCTAGTTTCAGATTCCATACAAATCTTACAGAGTGATTAACAAGTGTCCATGTGCACTCGGTCTTAGTTTCAGATTCCATACAAATCTTACAGAGTGATTAACAAGTGTCCATGTGCACTCGGTCTTAGTTTCAGATTCCATACAAATCTTACAGAGTGATTAACAAGTGTCCATGTGCACTCGGTCTTAGTTTCAGATTCCATACAAATCTTACAGAGTGATTAACAAGTGTCCATGTGCACTGGTCTAGTTTCAGATTCCATACAAATCTACAGAGTGATTAACAAGTGTCCATGTGCACTCGGTCTAGTTTCAGATTCCATACAAATCTTACAGAGTGATTAACAAGTGTCCATGTGACTGGTCTTAGTTTCAGATTCCATACAATCTTACAGAGTGATTAACAAGTGTCCATGTGCACTCGGTCTTAGTTTCAGATTCATACAAATCTCAGAGTGATTAACAAGTGTCCATGTGCACTGGTCTTAGTTTCAGATTCCATACAAATCTTACAGAGTGATTAACAAGTGTCCATGTGCACTCGGTCTTAGTTTCAGATTCCATACAAATCTTACAGAGTGATTAACAAGTGTCCATGTGCACTCGGTCTTAGTTTCAGATTCCATACAAATCTTACAGAGTGATTAACAAGTGTCCATGTGCACTCGGTCTTAGTTTCAGATTCCATACAAATCTTACAGAGTGATTAACAAGTGTCCATGTGCACTCGGTCTTAGTTTCAGATTCATACAAATCTACAGAGTGATTAACAAGTGTCCATGTGCACTCGGTCTTAGTTTCAGATTCCATACAAATCTTACAGAGTGATTAACAAGTGTCCATGTCACTGGTCTTAGTTTCAGATTCCATACAAACTTACAGAGTGATTAACAAGTGTCCATGTGCACTCGGTCTTAGTTTCAGATTCCATACAAATCTTACAGAGTGATTAACAAGTGTCCATGTGCACTGGTCTAGTTTCAGATTCCATACAAATCTTACAGAGTGATTAACAAGTGTCCATGTGCACTCGGTCTTAGTTTCAGATTCCATACAAATCTTACAGAGTGATTAACAAGTGTCATGTGCACTGGTCTTAGTTTCAGATTCCATACAAATCTTACAGAGTGATTAACAAGTGTCCATGTGCACTCGGTCTTAGTTTCAGATTCCATACAAATCTTACAGAGTGATTAACAAGTGCATGTGCACGTCTTAGTTTAGATCCATAAAATCTACAGAGTGATTAAAACATGTCAAGTACACTTTTGATCACGATAGTTAGAAGAAGTAATAATTCAAACATCAAGTACACTTTTGATCACATCAAATAATAAATTAAAATATCAAGTATACTTTGATCACTAAAATAATAAATTAAAACATCAAGTACACTTTTGATCACATAAAATAATAAATTAAAACATCAAGTACACTTTTGATCACATAAAATAATAAATTAAAACATCAAGTACACTTTTGATCACATCAAATAATAAATTAAAATATCAAGTACACTTTTGATCACATAAAATAATAAATTAAAATATCAAGTACACTTTTGATCACATCAAATAATAAATTAAAATATCAAGTACACTTTTGATCACATAAAATAATAAATTAAAATATCAAGTACACTTTTGATCACATAAAATAATAAATTAAAATATCAAGTACACTTTTGATCACATAAAATAATAAATTAAAATATCAAGTACACTTTTGATCACATAAAATAATAAATTAAAATATCAAGTACACTTTTGATCACATAAAATAATGATTAAAACATCAAGTACACCTTTAATCACAGAAAATAATGACTAAAACATCAAGTACACTTTGATCAATAAAATAATGATTAAAACATCAAGTACACTCTTTAATCACATAAAATAATGATTAAAACATCAAGTACACTTTAATCCATAAAATAATATTAAAACATCAAATACACTTTAATCACATAAAATAATAATTAAAACATCAAATACACCTTTGATCAAATAAAATAGTAATTAAAGAAATTCCCTGTAACTCATTTTATATTTTAGGGTAGGAAGTGCTTACCACTTCACATTTCTAAACCCTAGAGTGCAGGAGGTTGGAGGGCTATTTATTTTCCTAACGTGTTGAACGTTGTGTGTGGGATTGAACCCATAGCTCTCTTGAGTCTGAGTCGTAGACAAACGCTTACGCTTGACCAAATATCGAGAAAATATGGTAGCTGAACAAACAATTTGAAAACCACTGTGCTTTTTATCTCTTATGGAAATTCCAGTGGGTACTAGCTAGCTATTTATTCTAACGAGGTGTATTATTCCGGAAAATATGGCCTTTTTTTTGGTTGCAAACACCCACAATGTCTATTTTTGTATCGGGATTAATATGTAGAGGCTATCACATCCATCACTCTACCCACTCAACCACCAATCTACAAACTCCACCACTCCTTATCCAACTCTTTAAGACACATGCACTTTGCCCCCGCGTGCAGAATTCCTTACTCTTTGACGGAAGTAAATAAGATGGACAAAATGGTGTCTCCAGATAAGCCTGGCTGCTCGTTTAGGAGAAAATTAGGCGGAGTTCTAGACGAGCATCATGGAGAGCTTGTGATTACAGCCCGCCAAGGGGAATTAAAGGCTAAGAGCAGAAAAAGATGGAAAGCGGGTCGAAGTAGACCACTGGATCGATTAGATAGAAATGGCATTTAGTTGCCTGCGTAAAGGAGATTCTGTTCAAGGGCGGCTTCCTATTAAAGCAGCGGTTCTCAAACTTTTCATTACAGCGGACCCTCTTGTAAATACATTTTCGCCAGTGACGGGGCTAGCAAGGGAAGCAAAGAATAGTACCACTGCGATATGAACTGCATGTCGTAAGAGGCGACTGATGTAGGACCTAAGGAAGTTATCCTAGTAAATAAAAAGCTTCGCAGATAGCGGATGTGCTGGCCTACTGTAGCGCATAACTGGCAAACATAAATAGCTCCTGGGCTCAGATCGCATGCAAATCACACCGAGTGGTTAACAAGTGGTCGATATGAAGCGTTCAAGAAGAAGAAGAAGAAGATTTCGCAAGGGACTAGGTTACCACTGTTTTTATACATGTTTTTTAATGTATTTTTCTGTTTCAAATGTCTAAGATCATAATATTTCTTCAAGCACTTGAGGTTCCACTTTTGAGTATTTCGCGGGACCACCGGGGTTCCACGGACCCTAGTTTGGGAAACGCTGTATTGGAGCATTGTTGAGACTACTTTATCTTACTGTTGTACTTTCTTTAAGCTGACTTCTCTTATTGGTTATGTGGTTATGTGATTACTAAACTGACGTCATTGCACTCCGGGCAGACCCATACGTGCTCAGTCTCTCCCAACAGATATCGAAGAGTATGCACACTGATGGTTTCCGTGGCTCGCTGATCAAACACACCTCTCACTCTTCCCCTCAGGCATCCAGTTCTACTTGTACAACGGGTAACTCCAAACTGCTTAAATCGCTTGATCGATTCAACACCGATTTTAGTGTCCTCATCCAACAGATACTTGCGAAGAGACCGAAAAGCATCCCCCTTATCCATCTTCAACCCCAACAATCGATGCTATTGTTGCAAGCCTGCCCGCTCTCTCATTACCGTAAACACCCACGTGTCCAGGACAGTATATCACAGTAAGCCTCTGGAAGTTAGAAACTTCTATAGACGACATCCACTCATACCGAAACCTGCCCTTCTTGATCTCGTGAAGCATCGACTGAGAGACATATACAACAACGGTCCCAGTAAATGAAGTCCCAGATAGCCAATGGAGGGCAGCAGTAACGGTCTTAACCTCCATCCTCATACTAGAAGTAGTTGTACTGTACACTCCACTTCGTACTGGAGTCTACTAATGTGTTTCTGTATCTGTTCTGCTGTTATTGATATGATTGTCTGATCGTCGACAAAAAGCAATTAAAAAGTTCCTAAGGTTGTTCCTCTACTGGTGTTAGCTATTTTACTGATTTGATCGATTTATGTGATGAGCAACAGCGGAGATAGTACGCATCCTTGACTTACTTCTGATCCAAGATAGAACTTTTCTGATAGATCTGTGTGTTTGTTCTACTGGTACACTGGTGTTCTTATTTTTCTTCTTCTTCTTCTTTGCGTTCGTTTTTACAACCAATTTTAATCACTCTTTGTGATTTGTTTGATCTTTGCCAAGAACGTGCATACGTTGCACATTGGTTTGGTAGGCCCTAAACGCATAGACTTCTACACGTTTAGGACATGTGCATCCATTTCACCCAAACCGCCTTAATCACCTCGTACGATTGCTGGCAGGTAAGTGGTTCTATTCTTTACACCCCAAATTGGGCTCCGGTAACCACTCCGGCGACACTGGCTGTTTATATAGAAGATATTGCATAGATTAATTAAGTGGTCTTATCTTATCTTATCTTAACCACATTTGCCGTGAAGCGGCGTGGGGAGAGTTAGTTTTCTGTCTTGTGCCAGGTGTGTTGCGCTTGACGTTGTCAGTCCATGCTTCCGCAGGGACTCTGAGATGTTATCTATCCATCGTGTCATTAAGTGGTCATTCACTCCATAGTTTGACAATATTTTCAATAACTTTTTTCTATCTAGCGATCGCACGGTTTTCCTGATACAAGAACGCGACGTGTAGGTGTTTTATCAGTTTGGACAGTCCTTTCCACTAACTGCATGAGGGCGAAAATTACGTCGGTATAGTTTATGTTCTTCCTCACAGAACAGCAACTATTCTTTCATCATCATCAGGTGCCGTCTCCACATCGAAGGTTGGCTGCAATGAATCTCCAGCATCCTCTGTCTTTCGCCTTGGTGTTGCACACTGCCAGACTGTAAGCTGTCCATTTCTTAAAGTTTCCCTCCCACTTATCTGTCGTCGGTCTTCCTCTTGCTCCCCTCCCAAACTATCCCCTCTAATAAAGATTTTATCATGTTTTTTTATGTGCCCAAAACACTTATGATATGTTGGCAGGGTGCCCGCCTGTCCAGCGTGTTCGTAGCGCGTTGGACGACGGGTGACAAGCCCTGTGAATGCGTTTCAGTTCCGCGGGCTGGCAGAAAAGCCACAGATTTGGCAGATTTACGATGTTCATGGCACCTAGCCAAAGGGTTACGATGGCCATGGCACCGAGCCGAAGAGCTGAAAGCTCAAGTGCTTCGGATTGAAAAAAGAATTAGAATAATGGTATAAATAGAATAGTAGCTTCTTCTTCTTAACGCTCCATATCGACCACTTGTAAAACCACTCTTTGTGATTTGTATGTGATCTGAGCCTAAGATCGATTGTACGTTGTGTCAGTTAGCGCCTACAAGTAGGCCAGCATGTCCGATTTCTACAACACTTTTAAATTAATATGGTAGTTTTCAAAGACCCCTACCTCAGTGGCCTCTTACGACATGCCTTGTAGGTCACAGTGTTACTATTCTTTGCTCATCTTGAGGAATCTGACAACAAAAGGCGGAGAATAGTAGCAATATAGCACAGTAGCAATAGTAGCATAGTAGCAATAGTATAGTAGCAGTAGTAGCAAATAGATAGAGTAGTAGCATATTAGCAGTAGTAGCAATTAGCAAGTAGTAGCAATAAGTAGCAGTAGTAGCAATAATAGTCAGAGTAGCAATAGTAGCATAGTAGCAATAGTAGCAGTAGTAGCAATAAGTAGCAGTATGTAGTAATAGTAGCAGTAGTAGCAATAGTAGCAGTAGTAGCAATAGTAGCAATAGTAGCTATAGTAGCAATAGTAGCAATAGAGTAGAGTAGCAATAGTAGCATAGTAGCAATATAGCAAGTAAAGTAGCAGTATAGCAATAATAGCAATAGTAGCAATAGTAGCAATAGTAGCAATAATAGCAGTAGTAGCAATAGTAGCAGATAGCAATAGTAGCAATTAGCAATAGTGCAAAGTATGTAGCAATAGTAGCAATGTAGCATATAGCAGATACAATAGCATAGTAGCAATAGTAGAATAGTAGCAGTAGTAGCAATAGCAGCTAGTAGCAATAGTAGAACATATAGTAGAGCAATATAGCATAGTAGCATATAAATAGAGAAATAGTAGCAATATAGCATAGTAGCAATATAGCAATAGTAGCAATAATAGCAGTAGTAGCAATATAGCAGAGCAATAGATAGTAGCAATTGGTATGGCATAATTAGCATGTAGCAATAGTAGCAAGTAGCAATAGCAATAGTAGCAATAGTAGAATAGTAGCAATAGTAGCATATAGCAATAGTAGCATGTAGCAATATAGCAGTAGTCAATAGTACAAATTAGCAATAGTAGCAATAGTAGCAATAGTAGCATAGTAGCAATAGTAGCAATAGTAGCATATAGCAATAGTAGCATAGTAGCAATAGTAGAATAGTAGCTATAGCAATAGAGTAGCAATAGTAGCAATATGCAATAGTAGCAATAGTAGCAATAGTAGCAATATAGCAATAGTAGCAATAGTAGCATAGTAGCAATAGTAGCAATAGTAGCAATAGTAGCAATAGTAGCATAGCAGTAGAATAGTAGCAATAGTAGCAATAGTAGCAATAGTAGCAATAGTAGCAATAGTAGCAATATTAGCAATAGTAGCAATAGTAGCAATAGTAGCAATAGTAGCATAGTAGTTAGCAATAGTACAAGTAGCAATAGTAGCAATAGTAGCAATAGTAGCAATAGTAGCAATTAGTAAGCAATAGTAGCAATAGTAGCAATAGTAGCAATATAGATAGTAGCAATAGTAGCAATAGTAGCAATAGTAGCAATAGTAGCAATAGTAGCAATAGTAGCAATAGTAGCAATAGTAGCAATAGTAGCTATAGTAGCAGTAGTAGCAATAGTAGCAGTAGTAGCAATAGTAGCAATAGTAGCAATAGTAGCAATTAGCAATAGAGCAATAGTTTAGCAATAGTAGCAATAGTAGCAATAGTAGCAATAGTAGCAATAGTAGCAATATTAGCAATAGTAGCAATAGTAGCAATAGTAGCAATAGTAGCAATAGTAGCAATATTAGCAATAGTAGCAATAGTAGCAATAGTAGCAATAGTGCAAATAGTAGCAAGTAGTAGCAATATTAGCAATAGTAGAATAGTGCAATATAGCAATAGTAGCAATAGTTAGCAATAGTAGCAATATTAGCAATAGTAGCAATATTAGCAATAGTTGCAATATTAGCAATAGTAGCAATAGTAGCAATATTAGCAATAGTAGCATATAGCTATAGTAGCAATAGTAGCATATAGCAATAGTAGCATAGTAGCAATAGTAGCAATAGTAGCAATAGTTGAGAATATGCTCTTGTAATTGAGGGTAGGACGAATAACGAATATAGACGAACATCCAGAACGATACTAATCAATTCGTTACATATCAACTCAGGCACGTCCACAAATAGCCACTGGATTAGACCAGATAGTACAACAGAACGACATTACCATTAAAATCATCACCATCGTTTCCAAGTTCTAGTCATCAACTGATCTTGATTCGGAATTCAAATTTAAAGAATGTCTGGAGATTACACTTGTGCTTGTCAACGAGTTATTAATTTCGCTTCCAGATTCGATTGGCTTATTTGCTGATCAGAATTGGTAAATTGATAACGTCAGATAGATCGATTGTGGATGACGATTCGGAATACAACATTAGGAAGGTAGTTTTACCGAGCACCAAAAAAAATGTTTTTACTAAAAAGTCTTTATCAAGTAAAATATACAAGACACTAAAACAGCAGAATAACAAAAATGTTTTAAAATTCTCTAATACCGCATTTTCGGTATACCGGAAAAGAGAAGAAGAGGAAGACCCCGAAGAAGATGGATTCAGGATGTAACTGATGTTTTGAGCATGACGACTACAGAGTCGGGACATCTGGCCTATGAGAGAGAGGGAAAGAGAGAGAGAGAGAGAGAGAAATTCCGGAGGACTGTTGGGGTGGCAAAGTTCTGCTCAGGACACGCTATTTGATGATGATGAATACCGCTATGTAGGGCGGTGTAAGACGGAAAGAAAAGGGTGATGAGTCTGAGGGATGTAATGACCGTATGGCCAGTGCAATCACCGCGATACTGTTCAGGTTCGAATCTTTTTTTATGTCCCTGACAGAAAAAAAACTCGTTGACCTTACCGGGGATCGAACCCAGGTCTCCTGAATGGAAACCTGTACCGTAATCCATTTGGCCGGGCGCTCCTCCAAAACAGAACGCAAAAGCAGGCTCAAGTGATGTTTCTACTAACAAGTCTTCATCAAGTAGCCAGTGATATAAGACACAAAGGAACAGAAAAAGAAAGTTATGTTATGAAATATATAAAGCGACTTTATTGTGTGTTTTGAAGTGCCATCTTTGGTGTGGATATAGCCTTACTCAAGTAGTTCCTATAATGCTGTACCGGCCATGTGGTGCCGGGGCCCGCATGGGAAGCAAAGAATAGTACCACTGCGACCTACAAGGCGTGTCGTAAGAGGCAACTGATGTAGGACCTAGCAAAACTACCCTAGTAAATAAAAAGCATCGAAAAAATCGGATATGCTGGCCTACTTGTAGGCACGTAACTGGTACAGCGTAGGCTCAGATCACATACAAGTCCATGAGAGTGGTTAACAAGTGGTTGATATGGAGCGTTGATGAAGAAAAGTTCATGATGAAGATTTTCAAATCCATCCTTGCAATCCTTGAATGATTTTCTGATGTTAAAAAAAAAGTTAGTTTTAAGAACAAAAATATTCATTTGCATGAATGAGGCTGAAGCTGAGGCTGAGGCTGATATTTGAAGAGCCTTAAGGAGTGATAAGACATCTGATGGAATATGGGTAAAATACGCATGTTGAGAAAATTGTCTCAATAGTTTCTTAACAGAATATACTTTCAGGTATCATGTCCTGTCTGGAACTGGCATTGTTAAGTGGTGCCTGGATTAGATGGGTTCTTACGGTAGAAGAGAGAAGAGAGAGAGAGAAGAGAGAGAGAAAGAGAGAGAGAAAGTCTGATCTTAGGATTAAGCAAATAGCAGACAAGGAAATGAAATGAGTTACATTCGTAAGTGTTTTATAGGCAAAGTACATGTGAGAGAAAAATATAATATAGTGATGGGTGGGAGAAGGAGAAAGATGAGAGGTGAGAGGTCACATAGTTAGAAGTTCTGATGTACTTTTATGATGTACGTGGAAGCTCTGATGTACTTATAAGTTCTCATGTCCTTTCTATGATGTACGTAGAAGCTCTGATGTATGTAGAAGCTCTGATGTACTTAGAATCACTGATGTACTTAGAAGCTCTGATGTACTTAGAAGCTCTGATGTACTTAGAAGCTCTGATATACTTATCTCTGATGTTCTTTGAAGATCTGATGCACTTAGATGATTTATGTACTTAGCTCTGATGTACTTATTTATGATGTACTTAGAAGTTCTAATGTGCTTAGAGACTCTGATGTACTTTATTCTAATGTAATTATAAGCACTGATGTATATAAACGCACTGATACACATAGAATCACTAATGTACTTTGAAGCATTGATGTACTTAGAAGCACTGATATACTTTGAAGCATTGATGTACTTAGAAGTATTAATGTACTTTGAAGCATTGATGTACTTTGAAGCATTGGTGTACTTAGAATGATGTCTGAACTGATGGTGATGTATACATGAAGTCTGACACAAAAGACAGATCTACATATCTCTACGACAGTTGGTACAATAATACAAAAAAATTTCAAAGATGCTTAAGTTAGGACAAATTATCTAAATCTACAACTGGTTCTGTTTCTAGTATTACATTGATATTTTGAGTATTCCTTCACAACAAAACCACGTATGGCATACAACCCAAGCTTCCTGATGTGACATGTCTCTCTTCGTGAATCATTTTTATCTCGTGTATTGCCAGGGCCCACAGGAGAAGCAAAATAGTAACACTGCTACCTACAAGGCATGTTGTAGAGGCAACTGAGGAAAGGGAATAAGGAAGCTACCTAGTAAATAAAAAGCGCTGCAGAAATCGGATGTACTGGCCTACTATAGGCGCACAACTGGCAAGCGTACAATCACTCTTAGGTTCAGATCAGATACAAATCACAAAGAGTGGTTAACAAGTGGTCGATATGGACCGTAAGAAGAAGAAGAGGTCACTTGATATACAACTTATTCTTGTAGCAGTCTAAATGATCTAAAGACGAACGACTGGATTTATTGCATGATTTTAACCCCGCATGGCTTGACCCTTCTCCGTAGAAATGGCATGCCGCCTTGCGAGAATATTGCACCAAGTGTGAAATCTGTATCTCCGTCTACAATCCTAGGATCCTATTGTAGCAATTTGGAAAATGACTAACGATATAGAAAGCAAGTTGAATGCATTTGAAAATAGATGTCTCGAAAAATAATGAATATAAAATGGAATGAACTCAGAAGAAGTGATGAAATCAGAGACATGTCTGGTCAACCACTAGTGACAACTGTTATAAGAAAGAGAAGATGGAGATATGTTGGGCACACCTTGAGGAGAGATGATCAACGAATATCAAAGCAGGCATTGAAGTGGGATGCAAAGGGTTCAAGAAAAGAGGTCGACCTAAAGAGACCTGAAACGAACTTTGCTGAGAGAGGCAGGAAATATCGGTTTCAGTTCCATGGAGGAGATTGAGCGAGTTGCCCAAGATAGAGCGGTATGGAGAAATTACTTGCAGACCCTATGTAACGTATAACGGTAGGAGAGGAATTATTATTATTATTATGGCGTGACCCCTCTCCGTAGAAATGGCACACCGCCTGCCGAGAATATTGCACAAAGTGTGAACTCCGTATGTCCGGCAACAATCCTATTGTAACAATTTGATTATTAGCTGCAGTCGCATTTATCAAAGGTACATTACTTATGTTACCTTAATGCTAAGTAATATTTTCACGATTGTCTCGCTTTTCTAAAATAGTAATATTATTATTGTAATACTATCAACTATCAGGAGTATGTATGGCGCAGAGGTTAGGTGGTCGTCTCTCGTGCGAAAGGTACCAGGTTCGCTCCACCGTGGAGCTATCGGGATATTCCCAAGAGATCCCAGATCGCAGTATAGGTTAAATCGAATTTCTAGTTCTATCGGAGACGGACGATAAAATGTAGGTCCCATGTTCAATTTGAGCACGTAAAAGAACCATTGGCAGTTAAAATCGAGAAGAGCAGGCTGGAAAGCCGCTGCACGAGCAAAATTCATGAGGGAAAAATATTAAATAATAAAAATATCTGCAAAATGACTTCATCATCAAGGTGCGTATCTTTTATAGGACGTTGCTCTTTGCAGCACATCTGAAATTCACTCTGTCTCTTGCCAGTCTCACCCACTACGTCGATGGTCATATTCATGGTTTCTTTAATATCTTGTAGCCATCTTCTTCTTGGTCTGCCTCTGTGTCTGGGACACTGCCTCTAGTATTGTTCTTTCCAGGCCATCGTGACGCTTGATGTGAACAAAGTATGTAATTTTTCTGTATATTATGTTGTTTATCAGCCAATTCTCTTTAACATTTAGTTCTTTCAGAACATCAGTGTTCTTTCTTTTCTGTCCATGGTATTCGTAGGATCTTTCTGTAGCATTTAGTTTCGAAGGACTGAATTTTCGTTCTCAAAAATTACACCGGGTGCTACAGAGTTCGTGCACGGTAACTGATATCTTCCTGTGTAAGAAAGAGATCGGAGCACACATGGTTACTCACCGAAGTGCAATGATGATAGTCCTATGAATCAATCAAATCAAATCAATACTAGCATTGTAGTAATACTAATAGCATTGTAATACTTTCTGTCTTACTTTCAAAGATATGTTTTTATTCTTCTTCTTCTTCTTTTGTCAGCACACTGTTACCGGCCGGTTGTTAACCCAGTCTCATGGTTTTATCTGTTTGTCTTGAGCTTCTCTGGTGACTTGTGTTGTCAGCACACTGTTACCAGGTTGTTAACCCAGTGTCGTGGTTTATGTATTTGTCTTGCGCTTCTCTGGTGACTTGTGTGATGGTTTTCTAAGTCCTGGCAGAATTCAACTTGTCAGCACAATGTTACCAGGTTGTTAACCCAGTGTCGTGGTTTATGTATTTGTCTTGCGCTTCTCTGGTGACTTGTGTGATGGTTTTCTTAGTCCATTGGCAGAATTCAACTTGTCAGCACACTGTTACCGGGTTGTCGTGGTTTTATATATTTGTCTTGAGCTTCTCTGGTGACTTGTGTGATGGTTTCTTAGTTCCTGGCAGAATCCAACTACGTTATCTACCCACCTTTCCTTGGTCTTCCTCTCGCCTTCCTTCCTCATATTCTGTTGTGAAACCTTCATGGCAGTTTGGTCTGTTCGCATTCTTACTAAGTGGCCAAACCACTTCATTCCTGTGTCGCTAAATAATTCAAGCACGTCTTGTTCCAACCTTTTCTCTGATGCTGGTATTCATAATTCTGTCGATTCTTGTGTTGTTAGTGGCTTTGCGGAGACATCTCATTTCGTATGTTGCTATTTGCTGTTCATATATCTTATTACACAACATGTTCATTTTGTTCATTTTCCATAAAACTCTGTTTCCTGATTCTACTCTTTATTTCTGTATTTCATTTACCATAGGATGTAACTGATTTATAGGACCATCATCATTGCACTTCGGTGATTAACCATGTGTGCTCTGATCTCTTTCTTACACAGGAATATCTCAGCTACAGTACACGAACTCTGTAGGACCGGCGAGGGTTCCTGATGAAGATGGTGAAGATTTTTTATAGGAATGTATTTTAAAATTTTGTAAAATGAATTTTGCATAGGCAGCGGTTTGCCACTATGCTCTTCTCAATTTTGAATTGCCAAAATATCTTTTATATTGCTCAAATTGAACACGGGACTACGTTTTATCGTCCGTCTCCGATAGAACTAGGAACTCGATCTCACCTACACTGAGATCAAGGGCCTCTGAAAAAAATATCCAGATGGTTCCAAGAGGGAGCAAACCGGGTATCTTTGGCACAAGAGACGAGTCACTAACCTCTACGTCACAACGACTCAATGTAATTGGATTTCATTGTTATACCCAGGTGTTTCAATAACATTTCTTGTTATAGAACTGTTCCCTAAGTATTCTAATCTCCTGAGTGGTTACCAGGGCCCAAATTTGGGGTGTAAAGAATAGAACCACTGTTACCTGCCACGCACGTCGTAAGAAGGCGGCTAAGGAGGTTTGGCTGAAATCGGATGCACGTGTCCGCTAGGAATGCTAACCCGAAACAAATGCTTGCAGAAAACGGATGCACCAGGCTGTAAGGCGTATAACATTGTGCACCGACCCCTCACAATGAGGAATGGGATAACGGATTCTCTCTCTCGCGATTCCGGTCTAGACTGAGCAACCAACTTTTATCATTAATTTTACCGTGTTTTTAAGAGACTTCGTTCCTCCGTACAGCTTCTCGCGAAGCTCTGTGTTTTAGGCCAGGTTTCTTTTCTTATGTCTGCTATCAGCTGACAATCTTGCAGAACGTGTTCTGACGTCATGTCCGCCTTTTGCAGGGCACAGGCTAGTTGTGCTAATTTTAAACGGATTCTACGGTGCCAATCTGCCCGTAGATTTAGCCATGCAGTAAGAATGTCAGACATACCATCACGAGGGTGGCCAAAACTTACTGCGGGAAAAGGACGGCACAAACGGGGAAGCAGAAATCATAGGAATTATATCCTACAGAACTGCCCCAGTATGCAGACTTGAGAAGAAAGAGGTGGCCCACTTACACCAGCGTCCAAGACAAACTGTATGGGGTGGCTGATAATCTGAGCCAGAAGGGGCGGCCTTTAATAGAGTATCCGAAATCCCAATCTAGTGAGAACGCAGAAGACAAACTGTATGGCGTGGCTGATAATCTGAGACAGACGGCTGCCTTTATTAGAGAATCCGAAATCCCAATCAATGAGACCAGAAGACAAACGTAGTGTGGCTGATAATATGAGCAGACGCTGACTTATTAGAGATCGAAATCCAATCTAGTAGAACGCAGAAGACAAACTGTATGGTGTGGCTGATAATCTGAGGCAGACGCTGCCTTTATTAGAATCGAAATTCCAATCTAGTGAGAACCAGAAGACAAACTGTATGGTGTGGTGATAATCTGAGCAGACGTGCCTTTATTAGAATCCGAAATCCCAATCTAGTGAGAACGCAAAGAAGAAGAAGTATTCTAATTATACATATTAGAGTTGATTCTTTGGTATAGGAACCCTGTTTCATACCTCGAGGTATATTGGGTAATACAATGTTTTTCATTCTTCTTCTTCTTCTTTGCTTTCGTTCTTTACAACCAATTGTAATCACTCTTTGTGATATGTTTGATCTTTGCCAAGAACGTGTATACGTTGCACATTGGTTTGTAGGCCCCTAAACGCATAGATTCTACACGTTTAGGACATATGCATCCGATTTCATCCAAACCTCCTTAGTCGCCTCTTGCGTCATGCGTGGCAGGTAACAGTGGTTCTTGTCTTTACATCCCAAATTTGGGCCCCTGGAACCACTCGGAGTATTTTCATTGACCGTCGGCACGATGGGTGATGTTTGACCGTCTACACACGATGGGTGATGTGTAACCGTCATCACACGATGGGTGATGTGTGACCGTCTACACACGATGGGTGATGTGTGACCGTCATCACCGATGGTGATGTGTACCGTCATCACACGATGGGTGATGTGACCGTCATACACGATGGGTGATGTGACCGTCATCAAACAATGGGTGACTGTGACCGTCACACACGATGGGTGATGTTTGACCGTCATCAAACAATGGGTGATGTGGCCACCATGACACCGGTTGCCTTTACTTCTTAGTGTTTTTTTTTTTGGTACACAATTGATACTGAATCGACACGAGAACCGTTACTGTCGGAACATTATCTCACACCCGCTGTGGAATTGAACCTACACCACTAGGATAAGAAGCGAGTTCACTAACAACTATGCTACCTCGGCTCTGAGATGGTATTACAGAGTTTCAAACACAGACCTCTTGATAAGAACCGGACAGGAACCTACTATTATGATCCAGATTACGAGGGGAAAATCTCGATGGCGTCGTGCACACCAACTGGAAAACACAGTCGAGTGTCACTAGACAGGCACTTGAGTGGAACCCGCAAAGAAAACGAAAAAGAGGACGCTCTAAACAGACCTGGTGACTGTCATAGTCCCCCAGGTGGCAGCGGAGGAATGGACAGTTAGCTAGATAGTTAGTGTAGTATAATTAGATATTAATAGTTGAGACTATGTGTTGCACTCTCTAAGCAGAGACGCAACACATAACAACGAGACATTCTTGACGTAATAAAAACTACGTAGTTGTGTAGTGACAGTTAGTTAGCAACATATTTGAGTAAACATAGAGACAGATGGACGAACGTGTGTCTACTCATGATGAACATCACAAAAATAAATATATATGAAGTCCGAAAGACAGTGTTTGTCTATGGCAGTGTCTATGTCTATGTCTATGTTAGTTTGACAGTGGGGTGGGACCCTACTTCAATCTTCACGTCGTACACGGGTCTGCCCCCTACTTCATGACGAAATCTTTTTTGAGAAGCGGAAGAGTGCTCGACTATCCTGGGAAACCATAAAGAAAACACCAAGACACCGAGATTAGTTGCCAACAACTGTCAGACAGAGACCGAGATTAGTTGCCAACAACTGTCAGACAGAGACCGAGATTAGTTGCCAACAACTGTCAGCCAGAGACCGAGATTAGTTGCCAACAACTGTCAGCCAGAGACCGAGATTAGTTGCCAACAACTGTCAGCCAGAGACCGAGATTAGTTGCCAACAACTGTCAGACAGAGACCGAGATTAGTTGCCAACAACTGTCAGCCAGAGACCGAGATTAGTTGCCAACAATTGTCAGCCAGAGACCGAGATTAGTTGCCAACAACTGTCAGACAGAGACCGAGATTAGTTGCCAACAACTGTCAGACAGAGACCGAGATTAATTGCCAACAACTGTCAGCCAGAGACCGAGATTAGTTGCCAACAACTGTCAGACAGAGACCGAGATTAGTTGCCAACAACTGTCAGACAGAGACCGAGATTAGTTGCCAACAACTGTCAGACAGAGACCGAGATTAGTTGCCAACAACTGTCAGTCAGAGACCGAGATTAGTTGCCAAGAACTGTCAGCCAGAGACCGAGATTAGTTGCCAACAACTGTCAGACAGAGACCGAGATTAGTTGCCAACAACTGTCAGCCAGAGACCGAGATTAGTTGCCAACAACTGTCAGCCAGAGACCGAGAAAAGTTGCGAACAACTGTCAGCCAGAGACCGAGAAAAGTTGCGAACAACTGTCAGCCAGAGACCGAGAAAAGTTGCGAACAACTGTCAGCCAGAGACCGAGAAAAGTTGCCAACAACTGTCAGCCAGAGACCGAGAAAAGTTGCGAACAACTGTCAGCCAGAGACCGAGAAAAGTTGCGAACAACTGTCAGCCAGAGACCGAGAAAAGTTGCGAACAACTGAGAGCCAGAGACCGAGAAAAGTTGCGAACAACTGTCAGCCAGAGACCGAGAAAAGTTGCGAACAACTGTCAGCCAGAGACCGAGAAAAGTTGCGAACAACTGTCAGCCAGAGACCGAGAAAAGTTGCGAACAACTGTCAGCCAGAGACCGAGAAAAGTTGCGAACAACTGTCAGCCAGAGACCGAGAAAAGTTGCGAACAACTGTTGAGACCCTATGCTCCCGAGGAGCGAAGAGGAATTATAAGTAAGTAAGTACTGCGGCTCTCTTCTTTGCTATAGCTATCACTTTTGCTTATGTGTTATTTAAATACAACCAACCACCAATAACAGCATACAATAACAAGAGATCGGGTACTAGAGATAAGGGAAAACCAAGAAAAGATGGATAGACAATATCAAGACCACACTACTACAAACTACGGATACAACACAACAAGGGCGACTCATCTAGCCCTAGAACACAATTAAAGCTCGCTTAACGACAAGAGTGGACAGCCAACTAAATCTTCCACCTGGGAATAGACAAAGACAATAGTTATTTATTCTCCGACTTTTCTGTTGGCTTTATAGAAATAAATAAACTTTCTAAATTTAAATGCTTTAATACTCCTATTCTCCTCAAACACACACACATTAGCAAACATACTAGCACACACACTATTTCACACACTATCACACACACACACACACTAGCAAACATACTAGCACACACACTATTCCACACGCTATCACACACACAGACAAGCCTCCAATAAAGTCGGGAATTGCTGGTTTTCCAAAACAACATAAATAAATCCGTGGGGATAAATTGATGCTGTAAAACGCGCATCTTTCGACCAGAAAACTCTTGTCCAGTTGATCCTATGACATCAGAGCCTTCTATTTGGCGCCGACGTCCGTCTAGAAGTAGATGACCTTTAAACTGGACGTCTACACGGATTGGACATTAATAAAGTGAAATGTATTTATCCGACAGAAAGATATAAATAGAACAAGAATAAGACATCCAATCAATATACAGGGCGTCTCAGTGTTGCCAGTTTGTACAGTGTGAAGAACCAATCAACGTTCGTCTTTTCTTTTTTTTTAAATTTGCAGGGAGAGTCAAGTAAATTAATTGCAATATTATTATTTTTTAGGGTTGTGGAGCTCAGAAGATCTTGTAATATTAGGATCTGGAAGTAGGGTTTAGGACATCTTTACAGTTATAGGACTTGAAGGTGGGTTGAGGGAGTGAAATGCGGTGCCTGCTAAAAGTTACAATCAACACCAGAAAAGACAGTCACCAACATCAGCATAAGAAAGGAAGTTGACACAGAGCCTTGCTTGAATTACATAGAGAACAAAGAATGAAGTGGTTTGGCCACTTAATAAAAATGCATCCAAACTCCACAGTATACAAAGTTTTCTGCAACAGAACATCAGGAAAGAAGGCGAGAGGAAGACCACGAAAAAGATGGTTAGATGACATAGCAGAATCATGCCAAAGAGTAAAAATAACAATCACCAAAGCCACCAGAACAGCGCAAGACAGAAACAGAAAACTACAACACTGGGCAACAACCCTGGCATAGCAGTGTGACGACACTGGCAACAACCCGGTAGCAGTGTGACGACACTGGGCAACAACCGGTAGCAGTGTGACGACACTGGGCAACAACCGGTAGCAGTGTGACGACACTGGGCAACAACCCGGTAGCAGTGTGACGACACTGGGCAACAACCGGTAGCAGTGTGACGACACTGGGCAACACCCGGTAGCAGTGTGACGACACTGGGCAACAACCGGTAGCAGTGTGACGACACTGAGCAACAACCCGGTAGCAGTGTGACGACACTGAGCAACAACCGGGTAGCAGTGTGACGACACTGAGCAACAACCCGAGCATGTGACGAACTGGGCAACAACCCGGTAGCAGTGTGACGACACTGGGCAACAACCCGGGAGCAGTGTGACGACACTGGGCAACAACCCGGTAGCAGTGTGACGACACTGGGCAACAACCCCCGGTAGCAGTGTGACGACACTGGGCAACAACCGGTAGCAAGTGACGACACTGGGCAACAACCGGTAGCAGTGTGACGACACTGGGCAACAACCCCTGGAACCTGTCAGTGTGACGACACTGAGAAAACCTTAAGAGACGAGGGAGACATAGCAACCTCGTAGCAGTGTAACACTGCAACCTTGTACCTACACAATTTACGCAAGAAAAGGGAGGAGTAACTCTACAGTTCTAACCTAATTAGAACAACACATTTCCATAATATTAACACACCTTTATTAACATAGCATTTAACTCATATTCACCTTCTACTCTTACCATTTTCCTCATATTTCACCTTTATCTCTTACCATTTTCCTCATATTTCACCTTTATCTCTTACCATTTTTCTCATATTTCACCTTTATCTCTTACCATTTTCCTCATATTTCACCTTTATCTCTTACCATTTTTCTCATATTTCACCTTTATCTCTTATCATTTTCCTCATATTTCACCTTCATCTCTTACCATTTTCCTCATATTTCACCTTTATCTCTTACCATTTTCCTCATATTTCACCTTTATCTCTTACCATTTTCCTCATATTTCACCTTTATCTCTTACCATTTTTCTCATATTTCACCTTTATCTCTTATCATTTTCCTCATATTTCACCTTCATCTCTTACAATTTTCCTCATATTTCACCTTTATCTCTTACCATTTTCCTCATATTTCACCTTTATCTCTTACCATTTTTCTCATATTTCACCTTTATCTCTTATCATTTTCCTCATATTTCACCTTCATCTCTTACCATTTTCCTCATATTTCACCTTTATCTCTTACCATTTTTCTCATATTTCACCTTCATCTCTTATAATTTTTCTCATATTTCACCTTCATCTCTTACCGTTTTCTCATATTTCACCTTCATCTCTTACCAATTTTTCTCATATTTCACCTTCATCTCTTATAATTTTTCTCATATTTCACCTTCATCTCTTACCATTTTCTCATATTTCTCCTTCATCTCTTACCATTTTCTCATATTTCACCTTCATTTCTTACCATTTTTCTCATGTGTCACCTTCATATCTCCCCATTTAAATAATATTTTTTTAAATATCTTGCCATTGCTTGGTATTTCTCCCTTCGTCCCTTGTCAATGTTTGATATTTTCCCCCTTCATCCCTTGTCAATGTTTCACATTTCCCCCCTTTATCCCTTGCCATTGTTCAGTATTTCTCCTTTCATATCATATAATTTTCCCCTTGGGTTATAAACCACATATTTATAGTCTATGTTACATAAAGAAACAAACTTGCATATCAAAGACATAGATCTGCCAACCGCAATAGTTGCAATACAGATCTGCACAAACAGAACGACAAAACATAATACAGATAAAAATAATTCAATAAACAACCCAACAAAGAAATCTGACAAGCATGAGAGGTCGTATTGACACTAAGATATGAACAAATCGTTTTATGAAATTCAAGGTTAGAAATGTCAGACAAGAATTTAAATATGTTTGCTAAATATGGAGCTTTGCAGCTTTCTCTTCGACTTCTTCTTCTTTCCCTTTCAACTTCCAATGAAGCACAGGCAGGGGCGGTTCGTCATTAAGGGCCAGTGGGGCCTGGCCCCACCAATAATCAAAAGGAGGAAATCTTCCCGGAATAGACAAGTAATAGTAAATACTCCAAAAACCATGATTTTCCCGAAAATTTGTGTCTGACCGCACCAAGAAAAATGACTACGAGCCGCCACTGAGCACAGGTCTTCAACAAACTTCTTCCAGTTCTGTCTCGCTCTTGCCATCCCTTCCAATTCTAATCATGTCTTATCTATTCCTTTAATAGCAGTCTCAACCTCTGAAGTCGGAAATGGCTCGTCTAAATGGCGAGGGACACTGATGATAGGGAAAGCAAGCCTTAACGCAAAAATAGGTCAGAAACTGGACATAAAACATCAGACTACGTCTGAATTCATAGCGGACGAACGAGAAGAAGAAGAAGAAGAGGATATCAGTCTCCAGATATCTTCTACCGTTATTTCTTGGTCTTCTTACTTTCTCTTCTTTCTTCTTCTCTCTCTTTTCTCTTTCTCTCTCTCTCTCTCTTTCTCTCTCCTCTTCTTCTCTCTCTCTCTTTCTCTCTCTTCTTCTCTCTCTCTTTCTCTCTTCTCTTCTCTCTCTTCTCTCTCTTTCTCTCTCTTTCTCTCTCTTTCTCTCTCTCTTTCTCTCTCTTCCTCTTTCTCTCTCTTCTCTTCTTCTTCTTTCTCTCTTTTCTCTCTCTCTCTTTCTCTCTTTCTTTCTTTCTCTCTCTCTCTCTCTCTCTTTTTCTCTCTCTTTCTTTCTCTCTTTCTCTCTCTCTCTCTTCTCTCTTCTTCTTCTCTCTCTCTCTCTTCTTCTTTCTCTCTTCTCTCTCTCTTCTCTTTCTCTTCTCTCTCTTTCTCTGCGGGTTCCAAACTAGTGCATGTCGTGCATCAATGCTTCTGGTTTACCTTCTAAATGTTTGTCTTATCCAACCACAGTCTATCTTCATTAGCTCTTTGTTCCACTGGTATCTTGTTCTATCTCTGAGTTCATCGTTCGTAATCTTATCATACCATCTCAGTCCATCTATTCTATGTAAACATCCATTTAAGTTTTGTATTTTCTGGTGGTTTTGTGTTTCATCATGTTTGAGCCATAGAACAGCATGACTGCACATTTAATTGAAAGATTCACAGTTTTGTTTTGTTTTGATCTCCTTTGACTTCCGTATATTACTCATTAGTGTGAAGTTTCCTTCTTTACATTTATGACGAGAGAAAGCGAACTAGAGAAATAGAAAGAGAGAGGAAGAGAAGAGAAAAGAAGAAAGGAAAGAAGAGAAAGAAGAGAGAAGAGAAAGAGAGAAAAGAAGAGAGAAGAAGAAGAAAAGAGAGAGAGAAAGAAAGAGAGAGAAGAGAGAGAAGAAGAGAAGAAGGAAAGAAAGAGAGAGAAAGAAGAAAGAAAGAGAAGAGAGAGAGAAAGAGAAGAGAAGAAGGAAAGAAGAAAGAAGAGAGAGAGAGAAAGAGAGAGAGAAGAAAGAGAGAGAAGAAAGAGAGAGAGAGAGAGAGAAAGAGAGAGAGAAGAGAGAGAGAGAGAGAGAGAGAGAGAGAAGAGAGAGAAAAGAGAGAAGAGAGAAGAGAGAAGAGAGAGAAAGATAAAGAGAAGAGAGAGAAAAGAAGAAAGAGAGAGAGAGAAAGAGAGAGAGAGAAAGAGAGAGAAAGAGAGAGAAAGAGAGAAAAGAGAGAAAGAGAAGAGAAAGAGAGAGAAAGGAGAGAGACAGAAAAAGATAGAGAAAAACTGCTCATGACTTGTTTGTAAAGAATCTAAAACCCAAAAGATGACAACATTACACCAGGTTTTACTCCGTATGGCATGGCCCTTCTTCACAGACGTGGCACACAACGTGTCGAGAGCACATCAGAAATCACGAGCTGCAACGCTCCGGCAACAATCCTAGTGTCTCTGTTAAAAAAAATTGTCTTTGTGAACAGAACAGTCCGGATCGCATCTGAAGCTCGCGTACAATTGAAACATCTTAGACATTCTGTGGAGTTTGATCCAGGGCCCCCTCTCCTACCTGGTTAATTCTCTAACAACTACACAAATACGTCTCTCAACAAAAATAAACAGGACACATTAAAATTATTTTGCTGCCTGATATATTTTATCCCATGTTATTTTCTTCCCAACTCACTTCTCCCAGGCCTGTCAGATAGATCTCAGCAAAGGCACTCAAGGAAGGAGTCTTAAATTTGCCCTTCTCATGATTTCCAAATGGATTTAAGACACGCCACTGAAGGGATATAATGTTATCAGTGTCACTTTCTATCATTTCGAAGAAAATTACATAGGCGTGCACCATATGGGTTATCAAAGATCAAGTTGAGTGTACAGACCAGACTTGGAAATGTCAACCAAAGATATGCATATGCCAATACTGTATTGCATGCAACGGGAAAATAACCCATATTTACCGTGTTAAAAAGATATATTACAAAGACCATATTATCAATATAAGGGAAGACTGCAGTAAAACTATGTACAAGTAGCAATAACGAAACACGTAAAAGCAAATTACTGTTGTTTTACTAGGTACAAAATAATATACAGAGACGTTTTGACCAAAAGGCCTTTATCAAGCAAATGATATAACAGAGTGAAGAAATTCAGACTTTTTAAACGGCAGACATTGCCCAAATGCGCAGCGTGTTCGTCACGTGTTGGACGAGGGGTGACAAGCCCTCTCTGAGTGTGGTTCAATTATGCGGGCTGGTGGAAAAGTCACAGGTTCTCCAGATTTACGGTGATCGTGACACCGAGCCGAAGGGTTACGATGTCCATGGCACCGAGTCGAAGAGCTGAAAGCTCAAGTGCTTCTGGATCGAAAAAAAGAAAAAAAGGCAGACATAACATACAGACAGAGAATATATTTATAACTGCCTAAAGTGAAAATATGTGACTAAAAACGAAAAACGAAATAAATGTGAAAAACAAGAAATGGAAAAAAAGAATAAAGAACAATGATCGAAAATATACATAACACATATACATTTAACATATACACATATATTATAGAGCAAGAGAAGAGGCAGTATTAAAACATAGGAATGTAGTGCGTTGAGTCCATGAGGTCGTAATGTACCGTATACAGATATAAAACGATTTTCTAGAGCAGTGGTTCGCAAACTGTCGGTCGCGACCCCTTTGAGGGAGAGGAGGGGGTGTGGTGGTCGAACGACCATTTCACAGGGATCACCTAAGACCATCGGAAAACACATATTTATCATAATTAGAAATAAATATTTCACAATATATAATTACATATTGTTTTTGTGATTAATCACTATGCTTTAATTATGTTCAATTTGTAACAATGAAAATACATCCTGCATATCAGATATTTACATTACGATTCATAACAGTAGCAAAATTACAGTTATGAAGTAGCAACAAAAATAATTTTATGGTTGGGGGTCACCACAATATAATGAACTGTATTAAACGGGCGCGGCATTAGGAAGATTGAGAGCCACTGTTTTAGAGCATGACTACTCCGATCATAAGAGGAACATTATTGGAAGGATGTGACCTTGATATCGCGCACTCCCAAATGGTCAGTTCTAATGAAAGGATTGGCTACAGAAGTCAAAGAGCATTTGCGTATATCACGTGTTGGCCGAAACGGTGACAAACACTTTTTGTCAGTTTCGCCTATATGTGTCTTACCACAACGTTTACAAGTGATGGTGAAGATTATGTTGCGAGACTTGCATGTAAAACCGTCCCCAATAACATTTATTACTAGACTCTTACCTACTTTGTCACTCCCCACACACTCATTCCCTTTACCACCCCACAACACAACACGTTTTTTTTATTTCCCAACACGTACTCCACACATTTTTTCTTTAGTGGGGTCTCTGGGGCTAAGTGGTTACAGAAGCCGTTCCTGAAGCCGTAACAGAAAAGGACCAAGCCGTTACAGAAGGGAACCAAGCCGTTACAGAAACAGGGACCAAGCCGTTACAGAAAGAAGGACCAAGCCGTTACAGAAGGGGACCAAACCGTTACAGAAACAGGGACCAAGCCGTTACAGAAAGAGGGACCAAGCCGTTACAGAAGGGACCAAACCGTTACAGAAACAGGGACCAAGCCGTTACAGAAATAGGCTCCAGCCGTTACAGAAACAGGGACCAAGCCATAACAGAAACAGGGACCAAGCTGTTACAGAAACAGGGACCAAACCGTTACAGAAACAGGGACCAAGCTGTTACAGAAACAGGGACCAAACCGTTACAGAAACAGGGACCAGCCGTTACAGAAGGGGACCAAACCGTTACAGAAATAGGGACCAAGCCTTCACAGAAACAGGGACCAAGCTGTTACAGAAACAGGGACCGCGCCGTTCTGTTCACGAGTGCAGTTTTTTTCTAGAGACTCTAGGATTGTTGCTGGAGCTACGGAGTTCATGCTTTGTGCAATACTCTCAGCAGGTGGTGTGCCATTTCTGCGGAGAGGTACCGAGCCATATGAGGTCAAACCCGGTGCAATGAAGTCAATCCTTCGGCTTAAAAACCCCTTTAATCGCTTTTCAACTAAACCTAACCTTACCAAAACAATCAAACAAACTAAAACTTCTCAAACAGATTCTATTATTATTCACAGAAGAAATTTCTTAAACAGTTCTGCTTTCCTAAAGTAATGTCTTAGTTCAAGTAACTTTTCATAATAAACAAAAGCTTCTCACCTTTAACCTATGAATAATTTATCATATTTCACAGATTTTTATCAAGAAGTATTGCATGCCGGGTAGGTACACAGTATGACGTCAGCACGTTTCAATTAATCGATCTGATTGGTTGATTAGTAATTACATCAACTGTGTTCAATATCCGGTCTCAAATGTAAATATAATGTTTAAATGTTAAATGTTCTCTATAAAATAATGAGTAGAGGTTAGGAGCTCGCCTCTCGCCCAAGAGGTACTCGGTTCGCTTCGTTATGGAGCAATCGCGATATTTTTCAAGAGATTATTGATCTCAGTGTAGGTGAGATTGAGTTCCTAGTCCAGTCGGAGACGGACGATAAAATGTAGGTCCCTTGTTCAAGTTGAACGAGTAAAAGAACCCTTGAAAGTTTAAAGTCGAGAAGAGTAGGCTGGAAAGCCGCTGCCCGGAAAAATTCATTAGAAAGATTAAAAATATAAATCCAACAAAATAGTTTCAAAAATTTTCTAAATTACATCAGAGACACTCGCATGTGCATGGGTGTTCGTGCACTACCGCTGAGACTTTCATGTGTAAGAAAGAATGGGTGTTCGTGCTCTGCCGCTGAGACCTTCATGTGTAAGAAAGAGATCAGGGCACACATGGTTACTGACATAAGTGCATGGTGGCGGTCATATCAATCGATCAATCGATAAATTGGCAGGGTTTGAGAATTTGTGCACAATTTGTTAGGGTTGTAATTTGAAGTTACTTACTTCGCAAACACATTAGTGAAACTAGGTTGGAGTTTCATCAAGCAGGTCTTTTTTTCTGCTTCTTCTTCTTCTTCTTCTTCTTCTTCTTCTACTTCTTCGTTGGTTAATTGAAATGATTTTTGTTACATTTTAACGAAGTTTAACCTCAGACTGCAATATCAACTTCACATTAGTTTTCAGTTCGGTTATGTCTTTTTGAGCTAAAGGTGGGTCTGATTTGTTTCTTGTATTCAAAACGTATTCGTTCATTGTGGCTGCAGATTTACAATCTGTGACCAAAGTGAGCGTCTGTGGCTTAAAGTAGTGAGCTCAATCACAACACAAGAGTACCAAATCCAAACTCAGCGGCGGGCAGTTTGGAAGCACACTTTTTCCGAAGAGTTCTTACGAACAATAAAAATAGACATCACGGTTCAGAAAGAAGTAGCGAACTACTGAACGTATAATTGGTGCCTAGAAAAATCGACGACTCGTTTACTGTTGTTGATAGTGATGACCTGTAAAGCATATGCCACGATCTTCATTTCATTCATACCAGATCTACACGTCGAAGATCTGTCAGGATCTTTGTCAGCTATCGCCCGTGTGCTGCTGGGGCCTGCAATAGTAACACTGCGACCTACAAGGCATGTCGTAAGAGGCGAATGAGTTAAGGGACTAGGGAAGCTACCTAGTAAATGAAAAGCGTCAAGAAATCAGATGTTCTGGTCTACTTGTAATAGCATAACTGGTACAACGAACAATCGCTCGTAGGCTCAGATCACAAAGAGTGGTTTAACAAGTGGTACATATGGAGCGTTGGAAAAATAAGTCGTCAGCTATGATTTTCTTATACGGACTTCTCTTATTGGTTATTGGTTACTAAACTGACGTCATTGCACTCCAGGCAGACCCATAGGTGCTCAGTCTCCCCCAACAGATATCGAAGAGTATGCATACTGATTGTTCCGTGGCTCGCTGATTAAACACACCTCTCACTCTGCCTCTCAGGCATCCAGTTCTACTTGTACAGCGGATAACTTCAAACTGCCTAAATCGCTGGATCGATTCAACATCTATTTTAGTGTCCTCATCCAACATCCAGTCGCAAAGAGACCGAAGAACATCCGCTTATCCATCTTCAACTCCCCAACAATCGATGCTGTTGATGCAAGACTGACCGCTCTCTCATTCCCGTAAACATCCGCATGCCCAGGACAGTATCTCTAATCTGATTCACTGCAAGTTAGCACATCAACAGAGTTCAAAGAAGATATTTAGGCATCTAGCTAAAGTTGAAAATTAGTTCATAATAACTTACCTAACATACACTGTTCAAAACAACTGGAAGAAACAGTGGACCTGCCATTATGACGCGTATGTTGCATCATCAGTCAAGATGAAGGTCAGCTGAGATAAATATTTCCTGGAAAATGTAAAGTAAATCACATTAATGTGGTTGCAATTAATAACATTAATTACTTTTACCTAAACAATTTATGATATTTCCAAAATGTCATGGAAATTATCATAGAAAATAAAATGTCAGCCTTTTTGAAAATCTCTGTTCACTGCTAACAAGAGATGAAAGTGAATGAAGGAAATTAAAAGAAGAACCAGCCGAGTGGTTACTGGGACCCAAATTGGGGTGTAAAGAATAGAACCACTGTTATCTGCCACAGATGTCGTAAGAGGCGGCCAAGGAGGTTCGGCGTGGGGCTAGCTACCCCACACCGTAAAAACACTAGATGGCTACAGAGCGGAGGGCGAACCGAGTAAACGCTGGATGAAACCGGACACATGGCCGAAGGATAAGCACCAGAGCTCCAAATGGTGCTGAAGATGTGACGTAAAACACACGCCAAGGCTGCATTAATCAGATTTTCACATGAATAGAATTTGTGGGGAGGTCTGGTACATCGGTCTGGGCGGTGATCGAGAGAAAGAGAAAAGACGAATAAACATGGCCTTACTTTCTTCTTCTTCAAACGTTTCATATCGATCACTTGTTAACCATTCTTTGTGATTTGCATGTGATCCGAGCCTAAGAACGATTGTACGTTGTGCCAGCTATGCGACTACAAGTAGGCCAGCACATCCGATTTCTGCGACGCTTTTTTTACTAGAGTAGCTTCCTATGCCCTACCTCAGTCGCCTCTTACGACATGCCTTGTAGGTCGCAGTGGTACTATTCTTTGCTCCCTTGAGAGCCCCGGAAACACACGGGCGTCACATGACCTTACATATAGCTTAAATAATTAAAAACAGTATCGAATGCAACTGATAGGAAAATACAGATCAGAATACTAAGAGTATGCATATTCCCAGTTACAACGTATGGGTATGAAGCATGGACATTTAACAAGGCAGTGGAAAAACATATATGTGCTTTGGAGTACAAGTATTACAGAATATAGTACTCCTTCGCATATCATGAACAGAGAAAAGAACAAATAGATCTATCCAGAAAGAACTCAAAATCAATGAAAACTGATGCTACAAATAATAATGAGAAAATTGAAGTATTGTGGACATACAAAGAAAGACAGAATATGGAAAATATAATTATGGAAGGATGCATCATGGCAAAGAGGAAAAGAGGAAGACAGTGGAGAAGAAGATTTCAAGATGTGAGTTCTTATTTCTGTGTTTCCAATCTGGTTTTCATTCCTTTTAACTTATTTGAACATGAAGGTTGACGTGTCTTAATTGATTGATTCATTGATTGATAGAACCATCATAATTGCACTTCGATGAGTAACCATATGTGCTCCGATCTCTTTCTTACACAGGAAGATCTCAACGGCAGTGCACGAACTCTGTAGCACCGGCGAGGGTCTCATAGCTTGTTTGTACATGTGGTTTGATATTGTTTCCGTATTTTTAAGGAATGCTAACCCGAAACAAATGTTTGCAGAAAACGGATGCACCAGACAGTAATGCGCATAACATGGTGCAACGACCCCTCACAATGAGGAATGGGATAACGGATTCTACTTCGTCAATTTGCCTCGGAGATTTAGCCACGCAGTAAGAATGTCAGACCTACCATCACGAGGGTGGCCAAAACTTACTGCGGGAGAGGTCGGCACAAACGGGGAAGCAGAAATTATAGGAATTATATCCTACAGAACTGCCCCAGTATGCAGACTTGAGAAGAAAGAGATGGCCCACTTACACCAGCGTCCAAGACAAACTGTATGGCGTGGCTGATAATCTGAGACAGACCGCTGCCTTTATTAGAGAATCCGAAATCACAATCTAGTGAGAACGCAGAAAACAAACTGTATGGCGTGGCTGATAATCTGAGACAGACCGCTGCCTTTATTAGAGAATCCGAAATCACAATCTAGTGAGAACGCAGAAAACAAACTGTATGGCGTGGCTGATAATCTGAGACAGACCGCTGCCTTTATTAGAGAATCCGAAATCCCAATCTAATGAGAACGCAGAAGAAGCAGAAGTTTCCGTATTTGAAATTTTGATTTGAGTACGTCTTGTCTGTATTGCCTTTCTGATTTTATTCCTCCTTAGCTATACGAACACCTCGTGACATTTCTCTTTACATATCGAAGAAGTTAACCTGATTTTTGAGGTGTTTTCTTTGCAAACAGAACAACCATTCGTGGTCAGTTTCATGTGAGTAGCTGCATGTTTATCAGTAGAACACTTTCACAGTAGCTGCGACGGGGATTACTATCTTATCCCAGAACATATCAATTGTCTATTTCTAGATTATGATAATCTTGGCATATCTTTTACAGGACATTGCAATCAGCAGCAGTAAATTAGTTGATTTTCTACCCACTACTTATACGTTCAGTAGTTTTCCAATGCTTTCTGAACGTTCAGGTCTACTTTACAGTTCGTAAAAATCCACGAAAACAAATTTTCTACCCAATTGCCCCCGCTGTGTTTGAACCAGTTACTCTTGGGTTGTGATCGAGCTCACTACCTCTAAGCCATAGATTATAGGATTATAATGTGGTAGCCAGTCCTCCCTCAGGTGGCAGCTGATGGTCCAGACATATAGTTTTAGTCTGTAGTTTGTAGCAGTAGATATTTAATTAGCAGAGACTTAGTGTTTGCACTCTCTAAGCAGAATGGCAACACTAAAACGAGACATTGACGTAGGAAACTAATAGACGTAGTTGTGTAGTGACGGCGTAGTAACGATTAGTAAACAGAAGAGAACAAACATACTTGACTTAATGGACGGTAATGGTTTTATCAGTGTCCATAAATGTGACATCCAATAAATATATCTATATGAATCCACCATGGTCGTTCAGTATATTGAAGTTACGTTGAAGCCATCGTAAAAGAAATACCATCATCAACACCACCAAAAATCCAAACTATAACAATAATATAGACTATAGAGCTGAATGTACATGGTATCTATAGATTATAGGGTTAGAATATAGACTATAGAGCTGAATGTACATGGAATCGAATATTATATGTTGATTCTCAAACCACATGTGTGATGCCGAGGCCTGCAAGGGAAGCAAAGAATAGTACCACTGCGACCTACAAGGCATGTCGTAAAGGCGAGTTATGTAGGGGCCTAGGAAGCTACCCTAGTTTAAAAAAGCGTTGCAGAAATCGGATGCGCTGGCCTAAGCATAATTTGCACAACACACAATCGCTCTTAGGCTCAGATCACATACGAATCACACAGAGTGGTTAATAAGTGGTCGATATGGAGCGTTTGAAGAAGAAGAAGAAGATACTCAGACTCCCATCTTAATAACCATTTTGCTATATCGACGAATTTCAACGAGTCGTGTCTCTTGTCTCTTGCACTCCACATCACAATTATTCTCTCGTGATCTCTTCTAATCTTTACATCTAAAGTATTTTATCCCCTGCATATCTTTCTATCACGCATCACAAGATATTTTATCTTTTGCACATCTTTCTATCACGCATCACAAGATATTTTATCCCTTGCACATCTTTCTATCACACATCACAATATATTTTATCCCTTGCACATCTTTCTATCACACATCACAAGATAGTTTATCCCTTGCACATCTTTCTATCACACAGCACAAGATATTTTTATCCTTTGCACATCTTTCTAACACGCAGCTCAAGATATGTTATCCCTTGCACATCTTTCTATCACACAGCTCAAGATATTTTATCCCTTGCATATCTTTCTATCACACAGCACAAGATATTTTATCCCTTGCATATCTTTCTATCACACAGCTCAAGATATTTTATCCCTTGCACATCTTTCTATCACGCAGTACATGATCAACAGTTTCTCAACTGTCGTTGATAACCAGTGGCGGCTCGTGTTCATTTTTATTGGTGGGGCCAGACGTTTTTTTCCGGATAAATCATGGTTTTGGTTGCTATATTTTAATTTATAAAATAATAATACACGTTATACATTATTTTTGGTGAGGCCCGGCCCCACTGGCCTTAATGACGAGCCGCCACTGTTGATAACACTTAGCCACAAGAAACCTCCCGAAGTTTTTGTGTTCGTACCCTGGAATCTTCAAAATAAGGGAGATTTCTAAATTGGCACCCCGAGATCCTTCATCCTCAATAGACACCATTATTATCAAGTGTGGAATTAGTGGTGTCTGATGTCAAGATAACCGTCTTGTTAAGGGTTAACTGGGTTCCAGGGCGTGCTACCCAGAACAAGGTGGTCTTATTAGTGGTTACACAGCTGGAAATGTGAGTTGGATTGTGATACTTCAGTGTTATTATCACAGTAGTGGTGGTGATGAAGTGATAACTTCAACATCTCGTGACGCCTCATCATTATCATCATCAATTTATTTTATCTTATCGATATTGTCATTTGTCACCATACCTGTGTTTTCAGGTAATTCATTCCCTGCCTGTGCCTTCAGGTAAATATTGTCAGGTAATTGTTATCATTACAACAGTAGCGTGTGGCCGAATGGATTAGATCGCAGCTTCCATACGAGAGACCCGTATTCAATCCACGGTAAGATCAAGGCTTTTTTTCTGTTGTGGGTATAATGAAAAATTCTAATCTGAATAGTTTCGAGGCGACTGAACTAGCTATGCGGTCATTAAATTAGTCAGGCTCACGTCTTACCTGTCCTAAACCGCCATAAATGGATTAGCGTATGCATAGAGCGTTCGCCTTTCGTATTAGACATAAGATGATTTTGGGTTCAATCTCACACGCGATGCTCCACAGGTAAGGATAGGGCAAATAAAGAAGACCACGACACTAATATGCAAGAATGTAACAGACAATGGAGGTTCGGGCGGTTACGGAGGCGGTGAAATGGTTGGCTTTCTCACAACTACTCTCGTGTTTTCATACTCAGTGATTCCATGAGCAGGATTCGTAAGGTCGAATCAGGAATGGTGAGACGCAACTAGGTACTGGTACAGACAATGATCAGCGAAATCACCTACATTTTTGTCCCTGGGCACCAGGGGTTAGGGGTAATAAACGATCTGATAGATTGGCTGGCTTGGATACAATATCAGAGGGAGCTGCCATTGATCGAAATGACATTCTTCACGCAATGAGAGAGTCTTTACGAACAGAGGAGTTTCAGGGCTGTGAATCTCACTCGCTGACCAGATTGAAAGAGATGGGTGTCAATATTGGTGCAGCCGGAAAAGAACGACATACTAGGTATGCAAAGAGATTGATTAATCAACATCGAATTGGCGTGTTGGGCCGCTGGACGCTGCTGGATTTGCTGAGGCGGAGATCGGAGCACCTATGGACATGTCCGGAGTGCTATGATGATAGTCCTCATATAACTGATAACAGAATGTAAGTCTTTCTTTCTCTTTACGATGTTCTCGAATCCTGTTTTGATTCGATCCTTAGAATAAGACGAGATTTATAGTACGAAATTTGTGTGTGCTTCATAAACAGTGTTTTTCGTCGCCTCCGTTATCTCTGTGGTCCACATTATGCGTGGTCGGCCTTCTGGTTTGTATTTATAGTTTCGAAGTAACATTTCTCTTTGAAGCGAACTCTCTGTTGGTAATATGTTTATGTGACGTAACCATTGAATTTGTTGTTTCTTGATGAAGTTCAGTACTGATGAAATACCTACTACTTTGCTGTCTACATATCTAAACCGGTCTCTTCTTGATGAGATTCAGTACTGATGAAATACATACTACTTTGCTGTCTACATATCTAAACCGGTCTCTTCTTGATGAAGTTCAGTACTGATGAAATACCTACTACTTTGCTGTCTAGATATCTAAACCGGTCTCTTCTTGATGAGATTCAGTACTGATGAAATACCTACTACTTTGCTGTCTAGATATCTAAACCGGTCTCTTCTTGATGAGATTCAGTACTGATGAAATACGTACTACTTTGCTGTCTACATATCTAAACCGGTCTCTTCTGATGAGATTCAGTACTGATGAAATACGTACTACTTTGCTGTCTACATATCTAAACCGGTCTCTTCTTGATGAGATTCAGTACTGATGAAATACGTACTACTTTGCTGTCTACATATCTAAACCGGTCTCTTCTTGATGAAGTTCAGTACTGATGAAATACGTACTACTTTGCTGTCTACATATCTAAACCGGTCTCTTCTTGATGAGATTCAGTACTGATGAAATACGTACTACTTTGCTGTCTACATATCTAAACCGGTCTCTTCTTGATGAGATTCAGTACTGATGAAATACGTACTACTTTGCTGTCTACATATCTAAACCGGTCTCTTCTTGATGAGATTCAGTACTGATGAAATACCTACTACTTTGCTGTCTACATATCTAAACCGGTCTCTTCTTGATGAGATTCAGTACTGATGAAATACCTACTACTTTGCTGTCTACATATCTAAACCGGTCTCTTCTTGATGAGATTCAGTACTGATGAAATACCTACTACTTTGCTGTCTACATATCTAAACCGGTCTCTTCTTGATGAGATTCAGTACTGATGAAATACCTACTACTTTGCTGTCTACATATCTAAACCGGTCTCTTCTTGATGAGATTCAGTACTGATGAAATACCTACTACTTTGCTGTCTACATATCTAAACCGGTCTCTTCTTGATGAGATTCAGTACTGATGATATACATACTACTTTGCTGTCTACATATCTAAACCGGTCTCTTCTTGATGAGATTCAGTACTGATGAAATACCTACTACTTTGCTGTCTACATATCTAAACCGGTCTCTTCTTGATGAAGTTCAGTACTGATGATATACATACTACTTTGCTGTCTACATATCTAAACCGGTCTCTTCTTGATGAGATTCAGTACTGATGAAATACCTACTACTTTGCTGTCTACATATCTAAACCGGTCTCTTCTTGATGAGATTCAGTACTGATGAAATACCTACTACTTTGCTGTCTACATATCTAAACCGGTCTCTTCTTGATGAGATTCAGTACTGATGAAATACCTACTACTTTGCTGTCTACATATCTAAACCGGTCTCTTCTTGATGAGATTCAGTACTGATGATATACATACTACTTTGCTGTCTACATATCTAAACCGGTCTCTTCTTGATGAGATTCAGTACTGATGAAATACCTACTACTTTGCTGTCTACATATCTAAACCGGTCTCTTCTTGATGAAGTTCAGTACTGATGATATACATACTACTTTGCTGTCTACATATCTAAACCGGTCTCTTCTTGATGAGATTCAGTACTGATGAAATACCTACTACTTTGCTGTCTACATATCTAAACCGGTCTCTTCTTGATGAGATTCAGTACTGATGAAATACCTACTACTTTGCTGTCTACATATCTAAACCGGTCTCTTCTTGATGAGATTCAGTACTGATGAAATACCTACTACTTTGCTGTCTACATATCTAAACCGGTCTCTTCTTGATGAGATTCAGTACTGATGAAATACCTACTACTTTGCTGTCTACATATCTAAACCGGTCTCTTCTTGATGAGGTTCAGTACTGATGATATACCTACTACTTTGCTGTCTACATATCTAAACCGGTCTCTTCTTGATGAGATTCAGTACTGATGAAATACCTACTACTTTGCTGTCTACATATCTAAACCGGTCTCTTCTTGATGAGATTCAGTACTGATGAAATACCTACTACTTTGCTGTCTACATATCTAAACCGGTCTCTTCTTGATGAAGTTCAGTACTGATGAAATACATACTACTTTGCTGTCTACATATCTAAACCGGTCTCTTCTTGATGACGTTCAGTACTGATGAAATACATACTACTTTGCTGTCTACATATCTAAACCGGTCTCTTCTTGATGAGATTCAGTACTGATGAAATACTTACTACTTTGCTGTCTACATATCTAAACCGGTCTCTTCTGATGAGATTCAGTACTGATGATATACCTACTACTTTGCTGTCTACATATCTAAACCGGTCTCTTCTTGATGAGATTCAGTACTGATGAAATACCTACTACTTTGCTGTCTACATATCTAAACCGGTCTCTTCTTGATGAGATTCAGTACTGATGAAATACCTACTACTTTGCTGTCTACATATCTAAACCGGTCTCTTCTTGATGAGATTCAGTACTGATTACATACCTACTACTTTGCTGTCTACATATCTAAACCGGTCTCTTCTTGATGAGGTTCAGTACTGATGACATACCTACTACTTTGCTGTCTACATATCTAAACCGGTCTCTTCTTGATGAGATTCAGTACTGATGAAATACCTACTACTTTGCTGTCTACATATCTAAACCGGTCTCTTCTTGATGAGATTCAGTACTGATGATATATCTACTACTTTGCTGTCTACATATCTAAACCGGTCTCTTCTTGATGAGATTCAGTACTGATGAAATACCTACTACTTTGCTGTCTACATATCTAAACCGGTCTCTTCTTGATGAGATTCAGTACTGATGAAATACCTACTACTTTGCTGTCTACATATCTAAACCGGTCTCTTCTTGATGAGATTCAGTACTGATGAAATACCTACTACTTTGCTGTCTACATATCTAAACCGGTCTCTTCTTGATGAGATTCAGTACTGATGATATATCTACTACTTTGCTGTCTACATATCTAAACCGGTCTCTTCTTGATGAGATTCAGTACTGATGAAATACCTACTACTTTGCTGTCTACATATCTAAACCGGTCTCTTCTTGATGAGATTCAGTACTGATGAAATACCTACTACTTTGCTGTCTACATATCTAAACCGGTCTCTTCTTGATGAGATTCAGTACTGATGATATACCTACTACTTTGCTGTCTAGATATCTAAACTGGTCTCTTCTTGATGCTCACACTATCTAACAGTCCGATTGTAAAAAAAAAGGAATAAAAGTATAATGGAAATATGAAGAACAATATTTAAAAAATCACAATATACCTATAGGTCGAAAACTTCTGTTTCGGATGCGCTCGTCCAACATTAGTAGAGCTTAACGGGGGCGCAACGTTTTAATCATTCTTGGAAAAGACTGTTTATATATCACAATAAGAATGATCAAAATAGTCGAGAAGAACGAACGAAACAAAAATATATACAGTGGCGGCTCGTGATCATTTTTGTTGGTGGGGCCAGACACATTTTAGAAAAAATCATGATTTTGGGTTAGGTTATATTTTAATATATAAAATAATATATACATGTTACACATTATTTTTGGGGGGTCTGGCCCCACTGGCCCCTAATGACGAGCCGTCACTGAATATATATACTTGACTTACTGAATTACTGAATAAAATATACAACAGGCGATAACTTACTATTTTGAGTACAAATGCTATAGGAAAGTCCTGTGAAACCTTGAATACTTCATAGTAACGTGGTAACATTTACCACTAAGATTACATCCTCTGGTAACATATTTTACAAAAAGCGTATTGTCTACAAACTAACACGTTAAGAGAGAGAAAATAATTTATGATTGAAGAATATTTATTATATGTGCAAAAAGTGAAACATGTTTGTAAACATGAATGTACGATTTCTGTCAACGACTCGCTACATATCTCGGTTAATGATGTTTGCGTCATCTCTGCTTGAAATGTTTTACTTTGAATAGACTCGCTTTCAATACCAGGTCTGACAAAATATACTGGTATGTTTTAAATACCTGCTTGCATGACTTGACAAGCAGTAAATAAATATTTAAGAAAATTATATATATATATTATCATCATCATCAAGTAGCTTGTCCCTTCTGAAACTTTGCTCCCATGACAACAATCCTGAAAAACTATCTGTTCAGTGCAAATCGACTGGCGTCAGCAGCATTCCTTCTCAGATCGTCAATGATATCTTGCACACATCGTCTTCTATGTCTTCCTTTCATTCTTCTTCCAGGCACAATTCCCTGCAAAAGCATGTTCTCAAGGCACTCATGTCGTTTGATGTCTCCGAAATATTTAATTTCCCCTTGTTGTTATACTCTTTAATAGACAACTCTCTTTAATATCAAGCTGTTGCAGAACAGAAGCATTTGTTCTTTCTCTGTCCATGATATTCTAAGTACTCTTCTTTAGCATTTGTATTTAAAGGCATTAATGATCTTCTCCGTCGCTATGTCAATGTTCCATATCTCACAACAATATGTTGCCACGATAAAAAAGGAAGACTCTTAAACACATGATTTTTGTTTTTATATCAGTTCCCTTCCATAGGTTACTTAGTTATTTTAGTTTTGGCAAAGCAATGCTCAACATTCTTTAATTTCTGTTATAGCAATCCCGTAATTTGTCAGCAATGCCACAAGATATTCAAAGTTGTCGACTCTTTCGATTTTGTAGTGTTTATATATATATATATATATATATATATATATATATTAGCCATCAATTCTGTTTTATCAGTTGTAAATATCTACAGAGACTAGAAGTAGATTAGCTGAAGCGAAAGCAGCTTTTATGAAAATGAAAAACAGACTGCGTGAATTCACTATCAATGACACTAAGAAAACGAATACTCCAGTGCTATATTGATCAAGTACTTCTGTATGGCAGCGAATCATGGACAGTGAATAAACAATCAATACGATCATTGGAAGTCACAGAGATGTGGTTTTACAGAAGAATGCTGAAAATTCCATGGACAGCGAAGAAAACAAATGAGGTTTTAATCAGGCCTGCACACAAAGAAACCTTATCAAAAGAATAAGAATCCGACAATCAAGGTTCTTCGTGCATTTAATGCGAGGAGAAAGTTTGGAACATTTGGTAACAACAGGTAAAATTAAGAGAATGAGAGATCGCGGAAGACAGAGGGTATAGATGCTGGATGGCCTCGCATCATGGTTCGACACAAGATCGACGTCAGAACTAATTACATGCACCAAGCAGAGAGAGTTGTGGAGAGACATGATCGCCTACGCCGGCAGGCATGGCACTTGATTGATTGAAATATCAACGTTTTCAGTGTATTTATATAAAGTATCATCATCAAGGCGCGTATCCTTTATAGGACGTTGCTCTCTTTGCAGCACATCTGAAATTCATCTGTCTCTAGCCAGTTCACCCACTTCGTCGATGGTCATATTCATGGTTTCGTTAATATCTTGTAGCCATCTTCTTCGTGATCTGCCTCTGTCTCTGCGTCCTGGGACACTGCCCTCTAATTTTGTTCTTTCCAGGCCATCGTGACGCTTAATGTGACCAAAGTATATAATTTTTCTATATAGTATGTTGTTTATCAGCCAATTCTCTTTAACATTTAGTTCTTTCAGGACATCAGTGTTCTTTATTTTTCAGTCCATGGTCTTGGTAGGATCTTTCTGTAGCATTTAGTTTCGAAGGACTGGATTTTCGTTCTTGATATAAAGTATATTGAGAATATATTTATAGTCCTGCACAAATATATAAATTAGGACATTCAATAAAACAAGCTTTGTTCAGGCGTCTTCATGCTTCTCAACAGCTGTACTGTCCAGCGTTTTAATATAATGGGGGTTCATCCAAATGATGGCTGTGGAGGCGCAGGGATCATGTGACAATTAGTAATACTACTAATTATAACAATAGTAATATTAATATGTGGGCGTCTGTAGCTTAAGCAGTAGTGTGTTCGATTACAACTCCAGCGTACCTGGTTCAAACTTTGCTGCAGGTAGTTTGGAAGCAAATTTGCTCGGCCCTAATCTAGTGAAAAAGCAATTACAATGGAACATCTCCATTACATGTTTCCAGAAGATAGCTGAATAAGAATTTACACAGATGGATCGGCAATGGAGGCAACCATGAATGGTGGAGCAGGAGTGTACATTAGGCACCCAGATGCTACCACTGTGTCTCTAGCGGCTCCTACTGGAAGAATATGTTCCAACTACAAAGCAGAACTCATAGCCCTTCTGATGGCAGCACAGCACATGAATAAGCTGCAAGCAGCTGCAAGCAAGATGGTATTTTTTACAGACTCATTGTCAGCTATACAAGCCCTGGAGGCTAAATCCACTGACAGCACAGTACAAAAACTACAAAGAGAACTTGCTCAGCTTTCAGAAAAGGCAGAAATTCACTTGCAGTGGATTCCATCTCACTGTGGCATTGCAGGCAATGAGAGTGCTGATGTCTTAGCTAAGGAGGGCAGTGCCAAAGAGCAAATTTACTAACCCTTGTCTTTTCAAGAGGTCAAAACCTCATACAGAGAAAATCTGCAGTAGACTGGAAGACAAACACTGATATGATTATGGAAAAGACTCACTCAAAGACCTAAGCAGAACAGACCAGGTCATTATATTTCGACTACGCACTGGACACTGCAGACTCAACAAACACTTATACAGACTAGGAATAAGTCAAACAGCTCTCTGCCAGTGTCAGCAGGCAGAACAAACACCAGAGCATATCCTGCAAGACTGTCCTCTTCTGTGTGAGCTGAGAAGCAACATGTGGCCACACCCAGTCGACCTGAAAACTAAGCTTTGGGGAAACCTGACAGACCTGAAGCTGTCTGCCCAGTTTGTGGTCCACAGTAAATTAAGCGCATGACCAGAGATCGCTGAAGAAGAAGAAGAAGAAAGCAATGACAAACTACTGAACGTATAAGTGGTGCCTAGAAAATTGGCTAATAATTTACTGTGGTTGGTTGCGAAGTCCTATAAAGGATATGCCGAAATATTCACAAAATAGATGAGACTGTAGTAAAACTATTTGATTGGCAAAACACGTAATCACAAAGTACTGCAGTTTTACAAATTACAAAAACAATGACAAAATACAGCAACGTTTCGACCAACACGGTCTTTATCAAGCAAACGAACAACAGGAGTACAAATTTAAAAACAAAACAAATGGACGACCAAATACAAACGTTTCTAATGAAAATCTGGGAATAACAATGAATAACGAAATAAATGTAACACAAAAAACACCATAAAAACTAGAAATAGAACGGAAGAGCAACAATGACAAATCTAGTAAATATATAACTTGAATACATGCAACATATACCCATATAGATTACAAGGCATGGGAAGAGAAAGTACTAAGAAGCATAGAATGTAATACGTTGAGCCCACGTGGTCGCAAGGTACCTTACAAAGAAATCAACCGATTCTCCAGAGCAATCGACTGCGATCATCCGAGGAACATGATCGGATGGCTGTGACCTGGACATCGTGAGCTCCTAAATGACCAGTATCATTGAAATGGGTGGCTACAGGGGTCGCACAGCATTGGCGTATGTCGCGCAAGTGTTGGGCGAATCTGTCACTGAGCCTCTTGCCTGTCGCACCGATATAAGCCTTGTTACACCGCTTACAGATAATGGCATAGATAATATTACGGGACTCGCATGTGAAAGGATATGCCCTGATTTTCCTTTTAATTTAAATATTAATATATTTTAAATCCCGAAGATTTTACCAGATAAAAAGCAAAATGTGGGGTAAGGGGGTATTGGCATTGGAATGAGAACAAAATAAAACAACATTGCAAAATTGGGAAGACCGTGATTAAATGAGACCCTCGGAAAAACTGAAAAATATTTTTTGTCTTGAAATGTGATTAATCTTAGTGGACCAGGACAACAGATATTTAGTAGAAAAAAGCCACCTAGCATGGCTCCCGGTCCACAAGGTGTTAATCTTAAAGTCGCCAGCGTAAAATAAGGCAGCACGAATGTATGACACTGGCGCCATGGCGTCCGCAGAAACCACGCTCTACAGACATCGTACAAATAGATAAACGATTCTTATATATCATTTTCGTCTCCAGTTTGACTCATAGGATTCCACAAGAGATTTTCACTGTTGCCGTTCTGCAGTCTTTCTACCAGGGGCGGCTCGTAATTAAGGGCCGGGCCCCACAAAAAACCGAAAGGGGGAATAACTTCCAGGAATAGACAAATAATAGTAAATACACCAAAAACAAGGATTTTTTTTCGAAAATTTGTGTCTGGCCCCACCAAGAAAAATGACCACGAGCCGCCACTGCTTTCTACTAACTGTTTCCTCGGCATCTGTTTCAATTTTATCTCACTTTCCAAAGTTCTTTCCATGTTTCCTTTCGTCACATGTGCCTTAATTTTTATTGCATCAGAACTGGACCATACACAATGTAACTGCACTACACAATGTTCATACTTGCAACGACATACACGTTCAATCACTCCCACTTTCGACTTTTACTGATGGTCTCCGATGATACACATTTTTATTGTTTTGAAAACACTTTATTTGTTATTGTATTTGACACATAAATTCCGACCGTGTGGTACCGGGGTCTGCAAGGGAAGAAAAGAATAGTACCACTGCGACCTACAAGGCATGTCGTAAGAGGCGAATGATGTAAGGCCTAGGAAGCTACCTAGTAAATAAAAAGTTTCGCAGAAATATAATGCACTGGACTACTTGTAGGTCCATAACTGGCACAACGTACAATCGCTCTTAGACTTAGATCACATACAAATCACAAAGAGTGGTTAATTAAGTGTTTGATATAGAGCGTTTGAAGAAGAAGAAGAAGCATCACTACGCCAATGAACTGAATTTGATGTTGCGACGATGCATGATGTTGATGATGATCTCATTATCCTGAATACTTACCTTCACATCCTCTATCGTAATCAATATCCTTCTTCATATCAGCACTCATTATATTACTTGTTATCAGCACTCATTATATTACTTGTTATCAGCACTCATTATATTACTTGTTATAGCACTTTAAAGTTAATTAAGCATTCTTATATACTACGCCATTATGATTGATTGATTATAGCACTCATATATACTTGTATAGACTCATATTGTGCTTCGATTACTTTTACACAATCAAATCTCACTGTTATCAGCACTCATTATATTACTTGTTATCAGCACTCATTATATTACTTGTTATCAGCACTCACTATATTACTTGTTATCAGCACTCATTATATTGCTTGTTATACATTTTTAAAGTATACTTATAACTAAACGCCAATTATGATTGATTGATTGCTTAATAGGACCGTCATCATTGCACTTCGGTAAGTAACCATGTGTGCTTCAATTACTTTCTTACACAAGAAGATCTCAGCTGCAGTGCACGTACTCATTAGAACCGGCGAGGGTCGTCGGTGTAATTTTTATGATGGTGAAGATATTTTGTAAGAATTAAAAAAAAGTATTTTGTAGGGCAGCTGCTTTCCAGTCTGATTTTCGCGATTTTGAACCACCAATGGTTCTTTTACGTGCTCAAATTGAACATGGGACTTACATTTTATCGTCCGTCTCCGATAGGATTTGAAACTTGATCTCACCTACACTGAGATCAGGGATCTCTGGAACAATATTCCGATGGCTCCACGAGGAAGCGAACTCGTAACCTTTTTTCACGAGAGGCGAGCGCCTAACTTTACGCTACAGAGACTTCCGTCATTACGAACAACTTTTCCAAGTTTATTATCCAAGAACTGCTACGAAACAAAACGTGAAATTAGGAACAATAAGAACACGAAATTTAGGAGAAGACAATTGTCAGTAACAATAAATAGCAAACGTACAAAATTTTTAAAAATTTATATTCATTTTACAAAACACAGAAAATATTACGATAATTAATCAGCGACTACAACAGCAACGCGACCAAAAGGCCTCTGCTTCGATCGAACAACAGATTAATTATACAGACACTGTAGCACAATGGTCGATAACGGAAAGTGCAATTATCTTTTCAATAAGAACACGTATTTTATGAAAAGCACAAATTAAGTTCAATAATGAACAAATAAAATAGCAATAACTGTAACGAAATGTTTTAATAATTATATTCACAATTCTCATTTCGAAAACACAGAAAATATTTTAACAGATTTAAGTTTTATATTTTCAGCAGCAGGCTACCAAATCCCAGGCACGCGACGAAAATCAGACCGCCCCCTCTGGCTTCGGATTCGAACCATGCACCTCCTTAAGTTAATACAGACTACTAGGTAGCACGTAACTGGTTCGTTATCTCCCATTTCGGGATAAGTAGAGGTTTATTTATCACATTAGGGGTCAGAGGTCAGCCTGATGTTTCATACCTTCATTGTAACGGTAAGGGTAGATAATTTGGGACATTTTTGTGGAAGGGGAAAGCACAGCTGGTGCTTTAGCATCAGCGGCTGCACGTGAGAATTGGGCCTGGTAATTTGGGGTGAAACTGATAAGAACTTTAATATGGATACTTTCTATACATCTGGAGCAAAATGTGGGTTTTTTTTCAGATGTTATTTGCTTGTATTTTTTTTGGTCCTGATCCAGAAGCACTTGAGCTTTCAGCTCTTCGGCTCGGTGCCATGGATATCGTAACCTTCTGTTCGTGCCAGAACACCGTAAATCTGGGAAACCTGTGGCTTTTCTGCCAGCCCGCGGAATTGAACCGGCACTTACAGAGAGCCTGTCACCCGCAGTCCAATGCGCTACGAACACGCTGGGCAGGCGGGCATTTGCTTGTATAAAGCGCTGTACCCGTTAGATGATGATGAGTAATCATCGCCATTGTCTTCACCACCACAAACTGCATAATTAACATCGCCACTATCACAATCATCCACATCTCCTTTCCTCACGACTGTCATCCCCAATACCATCGTCATCACCATCATCATCACATCACCACTATCATCATCACCATCATCATTATCATAATCATCCGTAACATCATTCCATAACCAACACCCCAAACCCCACCACCGTCATCAGCAATATCATCATCATCGTCATCACCATTGTCATCAATATCATCACCATCACATCATTATTTTCATCACTATCATCATCACCATCACCATCACCAAACCATACCACCACCACATTCGTCATCAAATCATCACCATCACCCTCAGCACCATCATCGTAGTCATCATCCTCACCACCATCACCATCACCACCCCACCACCATCATCAGCATCATCATCCCTATCTGCATCATTATCATTACCATCACCATTCCTCACCACCGAACACCAACATCATATGGTATACCCGCCGAGTGGTTACCGGGGCCCAAATTTGGGGTGTAAAGAATAGAACCACTGTTACCTGCAACGCATGTCGTAAGAGGAGACTAAGAAGGTTTGGCTGAAATCGGATGCATGTGTCCTAAGCGTGTAGAAGTCTATGCGTTTAGGGACCTACCAAACCAATGTGCAACGTATACACGTTCTTGAAAAGATCAAACATATCACAAGAGTGATTAAAATTGGTTGTAAAGAACGAACGCAAAGAAGAAGATATGGTATACCCGCTAGTGTAGGCTATCATTCATTTCTATAATTTTTATACATCAAAACTCTCCCGCCTTTGAGTCTATCATATAATAATAATTCCTCTCGTACCGTTATACGTTACATAGGGCCTGCAAGTAATTCCTCAATACCGATTTATCCTGGGCAACTCTCTCAATCTCCTCCATGGAACTGAGACGGATATTTCCTGCCTCTCTCAGCAAAGTTCGTTTCAGGGTCTCCTTATGTCGTCCTCCCTTTCTTGAACCCTTTGCATCCCACTTTAATGCCTGCTTTGATATTTGTTGATCATTTCTTCACAAGGTGGGTCCAACATATCTCCATCTCTCTTTCTTATAACAGTTGTCACTAGTGGTTGACCAGACATTTCTTGATTTCATCATTCTCTGAATTCGTTCCATTTTATTTCATATATATATATATATATTAAATATATATAAAATTTATATATATTCATAAAAAATGGAATGAATTCAGGAGAAGTGTGAAATCAGAGAAATGTCTGGTCAACCACTAGTGACAACTGTTATAAGAAAAAGATGATGGAGATATATGCTATCACATTATGTTGTGAATTAATTATACACGTGAACACATTTACATAAACCATTATTGGATCTATGCAGGGCTGATCAACTTTTAAAACTTTCCATTAACCACGAAATGTTGCATACAATATCTTTCATTTTCTTCAATGCTGTTTCTGTCTGAGCGATTCTATTCTTGAATTCATATCTGCATTTTAAATACATAAAATTTGAAATATCTTTTGGTGGTTACCGGGGCATAAATTGGGGTGTAAAGAATAGAACCACTGTTACCTGTCACGCATGTCGTAAGAGGCGGTTAAGGAGGTTAGGCGTGGGCTAGCTACCCACGCTGTAAAAAACACTAGATGGCTACAGAACGGAGAGCGAACCGAGTAAACGCTGGCTGAAACCGGACACATCGCCGGAGAATAAGCACCAGAGCTTCAAATGGTGCAGAAGATGTGACGTAAAAATCACTGGGATGAATCATGATTTCGCATGAATAGAATTTATGGGAGATTTGGTACATCAGTCTGGGCGGTGATCGCGAGAGAGAGAAATATATATAACCTGAAATAACTTTTTGGTCTAGACATTGCGGTGAACATATTAGAGGACATCCTGTGAAGTCGGAGCAAGACTCGCGTGAATGGCGAGGGATAAGGATGATAAGGAAACCAAGCCTTCACTCTAAAATATATCAGAGGCGCCATACTATCAGTTTCAGTTTCAGTTTGGTATATCTTCAGTGCACTCCGGACATGTCCATATGTGCTCTGATGTCCTTAGCAATATCTCCAACAGTGTCCAGTGACTAACAGGAACAATTCGATTGTGATTGATGAGCCTACTCATATACTTGCTGTGCTGATCTTTTCGGTCTACACCAATCTTCAATACCAGCTCCTGCATTCTAGTAGTTGAAGCTATACAATATGCGTGATACACCTGAATTAATAGCAGGAGAACGAAGAAGAAGAACAACAAAATATTATAAGGCAAGAAATCCATCCACTTTTCTTCTTCTTCTTCTCTTTTGCGTTCGTTCTTTACGACCAATTTTAATCACTCTTTGTGATATGTTTGATCTTTGTCAAGAACGTGTATACGTTGCACATTGATTTGGTAGGCCCCTAAACGCATAGATTTTTACACATTTAGGACACATATATCTGATTTCAGTCAAACCTCCTTAATCGGCTCTTACGACATGCATGGCAGATAACAGTGGTTCTATTCTTTACACCTCACATTTGGTCCCCGGTAACCACACGGACGTCCATCCACTTATATTTGTGTTGTCATAAAATGTCAACTAGACACCAACTTATGGATCTTATAACAGAGGCACACACTTGCACCATCGTCTTCCCGTATCGGAGGTGGCCTGAACACCGTCTCTGCTGCTCGATGCATACACATCACCTCGTGTAGACTTTCAGTTTTTGCACGGTGTGCTTGGTTACAGATGATTATTTGCCGTATCACTAGTCAACCTTCTCATTTAGATCTATGCTTTAGTTTATTTAGTATTCCTTGTCTATGTTTGTCTTCCTTGATAAAGGTCTATGACCGAAACGTTGGTTTTTGTTAGTTTTATCATTTTGCTATTCATTTTTGCTTGCTTATGTGATACCATACATACGTGTCTTTGTCTTTAAACGTCAATTTATTACGTATCACCGCAGCCTCGCTCGGTTACCTCCCTATCTGATCCGCTCGGACCAGACTAGACTTGTAGGCTTCGGCACATAACAGTGACCAAACAGTTTGCATTGCGTTTTGAAGTCCGTGGGTTCCAACCCGGACCGTTCTGGTTATGGGAGTTTGGGAGATCACTAGGATTGTTGCTGGAGCTACAGAAGTCTACCTTGCGCTATACTCTCAGCACGTGGAGCGGCATGCCTGAGGAGAGGATCAAACATGTAGAAATCCCGGTGTCAAACTATATGGAGAATCCCGGTGTCAAACTATATGGACACCCACATGTCCAATAAGGAATTGAAGTCCAGAATTGGACTCGACAGTCACCTCAGCACACACCAAAGAGGTGCAACAACACACGTCTGAGACTGAAGTCATCATAGCTTGCGACGGACGGCTATTATTATCAAGTTCATTTATCTACACTCAATATTCTATCAAGTTCATAAATCTACATTCAATATTCTATCAAGTTCATTTATCTACACTCAATATTCTATCAAGTTCATAAATCTACATTCAATATTATATCAACTTCATTTATCTACATTCAATATTCTATCAAGTTCATTTATCTACATCAAACCTTCACATTTAAATATCTACGCTAACATTCTATCTACTATTTATAACCTCAAATTCTACCACACTTTTGTTCTCACAACAGCAGTTATTAGTTTAAAACGTAGGCTGCAATTTTGTCCCTGGACATTACGTGATTGACTTAACATTGATTTATAAATAATAAAGATATGTCGAACATAATCGATCGACAATCTTGTCTATTCTGTTTGATCCTTTGAAGAAAGAGACGATTGCGTGAAATCTCTTGTGATATTGGTTCCTCAATTGAGTCGGCTAATGTACTTGCTCAGTGTACCAACATCACTCAATGTAAGTTTCTTTACGTGATTGATTGTATGTACCGCACGACCTGGTGTCAATTCCCATTTAAACGAGAATTAAATTAAGCTTTACATTAAAGTAATGGAGATATTAGTTCATGGAGTCGATTTAGATCAGAATATCGCGTGCATATTTGATACATTTAACATGGTTGGATAGAATATATGTTAGTATTCTTGGTCTGTGTGACACGTGATACACACAGCCGTGGATGATCGTGTCAGATTTGTTCTAGAACTATTGAACCTAGAGGGTCTTGGTGTCATCCCCAGTGGCGGCTCGTGATCATTTTTGTTGGTGGGCCAGACAGATATTTTCGGAAAAATAATGGTTTCGGTTAGGATATATTTTACTGTATAAAATAATAAATACACGTTACACCTTATTTTTGTGGGCCCCCCCACTGGCCCTTAATGACGAGCCGTCACTGGTCATCCCTATTTTATACCCTCCAAAATGAAAGACTTGTTAATCCTACATAACCTGTCCATACCATTGTATACATTTCTTGCCAATTTTTAGAAGTGACGGCTTCCTCTATAGACATGATACTTAGAAGACAGATGAGAAAATATAAAGTATATTAAGCTGTTTCAGAAGTATTCTTGAAAGAATACTTGGGTAAATCTGGTAGGATAAAATGAGCAATATCAAGCTTTAAGAAGTAACTAATCTGCAAGATAGAAATAAATATATACAAAGAGAACGATGATGATCTATTGGACATATCATCAGAATGACACAATAAGAGCGGCCAGGTCAGATAATACAGTGGATACCGAGGAGACAGTCGAAACAAAGACTGCATAGGAGGCACATATAGGCTTACTCAACCCAGGGCCGTGCGGTAGATTTTTTTCAGTATGATGCAAGTCTTCGAAATGCCGCCCTTTTTTTCTTTAAAATAACCTTTGAGTGGTATTTTTAAAAACTGCCCTTAATTGTATTTTGATTTCGCTGCATATGTCGCCCCTTTACGGTGCCGCCTGATGCGGCCGCCTCTCTGCATCATATCAAGGCACGGCCCTGACTCAACCCTTTCACTGCATTATTTTGTTTTAGAGATCTGTACGCAGTTATATTGCAAGGTTGATTGATTGATTGATTGATAGGACAATCATCATTGTACTTCTGTGAGTAACCATGTGTGCTCCGATCTCTTTCTTACAAAGGAAGATCTCAGCTGCAGTGCACGAGCTCTGTAGCACCGGCGCGAGTCCCCAATGTAATTTTGAAGATGGTGAAGATATTTTTGTAGGAATTTTATAAAAAAATCTTTTCTAATGAATATTGCCAGGGCAGCTGCTTTCCAGCCTGCTCTTCTCGATATTCAACCGCGAAGGGTTCTTTTACGTGCTCAAATTGAACACGAGAGCTACGTTTTATCGTCCGTCTCCGATAGGACTAGGAGCTTGATCTCACCTACACTGAGAAAAATATAAAGATCTCTTCATGAGGGACGGAAGCTGGTACTTTTGGCCCGAGAGACAAGCATCTAACCTCTACGCTACAGAGATCCCTATATATACTGAACTAGCTAGTTTTAACGTTCGTAAAAACCCACGGGAACAAATTTGCTTCCAAACTGCCACCGCGGGGTTTGAACTCAGTACTCTTGGGTTGTGAACGAACTCACTACAGCTAAGCAACAGACGCACACACATAAAACTATGAAAATTGCGTGCATGTTTCGCTAAGTTTGCAAGAAGAGAATAGAGTTCTGTTCCTGTTGCATTTGAGAACGGCATTGGAAGAATAACTGCTAAAATGAGAATACTGTCATCCAGTGGCGGCTCGAGCTCATTTTTGTTGGTGGGGCCAGACACACATTTTCGGAAAATAATGGCATTGGTTTAGGTTATATTTTCATTTATACAGTAATAAATGAGAGCCGCGGTAGCGTAGTTGTTAGTGAACTCGCTTCTCAAGGCTGGTGGTCTGGGTTCAACTCCCGCAGTTTGCGTGGAATTTTTCCCGACCGCGACGGCTCTCAGGTCGACCCAGCCTCAACTGGGTACCAGACATGCTCTGGGAAAGTAAAGGCGGCCGGCGTGATGCTGACCACATCACACATCGTGTGTCGACGGTCAATGAAAATACAGGCCTAACACTGTATTACCCTATATACCACGAGGTATGAAAGGGTTCCTTTACTTTTACTTATACAGTAATAAATACACGTTACACATTATTTTTGGTGTGGTCCGATCTCACTGGCCGTTAATGACGAGCCGCCACTGCTGTCATCTATTGTCTTAGACATGCTCCAAGTTCTTGATAAAATCGGTCAAGACATTTAAAGACAGTTCTCCAAATTTCTTCTAGCAATATTAGACAGGTTCATCGGACCATCTTACCTGGTCGTGGTATTTTTCTATTTAATTCCCACCACTTCTCTCAATCCAAATGTCCATGTCGTTCGTTACACGTTTCAGTTGCATAATGAATCCCTTTCTTCACTACTATTTTATCCAGCTGGTTTTTGAAGCAATGTTTTGAGCGCTTGGAATTTTACTAAAGAATTTCTCTAACGTAATTGCAAAACTGTGTAAAGATTTGTGTTTTTTTAAGTTTACTTCAATTAAGATTTGCCACCAGCATGCAATATAGAAGAAAAAATGTAAAATTATTCAAAGTATCACTTAACCAGATGCGTGACAAAATAAAATGTTTAAAAACTAAATTACGAATTTTAAATTCCAATGTTGTATATTCTTTTCTTCTTTCTTTTGTCGTCCACTGTTACCGGGTTGTTGCCCAGTGATGTGATTTTCTTCTTTCTTTTGTTGTTCACTGTTACCGGGTTGTTGCCCAGTGATGTGATTTTCTTCTTTCTTTTGTCGTCCACTGTTACCGGGTTGTTGCCCAGTGATGTGATTTTCTTCTTTCTTTTGTCGTCCACTGTTACCGGGTTGTTGCCCAGTGATGTGATTTTCTTCTTTCTTTTGTCGTCCACTGTTACCGGGTTGTTGCCCCGTGATGTGATTTTCTTCTTTCTTTTGTCGTTCACTGTTACCGGGTTGTTGCCCAGTGATGTGATTTTCTTCTTTCTTTTGTCGTCCACTGTTACCGGGTTGTTGCCCCGTGATGTGGTTTTCTTCTTTCTTTTGTCGTTCACTGTTACCGGGTTGTTGCCCCGTGATGTGGTTTTCTTCTTTCTTTTGTCGTTCACTGTTACCGGGTTGTTGCCCAGTGATGTGATTTTCTTCTTTCTTTTGTCGTCCACTGTTACCGGGTTGTTGCCCAGTGATGTGATTTTCTTCTTTCTTTTGTCGTCCACTGTTACCGGGTTGTTGCCCAGTGATGTGATTTTCTTCTTTCTTTTGTCGTCCACTGTTACCGGGTTGTTGCCCAGTGATGTGATTTTCTTCTTTCTTTTGTCGTCCACTGTTACCGGGTTGTTGCCCAGTGATGTGATTTTCTTCTTTCTTTTGTCGTTCACTGTTACCGGGTTGTTGCCCCGTGATGTGATTTTCTTCTTTCTTTTGTCGTCCACTGTTACCGGGTTGTTGCCCCGTGATGTGATTTTCTTCTTTCTTTTGTCGTCCACTGTTACCGGGTTGTTGCCCAGTGATGTGGTTTTCTTCTTTCTTTTGTCGTCCACTGTTACCGGGTTGTTGCCCAGTGATGTGATTTTCTTCTTTCTTTTGTTGTTCACTGTTACCGGGTTGTTGCCCAGTGATGTGATTTTCTTCTTTCTTTTGTCGTCCACTGTTACCGGGTTGTTGCCCAGTGATGTGATTTTCTTCTTTCTTTTGTCGTCCACTGTTACCGGGTTGTTGCCCAGTGATGTGATTTTCTTCTTTCTTTTGTCGTTCACTGTTACCGGGTTGTTGCCCAGTGATGTGATTTTCTTCTTTCTTTTGTCGTTCACTGTTACCGGGTTGTTGCCCAGTGATGTGATTTTCTTCTTTCTTTTGTTGTTCACTGTTACCGGGTTGTTGCCCCGTGATGTGGTTTTCTCTTCATTTGTCGTCCACTGTTACCGGGTTGTTGCCCCGTGATATGGTTTTCTTCTTTCATTTGTCGTTCACTGTTACCGGGTTGTTGCCCAGTGATGTGATTTTCTTCTTTCTTTTGTCGTTCACTGTTACCGGGTTGTTGCCCAGTGATGTGATTTTCTTCTTTCTTTTGTCGTTCACTGTTACCGGGTTGTTGCCCAGTGATGTGATTTTCTTCTTTCTTTTGTCGTCCACTGTTACCGGGTTGTTGCCCAGTGATGTGATTTCTTCTTTCTTTGTCGTCCACTGTTACCGGGTTGTTGCCCCGTGATGTGATTTTCTTCTTTCTTTTGTCGTCCACTGTTACCGGGTTGTTGCCCAGTGATGTGATTTTCCTCTTTCATTTGTTGTTCACTGTTACCGGGTTGTTGCCCAGTGATGTGGTTTTCTTCTTTCATTTGTCGTTCACTGTTACCGGGTTGTTGCCCAGTGATGTGATTTTCTTCTTTCTTTTGTCGTCCACTGTTACCGGGTTGTTGCCCCGTGATGTGGTTTTCTTCTTTCATTTGTCGTTCACTGTTACCGGGTTGTTGCCTCAGTGATGTCGATTTTCTTCTTTCATTTGTCGTTCACTGTTACCGGGTTGTTGCCCCGTGATGTGATTTTCTTCTTTCTTTTGTCGTTCACTGTTACCGGGTTGTTGCCCCGTGATGTGATTTTCTTCTTTCATTTGTCGTTCACTGTTACCGGGTTGTTGCCCCGTGATGTGATTTTCTTCTTTCATTTGTCGTTCACTGTTACCGGGTTGTTGCCCCGTGATGTGATTTTCTTCTTTCTTTTGTCGTTCACTGTTACCGGGTTGTTGCCCAGTGATGTGATTTTCTTCTTTCTTTTGTCGTTCACTGTTACCGGGTTGTTGCCCAGTGATGTGATTTTCTTCTTTCTTTTGTTGTTCACTGTTACCGGGTTGTTGCCCAGTGTTGTGGTTTTCTTCTTTCATTTGTCGTTCACTGTTACCGGGTTGTTGCCCAGTGATGTGGTTTTCTTCTTTCATTTGTCGTTCACTGTTACCGGGTTGTTGCCCAGTGATGTGATTTTCTTCTTTCTTTTGTCGTTCACTGTTACCGGGTTGTTGCCCCGTGATGTGATTTTCTTCTTTCATTTGTCGTTCACTGTTACCGGGTTGTTGCCCCGTGATGTGATTTTCTTCTTTCTTTTGTCGTTCACTGTTACCGGGTTGTTGCCCCGTGATGTGATTTTCTTCTTTCTTTTGTCGTTCACTGTTACTGGGTTGTTGCCCAGTGATGTGATTTTCTTCTTTCTTTTGTTGTTCACTGTTACCGGGTTGTTGCCCAGTGTTGTGGTTTTCTTCTTTCATTTGTCGTTCACTGTTACCGGGTTGTTGCCCAGTGATGTGGTTTTCTTCTTTCATTTGTCGTTCACTGTTACCGGGTTGTTGCCCAGTGATGTGGTTTTCTTCTTTCATTTGTCGTTCACTGTTACCGGTTGTTGCCCAGTGTGTGTTTTCTTCTTTCATTTGTCGTTCACTGTTACCGGGTTGTTGCCCAGTGATGTGGTTTTCTTCTTTCATTTGTCGTTCACTGTTACCGGGTTGTTGCCCAGTGATGTGGTTTTCTTCTTTCTTTTGTCGTTCACTGTTACCGGGTTGTTGCCCAGTGATGTGATTTTCTTCTTTCTTTTGTCGTTCACTGTTACCGGGTTGTTGCCCAGTGATGTGATTTTCTTCTTTCATTTGTCGTTCACTGTTACCGGGTTGTTGCCCAGTGATGTGGTTTTCTTCTTTCTTTTGTCGTTCACTGTTACCGGGTTGTTGCCCAGTGATGTGGTTTTCTTCTTTCTTTTGTCGTTCACTGTTACCGGGTTGTTGCCCAGTGATGTGGTTTTCTTCTTCTTTGTTGTTCACTGTTACCGGGTTGTTGCCCAGTGATGTGGTTTTCTTCTTTCTTTTGTCGTTCACTGTTACCGGGTTGTTGCCCAGTGATGTGATTTTCTTCTTTCTTTTGTCGTTCACTGTTACCGGGTTGTTGCCCAGTGATGTGGTTTTCTTCTTTCTTTTGTCGTTCACTGTTACCGGGTTGTTGTCCAGTGATGTGATTTTCTTCTTTCATTTGTCGTCCACTGTTACCGGGTTGTTGCCCAGTGATGTGATTTTCCTCTTTCATTTGTCGTTCACTGTTACCGGGTTGTTGCCCAGTGATGTGGTTTTCAATTTTTCTTTTGTGATGCCCCAGTGGCATGTGTGATAGTTTTTTCTGCTAATTGACAGGTTTCTTTTATGACATCTAACCATCTTTTTCGTGGTCTTCCTCTCGTCTTCTTTCTTGATGTTCTGTTGTAGAAGACCCTCTATACAGGGGAGTTTGGTTTCATTTTTATTAAGTCCCCGAACAACTTCATTCTTTGTTTCACAATGCAATTCAAGCAAGGTTAGGTGCCATCTTTCTTTCTTATGCGGGTATTGGTGACTCTGTCTTTTCTGGTGTTGTTGGTAACTTTTTGTAGGTATTGCATTTCACATGTAGTTATTTTTATGACTGTGCTTTGCTCATTGTCAATAAGTGGTCAATATAGAAGTATGTGTCAGCAACATGGTTCATGACTAAAACAATAACGAACAAAATACAAACTTTCTTCAACTGGTGTCTGCTCAGAACCAAAGAACTCAGAATTCATGTGGTTTGATGTATCCGAAATATTTCATTTTATATCAACAACAGAACAAAATAATTAGCCTTACCGTGAATTGAACACGGGTCTACGGTATGGAAGCCGCGCTCTAATCCATCGACCATACGCTCCTATGACATGCACTTCATACCCTCAGATCTGATAAGGTATACTGCCTTCTTCCTTCTAAAATAACGTTTCTAAATTATTTTCTCACGGGCGTAACATTTCAAAACAAGATGCAATAAATATATATAAGAAACAAATTCTCTATTTAAATAAAAATATTTCCACATATTTCAACTCAATAAAGCAAAAACGAAAGTAATGAGAAATAACCCCTCAAAAAAAAAACAATTTAGAAAACTCAATTATGTTACAAAATAAAATCATAGATAACGTTTAGGATTTGTATACATACGAAGTACAGAATCACAGGATGTTGATTCGGAAAAGAACATCATTGGAAAAAATAAGGAAAGCATAGTTTTACTATTCTTAATAAAATATGGAAAACCGAAGGATTAAATCTTAAAACAAAACTTATAATATTTAGAAGCTGTGTTCTGGGAGTGTTATTACACTGGGTGTTTGTAAAGTCTCACAGCACTTCATATGTCGGTCAGCTTGAAAAATGTAATCACAAAGTACTGTAGTTTTACAAATTACAAAAACAATGACAATATACAGACAGCAACGTTTAGACCAACAAGGCCTTTATCAAGCAAATGAACAACAGGAGTGAGAATTTAAAAAAACAATTACATATGGACGACTAGATACGGAGACATTCAACAGTTTCTAATGAAAATCTGGGAATAAAAACGAATAACGAAATATATATAACACAAAAAAACACACATAAAAACTAGAAATAGAAAAGAATGTTGGTCGAAACGTTGCTATATATTGTCATTGTTTTTGTAATTTGTAAAACTACAGTACTTTGTAATTACGTGTTTGCCAATCAAATAGTTTTACTGTAGTCTCTCTATATTGAAAAATGTACTACAATGTCATAAAAAATGAGCTTAAGCAAAGTAGTTAAATTAGTCACAATAGTTACTGCTATGGTCTACTGTTGTTCTTGATAAACTAGAAAGAACAAATGAAATATTAATTATAACAGATGTTTGAAATATCTACAATGGCTTCAAGATATGTCTGTACACGTTTCTTCATATTGTCAAATATTATGTCTTCAGTTGAAAACACCGTTATGGTTTGAGTGAAAAGAATTACCCCAGCAGAGAACAGTCATTCACTGCATATTACATCACAATTGACTAAGGAACACATTTTTTGATGATGTCATGTACTTTGTTTTCCACATTTGTTCTACATATAAAGTGTTGTGAGACTTTATAAACACTCTGTATAATAATGATTAGAGGAACATGATCAACAACACCACACCACACAGAATTTTGAGACATGTCAAATGAAATGTATAAGAAGAATCCGGAATATCTTTCATCCATATTTTGCCGGAACCCACGATGTGAGCAAGGAATAGTAACACTGACACCTACAAGGCATGTCGTAAGAGGCGACTGATCCGAGCCTAAGAGCCATTGTATCTTGTGCCAGTTATGCGCCTGCAAGAAAGTCAGCACATCCGATTTCTGCAACGCTTTTTATTTAATAGAGTTGCTTTCCTAAACCCATGCCTCAGTCGCGTCATTCGACACGCCTTGCAGGTTGTCGTGTTACTATTCTTGCTCCTCTGGAGCCCCAGCAACACACGAACGATAACTGACTAAGACCGTGGCCCACTGCAAGAGTAACAAAAACAATGTTTCTATTTATTTAACAATGTTTATATTTGCACAGCAATGTTTATATTTGCACAGAAATGTTTATTTTGCCATAAATGTTTATATTTGACAGCAATGTTTATATTTGCACAGCAATGTTTATATTTGAACAGAAATGTTTATTTTGCCACATAAATGTTTATATTTGCACAGCAAAGTTTATATTTGCACAACAATGTTTATATTTGCACAGAAAAGTTTATATTTGCACAGCAATATTTATATTTGCACAACACTGTTTATATTTGCACAACAATGTTTATATTTGCACAGCAATATTTATATTTGCACAGCAATGTTTATATTTGCACAGCAATGTTTATATTTGCACTTTAGGTTTTAAATGTTTATATTTGCACATTGCAATATTTATATTTGCGCAGCAATGTTTATATTTGCACACAATGTTTATATTTGCAGATATGCAATATTTTATATTTGCACACAATGTTTATATTTGCACACACTGTTTATATTTGCACAACAATGTTTATATTTGCACAGCAATATTTATATTTGCACAACACTGTTTATATTTGCACAATGTTTATATCAATTTTATATTTGCACAGCAATATTTATATTTGCCAGCAATGTTTATATTTGCACAACATGTTTATATTTGCACAAAATGTTTATATTTGCCAGCAATATTTATATTTGCACAGCAATGTTTATACAATTTTTGACACATTTATACAATGTTTATATTTGCAAGCAATATTTATATTTGCACAGCAATGTTTATATTTGCACAACACTGTTTATATTTGCAACGTAATCGCACTGTTTATATTTGCTATGCAGCAATGTTTATATTTATACAGCAATGTTTTTCTTCCACCAGAAAATTACGACAATACAATCAACACTAAACAATGCTATTTACATCTCACTTCCTTCTCTCTAAGAAATGAGTTTATACGTACGCTTTATCTTTCTATTGTCTTATCTGTGGTATCTTCTTTCTCACGCTGAACGAGATATTGTGTTCTAAATAATGTTCTTGTTTATATCTAAGACGCGCAGTGGCTGGAAGCAAGAGCATCCAGGTGCCGCATGTGATGATAATCTACATTGCGTGCTCCCTGGTGATCTACTTGACCCGTAATGTCATATTGCTGTAGAAGGGTGTAAGTTGTGTTAGAGATAGACATATTTTCGATCGATTGCTACATTTTGAAATGATCGAATAATTATTATAGTTCATTCCAAAATTCGTGAACACACTAAGGTTTAATTTGTACGAAATCTACAGGAAATATAACAGTAAATTTTTGCATGCAGTCTTATATACATAACGACCTTACGAATTCATGTTTAACTAATTGGTAGGTAGCTTGGTTAATGCTAAAACGTTTTTGTTATATAGTTAGCATAAGCACAACAAAATGATAATCAAAGTTTAAAATTTATAGAAATATACAAAATGGTGGAGAATGTTTGCAAAGGCGTATCTATCCCTATTACATATTATAAAAGCTAATGTGATATAGTAAAAATGATACCTTCCACTTCTATCAATGAAATTACAGGGTGTGCGGATACGCCAATGAAATCGTAGGATACAATGTGAAATGATTAATTCCAGGGATTCCGATTTTCACTTGCGCTTACTTGCATGTTTAGCACGCAAATGTAAATTATTAAAAACATGACTACAGTACTGTTAAACTCTACATGTATACCAAATCAACATCGCTGTTATTTTACTAATAACATAAAAGTAAACTCTTACAACACTAAGGGTTTGGGTGGGCAAAAATACGTTTGAAGGTTCGCCACTGTTACCTATAAAAAATGTAAAATCAATAATTTATGTCAAGTGGAGGATTTTATTATAGTCGGTAAAGATGTTCACGAATTTTAGAACGAACTATATTACAATCGTCTTTTCTATATTAAAATGATCATCTATTTGTGCATATGGATAGACAATTGAAAAGCTGGGACCGATTATGTAATGTATAAGTGTTCGTCTATCGACTAGGACACAAAGTTTTGTGCAAGAATAAGGAATTGGTCTTCCTACCTCACGCACACTGGGACCGAGAAATTGTCTTATTCTTTTCTTCTTCGATCGCTTCATATGGACCACTTGTTAATCACTCCTTGTGATTTGTAAGTGATCCGAGCTTAAGAGCGATTGTACATTGTGTTAGTTATGCGGTTACAATTAGGACAGTACATCCGATTTCTGCACGCTTTTTATTTACTAGGGTAGCTTCCTAGGCCCCTACCTCAGTTGTCTCTTACGACATGTCTTGTAGGTCGCAGTTTTACTATTCTTTGCTCCCCTTGCGAGCCCCGGTAATGCACGGGTTGCCGAGAAATATGAAGTGAAGGAACTTCATAATGTAAGGACTGAAAGAGTTACGTGAAACTGTATTATATAAAGCTACAGCATACATATTTTGTTAATATTATATTCCTCTAGTACAGTTATATATTACACAGGGCCTGCAATCCTTTTCTCTATACCGTTCTATCCTGGGCAACTTGTTCCATCTCCTCTGTGAATTCAGTCCAATATTTCTCGCCTCTCTAAGTAAAATTCAATTCCTGGTTTAGCTAGTGCGTCCTTTCTGTGGAACCGTTTGTCTCTCACTTAAATTCCTGCTGTCTGATTCTTAACATTTCTTCTCAGAGCATGCACAGCATATCTTTATCTTCTTTTTCGTGTAACAGTTGTTACAGGCAAGCGACATGGGTATGTTGACGGTTAATTGCAGCCAATATTTAATTTTTAGACGGCACCTGATGATGATGAGTTATTCTTATAACTACATATTTTAGATACAATATCAACCGAGTGGTTACTGGGTTCCAAATTTGTGGTGTAAAGAATAGAACCACTGTTATCTGCCACGCATGTTGTAAGAGGCGACTAAGGAGGTTTGGGTGAAATCGGATGCACGTGTCCTAAACGTGTAGAAGTCTATGCGTTTAGGGGCCTACCAAACCAATGTGCAACGTATACACGTTCTTGGCAAAGATCAAACATATCACAAAGAGTGATTAAAATTGGTTGTAAAGAACGAACGCAAAGAAGAAGAAGATGAAACAATACTTGATTGATTCATTGATAGGGCTTTCTCATTTCACTTCGATGAGTAACTATGTTTGCTCTGAGCACTTTATTACACAGGGAGATCTCAATGGATGTTTACGAACTCTGTAGCCCCGCGACGGTCTCCGACGTAAATTAGAAGATCGTGAAAATATTTGGTGGAAATATTTTTTCTACTCTTCTCAATTTTTAACTGAAAATATGTTCTTTTACCTGCTCAAATTGAACACGGGACCTAAGTTTTATCATCCGTCTCCGATAGGAAAAGGAACTCGATCCCACCTATACTGAAATCAGGCTCTCTTGAAATTTACCCTGTTGGCTTCACGAGGGTAGACACAATACTATTTTGGAAAAAAACTCTAGATAGTCATAGTTAATTGAGATTATTGATATGACATTATCTTTGCACTTCGGTGAGTAACCTTTTGTGCTCCAAGTGTGTGCTTCTATATGTGCTCCCATGTGTTCTTCTTACACATGAAGATCTCAGCTGCAGTGCTCGAACACCTTAACACCGGCGAGGGTCCCCAATATAATTTTGAAGATGGTGAAGATACTTTTGTAGGAATTTTAATTTTACTCGTTTCTTATTAATTTTTCACTTGCTGCGGCTTTCCAGCCCGCTCTTCTCGATTTTGAACTGCCAAGGGTTCTTTTACGTGCTCAAAATGAACACGGGACCTACATTTATCGTCCGTCTCCGATAGAACTAGGAACTAGGTCTCACCTACACTGTGATCAGGCTCTCTTGAAAAATATCACGACGGCTCCACGAGGGTAGATAATTTACTATTTTGGACACCCCTAGATCTGGGATAGTGTTTTAACTGTTAGGAAAGTGAAGATATAAGTGGACAGTAATAACAATCTTATGCTCAGACACGCCACACTGCTTTGAAATAAATCTGTCAATTGGACAGTTAATAAAGACATTAACAACAAAAATATAATATGGAATGAAACTTGTTACCTCCAAGTTCAAAGCATACTGAAACAAATAGCGCCTTATTGAAATCATTGCGTGACATGCTCTCAGAAATTGGCGTCCATAAAACAAGATGTTTTTTATAGCAAGTTTCAAGTTAGACAGGGGAAAGAGAGAGAGAGAGAGAAAGAAAACATAGAGAGATAGAGTGAGGAGTGGAGAAAACGAGATAGAGTGATAGAGTGAAAAGGGATAGGGAGGAGAACGAGTAGAGAGATATAGTGAGAAAGGGATAGAGAGATATAGAGATAGAGTGAGAAAGGGATAGAGAGAGTGAGCGAGTTAGAGAGATAGAGTGAGAAAGGGATAGAGAGATAGAGTGAGAGAGTTAGAGAGTTAGAGAGATAGAGTGAAAAACTGACAGAGATATAGAGTGAGAGAGTAGAGAGATAGAGAGAGAAAGTGATAGAGAGATAGAGTGAGTATGTTAGAGAGATAGAGTGAGAAAGAGACAGAGAAAGGGATAGAGAGATAGAGTGAGAAAGTGATAGAGATAGAGAAAGATATAGAGAGATAGAATGAGAGAGGGTGAGAGAGATATAGAGAGAAAGAGAGAGATAGAGCGAGATAGAGAGATAGAGAGAGAGAGAAGGAGAGAAAAGACTTAGTACTTACAAAGCAAACGCTGCAGGATTATAAATCTCGTGGGTGCTGTACAGATGCGAGTAAATGTCATGTGTAAATAATCTTTGACTTTCCTAAAGTAGTATAGTCTTATTTTTCATATTTGTTGGCCTACACGCGATGATATAACCAATAAAACGTTCACCTTAGATTGAAAGGGACGTGTCTCGGATTAATGAGGCTTTAGGTCGTACATATCAATGCGAGATAACTCTGTAAGTCGTACATGACTAGTACAGATAACTCTTCAAGAAAACATCAGCGGTTCCTTGAAGAGGATCCCCTTTAACTACATTTTGCTAACGCAGATCCCCAAAAGTTTCTATATATGAACATCTTCTAGCGATGGAGTTATTATTACACCACACCAACAGTCAAGCTGGCTCCATATTCTCAAACTGCGGGAAACTTCAAATGATCTTTCATTTTGTCCTGTCAGACATTTAGACTCCGGTCTGGTCCGGGTCCTTTGATTTCACAGCGGAACTAGTTTACCACTGTTTTTATACATGTTTCTAAAATGTATTTTTCTGTTTGAAATGTCAAAAATCATAATATTTCTTCAACCGCTTGAGAACCCATGTAAGTACCTCGTGGATCTCCGGGGGACCGCGGACTCCAGTTTGGAAAACGCTGACTTAAATAATACTATCAAAAACAAAAAAAATTTTAAAAAATAACCAAAACTCCCACTCAACCAACAAACCAGAAATTGTCATAAATAAAATGACAAATAATAATATTAACGTGAACATTTTTCTGACAAAAATATCTTTAAAATTTATTATTTTTCAAACTTAATAAAAACACATGTAACATGCTTTAACACAAAAAACTTGAAAATATTTCAAGAAAAACAAGTTACCAGAAGGTCACGGAAGTAATTATGTTTGAAATAACAAATAAATATTTCGCTAATAATTATTACCTGCGGGGAAATAAGATGGCGTATTTGAAGAGGCTGTCAACTTGAACGAAGTGTTAGATAAGATTCTACTTGACATTGGATCTCGTTTGCAAATTGTGGAAATTAATTTTTTTTTAAATATTGGAGAAATATAATTATTTTGGTGATCCCTGATATGATGTTTGCCATAATTGCTAAATATTTGTTGCAGTTAGTTGTATATATATATATATCTACAACCAGTGGCGGCTCGTGGTCATTTTTCTTGGTGGGGCCAAGCAAAAATTTCGTAAAAATCGAAGTTTTTGGAGTATTTACTATTATTTGTCTAAAATAATAAGTACACGTTGTCAATATTTTTTGGGGTCGGGCCCACTGACCCTTAATGACGAACCGCCCCGTATACAAGGATATTCCAATACTATATATACAACTATAAACAATATACTATGCAGAAAAATTGTATATTTCGGCCACATCAAGCGTCACGATGACCTGGAGATAATAGTATTGGAGGGTAGAGTCACAGGACGCAGAGGCAGACCACGAAGAAGATGGCTACAAGATATTAAAGAAACCGTGAATATGACCATCGACGAAGTGGATGAAGTGCGTGAGAGACAGAGCGAATTTCAGATGCGCTGCAAACAGAGCGACGTCCTATAAAGTATTTCAATGATACTGGCCATTTAGGTGCTCACGATGTCCAGGTCACAGCCATCCGATCATGTTCCTCGGATGATCGCAGTCGATTTGCTCTGGAGAATCGGTTGATTTCTTTGTATGGTACCGTGCGACCACGCGGGCTCAACGTATTACATTCTTATGCTTCTTAGTACTTTCTCTTCCCATGCTTTGTAATCTATATGGGTATATGTTGCATGTATTCATGTTATATTCCATTCTTATGCTTCTTAGTACTTTCTCTTCCCATGCTTTGTAATCTATATGGTATATGTTGCATGTATTCATGTTATATTCCATTCTTATGCTTCTTAGTACTTTCTCTTCCCATGCTTTGTAATCTATATGGGTATATGTTGAAATGTATTCAAGTTATATATTTACTCGATGTTTCATTGTTTCTTTTCCTTTCTATTTCTAGTTTTTATGTGTGTTTTTGTGTTACATTTATTTCGTTATTCGTTTTTATTCCAGATTTTCCTTAGATACGTTTGTATTTGGTCGTCCACTTGTGTTTCATTTTAATTTGTCACTCCTGTTTGTTCGTTTGCTTGATAAAGGCCTTGTTGGTCGAAACGTTGCTGTATTTTGTCATTGTTTTTGTAATTTGTAAACTACAGTACTTTGTAATTACGTGTTTTGCCAATCAAATAGTTTTACTGCAGTTCCACATATATATATACTGAATATAAAGTATACGCAACTTGTTTATGATAATGATATACAACTATATTAGAATACGATATACGCACCTACATTCCAACACTATATACACAACTACAACCCCACTATATATACAACTATATCCCAACACTATATATACAACTATATCCCAACTCTATATATACAACTATATCCAAACACTATATATACAACTATATCCCAACACTATATATACAACTATATCCCAACACTATATATACAACTATATCCCAACACTATATATACAACTATATCCCAACACTATATATACAACTATATCCCAACACTATATATACAACTATATCCCAACACTATATATACAACTATATCCAAACACTATATATACAACTATATCCCAACACTATATATACAACTATATCCAAACACTATATATACAACTATATCCCAACACTATATATACAACTATATCCAAACACTATATATACAACTATATCCCAACACTATATATACAACTATATCCAAACACTATATATACAACTATATTTCACACTGTATATACACAACTATATGAATGAAAGTCGTGGCATATCCTAAAGGACGTAGCCATCAACCACAGTAAACGAGTCGTTGATTTTCTAGACACCACTTATACGTTCAGTAGTTTGCCATTGCTTTCTGAACGCGAGGTCAATTTTTACTTTTTGTAAAAATCCCACGGAAACGAATTTGCTTCCAAACTTGCCCACCGTGGATTTGAACCAGGTACGCTTGGGTCTGTGATTTGAGCTCACTACCGCTTGAGCTACAGAAGCTCATATACAACTATATTCCAACACTATATATACAACTATTTGCCAACACTATATATACAACTATATTTCAACTATATATATAAGTATATTCCAACACTATGTACACAACTGCAACCCCACTGTATAAACAACTATATTCCAATACCATATTTACGATTAACCTTTGATGTGAAATCGGCACATACTTTAATAATTTATTGGAATGGGATTGCACATCACAATCTATTTTTTACTGAAACTATCCCAGTCAGAATAAATAAAATAATTATATTAGTTTATTTTTCGTTTAACTATATTCACACAGCGCGACATTCTTAACGCTTTTGTTTAATGAAAAGCAGTGGCGGATCGTGATCATTTTTCTTGGTGGGGCCTGACATTTTTTCCGGATAAATCATAGTTTTTGGTTGCTATATTTTAATTTATAAAATAATAAATAACATTATACATTATTTTTGGTGGGGCCAGGCCCCACTGGCCCTTAATGACGAGCCGCCACTGATGAAAAGACAATGTACAAGTAGTAGGGACTTCCGAAAGTGTTATTTAACTAAACACAGAATTCTAAACACACACACCCTATTTCTTATGGTACCCATTGACTAGCACAATAATACGAGCGTTTTTCAGAACACAGAAAGCTAGCGACGGAGATGGGGTACCTTAGAAGAGCTGTAGGTGTGACAAGAGATACAATTAGAAATTAAGAAATCAGAAGTAGACTGGATGTTTAGTTTAGTTTAGTTTAGTGGTCAGATCATCATCACTGCACGTCGAACCAATTAGTCCATAAGTGCTCCGATCTCCCGCTCAGTATTTCCTCATGTGGCGACTAACGACACCGGTTCTTTGTTGGTTTACTATTCTTCTGTGGCTACCAGCATAGCGTTCCTGTCTCGCTACACCACACTTGACTTGGAATTATTGCAGTCTGGTTAATGTTGTAGATTCACCACTATTACTTGAATCATGTACACGTCCTCTCTCTCTTAGGACATTTATAATATCAGCCTGGTCCATTGCTCGCCCGCATTGTACAGCAGCCATACCTGCAAGCCTATCCGCACGTTCATTCCCCTACACCTACATACCCTGGCACAAAATGTGAAACCAGTCATGCAGTTCATAAAAGAACAACATATTAAATGGTTTGGACACCTGACAAGAATGCCCAGGTATCGCCTACCACAGAGAGCCACACAGAAAAAGTATAACGAGTACAAAGCAAAGAGGAAGATCACTCAAAAGATGGAGCGACGGCATCAAGAACAGCCTTACGAAAATGAATATCAGCTTACAAAGTGCTTTAAAACAAGAACACACTAGAACACTACCCCCAACACTTCTATAAAGAAATAAATGCTGGAAGAAAAGAAGAGAAGTCAGCTAGCCCTTGAAAAATATCATATTCATTGCTTCCGTTGCTTCCCCTGGGGGTTCTTAAAACTGTTATTCACATCTTGTTTACATATCGTAACATAGACTACTCCTCAATGTGCCACATTTCCAGATACGATATTTTAGGATTGCCGTCTAGGAATCCTTGATCGCTCTGTGATATGGTTTATCCAATTTGTCTTTGGCACCTGACAGTTGTTATTGGCCTGGGGAATGTTGTGCCGCACGAAATGCTGATCAATTAGTCAGCTTTACAAATGTTGTAACACAACACTGGAGAATAGATAAACATGCAACTTTTGTTGTGATCATTTTTATTATGTTTTTCGTTAGATTCTATGAATTGAAGCGTAGTATGGTCTCAAATATGGTGAATCTTGCTTTTTTTGCGTGAAGGTTTGTTTTTATTATCACCAGTGTTCTCGGCCATTTAGGCGATCTTTACTCTAACTTCAGAGTTACTTGTAATTTAGAATCCAGAAGCCTCTAGTCCAATTGTGTACCGTGTGCACACCAAGGTTTTTGACCCAAGCTAGACACCCGCTGTGGAATTGAACTTTGATCAATCGCATAAAAAGCGAGTGCACTAACCATCTGTCATCACATAAGTCCCTTCACAGATCGTTTTCCCTCAGTGAGGTGGACGATTGGGGACCATTTTTCCAGACCAATCTTTAATGTTTTCAGAACACACCTTTCTATCCCCTCCCCTCACTCCTCCTACCAGTGGGGCTTGTCATTAGGGCCAGTGGTGCTAGACCCTCGAAAATAATGTGTAACGTATATATTATTTTATATATTGAAATATAACCTAACCCAAAACCATGATTTTTTTGAAAATATGTGCCTGGCCCCAAGAAAAAAAATGATCACGAGCCGCCACTTCCTCCACCACTTCTATAAAGAAATAAAGTCAAAGAGAAGAAGACCCTTTCTTTGCTTTTCTCTTCTCCACCACACTTTACTGTTTCATTGGGGGACTGCCTAGAGTAGTTGATAGTAGCTCGGTCTGCTAGCTGTGAGACACCTCATAGCTCGGGTTCGAACCTACTGTCCGGCATTTGTTCGAGTCCCCTGGTCTTACTCAGGACGATAACGTGAGTACCTCTGAAGTCAGAGAAAATCTGCCTGTATGGCGAGGGAATACTAATTACGAGTACATTGAGCACACGGCTGCCGGTGTAAAGTAATTTACAATGTGCACGCTGCTGCCATTGTAAGAAATTTGAAAAAACGGATTTTCACGCAAAAATCAGTTTCAGAGATGAAACTTCGTCTGAGTTGAAAGGGACGAAAAAAAACAATGTTTTTGAGATGAAGTTATATCTGTTCAGATGTTCAAACCATTCACTTTTGTTCATCTCTCAAAAAAGTTTTGATTGATTGTTTGATTGATATGACCATCATCATTGCACTTCCGTGAGTAACCATGTGTACTCCGATCTCTTTCTTACACAGGAAGATCTCAACTATAATACACGAACTCTGTAGAAGCAGCGAGGGTCCCTGATGTAATTTTGAAATTGTTGAAGATATTTTTGTAGGAATTTTATTTTTAACCATTTCTAACGAAATTGTGCACGGGCCACACTTCTCGAATTTGAACTGCTAAGGGTTCTTTTAAACGCTCAGATTAAAACCGGGACCTTCGTTTTATCGTCCGTCTCCGATAGGACTATGAACACAATCTTACTAACACTGAGATCAGGGTTCTCTGGAAAAATATCCAGATGGCTCTACGAGGGAGCGAACCTGGTACCTTTGGCAAGAGAGACGAGCATCTAACCTTTACGCCACAGAGATCTCTCATAAAAGTAATAACTGCTGTCCTACCAAAATAGTAAATTCATTCATAACAAGCTTGTATGTTTTTTTGGTATTTGTAAGAGATATGCATCATCAGCATTCCGTAACATCTGAACATAATATACGCCATCACATGTAAACGTCGTGATAAGGCATATATGGGTTAGTTAGTCTTTCCTCTTGGGCCTGTGGGCGGCGCATAGGACAGAGGTCGTAGCTCTCCATGTCTCGCGGTTCGTTGCTATCTGTTTTAGGTCTTTAATGTTTACTAGGCCCATCGTTGAGCCTTCTCTGATGATGGTTCTACGCAGAGTCTCTCTTGGTCTTCCTCGTTTTCTTTTTCCCTCTGGTGTCCATATGAGGGATTGGTAAGGAGTCTTCTCTCATCCATTCTAAGTGTGTGGCCGATGTAGTTCCAGCGGCGCTTTCTTATAAAATTTGATACATTTTCTTGCTTGGTCTCTTGTCTTATTTGTGTATTAAGTCTGAAATCTGACCATTTGAGTTTCAGTATTCTTCTAAGACATTTATTCTCAAAGTTATCTAATTTTCTTTCTAGAGCTTTTGTTGCTTTCCAACTCTCACATCCATTAGTTAATACTGGAATCACACAAGAGTTAAAGATCTTTAATTTTAAGTGCTTGCTGAGTGAATTGGACTTCCATATATTTGACAATTTGTTAAAAGCACTTGATGCCAATGCGATTCTGTGTGGAATTTCTGGCGCTGTATCCCCGTAGATGTCATCATACTCCCTAGGTATGTAAAACTTTTGACTTTTTCAAGAGTAGTTTTTTAGTTGGATATTTTCTGGACTGCTGGTAAGGTCAACAATTTTTGTTTTTGTGGTGTTGATTTGGAGACCAATTTGTCCTGAGATATTTTGGAGAAGGTTTGTTTTCATTTGAATATCTTGATGTGATGAACTCAAAAGGGCTATATCGTCGGCAAAATCAAAATCATATATGGGTGAAACTGGCAAAAAGGCTTAGTAAAGGCCAAATTTTACGTGATATACGCAAACTCTTTGAGACTCATGTAGCCACTTATTTTATGGAACTGAACATTTGGGATCGCGCTATATCTAGGTCACAGCAATCCGATCATGTTCCTCTGATGATCGGAGTTGATTTGCTCTAGAAGATTCTTTTATATCTTTATATTATACCTAACTGGACTCATCACAAAATAGTTTGTCCTGAACAGAACCTTGCCACCCCAACAGTCCTCCGGAATTTCTCTCTCTCATAGGCCCCACTAAAAATAATGTTTAACGTGTATTTATTTTATAAATTAAAATATAACAACAAAAACCATGATTTATCCGGAAAACATGTCTGCCCCACCAAACCAAAATGAACACAAGCCACAACTGCTTCATATGTCTCTTCTCACGCTCCATAATATATGTGTATATATTGAATGTATACATATCCTATGTATATATTTGACTATTATTGTTTTGTCTTTTTTCCATTTCTAGTTTTTCACATTTATTTCGTTTTCCATTTTTAGTCATATTTTTTTATTTTAGAGCCGTTAGATATTTATTGTCTGACTGTATATGTTGTGTCTGCCGTATAGGAAGTCTGAATTACTTTGTTTATCTTGTATCCTTTGCTTGATACAAGTTTTATTGCTAAAAACGAAACTGTATATTGTTTTTGTACTTCTTTAAACTATAATGCTTTTTTTCTTACACGTTTCACATTGTACCCGAATTAAAATTGTGACTGAAAATGTCATTGGTGTCTGCGCAGAATAGAGGGAATAAGATGGTATGATAGGGTTATAAATGAGGAACTTATGGAGAGAACAAGACAGATTCCAGGAACGAACAGGTTTAAAAAGTCGCTGGCGTTGGATAGGACACACTTTGCGAAAACCGGAGGGGAATATAACAAGAAGTGTCCTTGCCTGGAACCCGCAGGGACAGCGAAAGAAGGGGAGAAATACATGGAGACGAGATTTGGAGGCGGAGATCAACAATATAAAGAAGAGTTGGAGGGAACTGCAAGAGATAGCTAGAGATAGGAAGATTTGGCATGAGTTGATTGAGGGCCTATGCCCCATTCCGGGGTAAAATGGCAAAGAGAGAGAGAGATAAATGTCGTATAACGTATAGAGATTTATTCAGAAATATTTGTCGATGCCATATTTCAAAATTTCACGTTAAATCTGACAAACGTTGCTCTAGTGTACCGTCATTTCAGTAACATTTTCCTGAACAGTTGCAGATTAACAACCATGTGCATTTCGTTAAGTATCGTTGTTAGTGCGGGTCAGCGGAAGGTTTTCGTCTGTCATAGACTGACACAACAGATCTGTTTTTGCAATCTTTTAGTTGTGGTATATATGACGTCACAATTCGTTGTAACTATCTTTTGTTTCTGAGATCGCTAGAATTGTTGGAGGAGCTACGAAGTAAGTGCTTTGTGCAGGAACATCAACTGGTGGTTTACCATTTCTGGATAGAGAGATCGAGTTATATGGGGGAAATCTGATTTAGTGAAGTCCATTCTTCATCTTAACCGTTTCCTGAAAATGAAAATAGTGGCATATCCTTAACAGGACGTAGCCATCAACCACAGTAAACGACTCGTTGATTTTCTAGGCAGCACTTATACGTTCAGTAGTTTGCCATTGCTTTCTGAACTGTGAGGTCTATTTTAACTTTCGTAAAATTCGGACGGAACGAATTTGCTTCCAAACTGCCTGCCACGGAGTTTGAACAAGGTACTACTGCTGCCTTGTAGTTGATTTGGAACAATCAAAGGCTAGCGGAGCAAACCGTACACAAAACTAGACGGTAGGCAAACCAAGCAGTCCACTAGCAAGACTGGTATAGCTGGGCAGATGACGTTCATCAGCCCGGGAGGGCAGGTCGTCTACGGTTCGCTGCCCTGAAAGACAATAGCAGCCTGCTGCCTTGTGGGTTTTGGGTGGGGACAGCAAAAAGCTAGCGGAGAGCGAACCGTACACAAACGCTGGTTGAAATCGAAAACATCACCGAAAGATAAGCACATGAGTTTCAATTGGTACTAAAGGCTTGTGCACGTACATCCCGTTCTGATGTTTGGCTGTTTATATATCACAATAGAATGATAAAACAGTCTACGAGCGATCGCGATGGCGAGAGAGAACCAGGTATGCTTGGATTGTGATCGAGCTCACTTTTAGATTGGATATCTATAGTTGTGGACTACACAGTAGATGCAAAAGTTTATTTACGAGTCCGGCAATAGACACACCGTCCACAGTTAGTCCGTAGCATTAGACTGCATGCATCAGATGTCACGAACACATGCACGTGTAGCTATGAAACGAACGAATATTAGTTATCCCTACAGTGGTCACTATACGTATGGTGTACTTTTAGACCCTTGTTGCCGGTGCCTGCAGGGGAAGCAAAGAATAGTACCACTGCGACCTACAAGGCATATCGTAAGAGGCAACTCGCCTGAGTGGTTACTGAGGTTTGGGGTGTAAAGAATAGAACCACTAGAACCGGCCTCGCATGTCGTAAGAGGCGACTAAGGAGGTATGGTTGAAATTGGGATGCACGTGTCCTAAATGTGTAGAAATGAACCTGCTGCCTTGCAGGACGGATGGGGACAGCCAAAGGCTAACAGAGAGCGAACCTAGTAAACGCTGGCTGAATCCGGACACATTGCAGAAGGATAAGCACCAGAGCTCCAAATGGCGCTGAAGATGTGACGAAACCCACCCATGCTAAGGCTGTATGACTCAGATTTCCACATGGATGAATTTATGGAGAGATCTGGTACATCGGTCTTTTAGGTGATCGAGAGAGTAAGATGCAACTGAGGTAGGGTCTAGGAAGCTACCTAGTAAATAAAAAGCGTCGCATAATTCGGATGTGCTGGTCTATTTTTAGGCGCATAACTGGCACAGCGTACATTCGCTCTTAGGTTCAGATCACAAATAGATCACACAGAGTGGTTAACAAGTGTCACACAGAGTGGTTAACAAGTGTCACACAGAGTGGTTAACAAGTGTCACACAGAGTGGTTAACAAGTGTCACACAGAGTGGTTAACAAGTGTCACACAGAGTGGTTAACAAGTGTCACACAGAGTGGTTAACAAGTGTCACACAGAGTGGTTAACAAGTGTCACACAGAGTGGTTAACAAGTGCCACACAGAGTGGTTAACAAGTGTCACACAGAGTGGTTAACAAGTGTCACACAGAGTGGTTAACAAGTGTCACACAGAGTGGTTAACAAGTGTCACACAGAGTGGTTAACAAGTGTCACACAGAGTGATTAACAAGTGTCACACAGAGTGGTTAACAAGTGTCACACAGAGTGGTTAACAAGTGTCACACAGAGTGGTTAACAAGTGTCACACAGAGTGGTTAACAAGTGTCATACAGAGTGGTTAACAAGTGTCACACAGAGTGGTTAACAAGTGTCACACAGAGTGGTTAACAAGTGTCACACAGAGTGGTTAACAAGTGTCACACAGAGTGGTTAACAAGTGTCACACAGAGTGGTTAACAAGTGTCACACAGAGTGGTTAACAAGTGTTACACAGAGTGGTTAACAAGTGTCACACAGAGTGGTTAAAAGGTCACACAGAGTGGTTAACAAGTGTCACACAGAGTGAGTATAACAAGTGTCACACGAGTGGTTAACAAGTGTCACACAGAGTGGTTAACAAGTGTCACACAGAGTGGTTAACAAGTGTCACACAGAGTGGTTAACAAGTGTCACACAGAGTGGTTAACAAGTGGTCGTTATGAAACGTTCAAAGAAGAAGAAGGTGTGAAATATCTTCATTTCACTTGCTCATGTTCATAGGTGCTCTATCTACTTCTAGTATCTCCAACATCGTCTAGTGATTAACCATGCCAAGTCGATGTTGTCTGAACTGTATACCATCAGTCGATGCTGACTGACACGCTAGTGATTAACATGCCAAGTCGATGTTGCTGTCTGATTTACTGCCAATCCATGTTGTCTGCTACTTCTGTTGAGCTATTCTTTCTGTTCACCCATCTTTACTCGAAAAGGGAAGACTGCAGTAAAACTTGGTAAAATAGCGAAAACATGTAAAATCAAAGTACTATAGTTTTACAAAATACAGAAACAGTGACGATATACAGCAACGTTTCGACCCAAAGGCCTTTATCAAGCAAACGATACAACAAGAATGACGAATTTCGAGAAACACTACAAATGGACGATTACATATGGAGATAGGTTTGAATGTTTCCATATGTAATCGTCGATTTATATTGTTAATCGAAATTCGTCATTCTTGTTGTATCGTTTGCTTGATAAAGACCTTTGGGTCGAAATTTTGCTGTATATCGTCACTGTTTCTGTATTTTGTAAAACTATAGTACAATCTTTACTCCAAGCTCTTGCGATCTAGCTGTTGACGTGGACTAGCTTAGATGAAAATCCATTGTGCAGCCACACTCTATAAGGGCGTTCAAAATATCAGCTCTTTTCATTAGCTGATCCCCCGATATGGTTGCAGAACCAGCAGGTCTATCCGCTCTCTCATTGCCATCGACGCCCATGTGTCCCGGAACAAATATGAATGTAATTCTATTAATTGTTAACCCTTGTAGGGATTCATTCAATTCTCTGCGTACTGAACCAGTCTCCACCTGGCGGATTTGCTTTAATCTTCAGTAGAATGAACAACCAACAAACAAATCATTAACTTTTTGTCTTTCGCTGATTACTGAGTGAGTTTTGAAGCAGGTCGGACATCCGGAATACTAGACAAAACAAAAAAAAACAAGCGGCAAAAGGTTGCAGGATTTTAGAGTTCTCTTCGTTTAGAACAGTTTAAACTAGGGATTACTTCAGCGATTCTGTTGTAGTGTTTACGTTTCTGCCCCAGGCTGAAGCAAACAAACATGGCGTGGATGTTAACTAGTTTTCTCAATCTCAGATTCTGTTGTCGTAAAATGTTCAGGATTTAAAAAAAAAAACTTTTTAGGAAAGAAAGATAAACAGACGAACAACTTGCCGTTTGAAACAGAAATAACATGAGAAAAATAACTAAAAAGTATTTTTCTACCAACACGTTGTTACCAATGCCACACTTGGTCTCTGACAGCAACACATCACAGAAAGCTCACCAGGTGTGAAATGAAATGCTTGAGGAAGGCAGTGGAGTCACCAGGAAAGACAGACTACGAAATGAGGACATCAGAAGCAGAGTGTGCATAACTTCATGCACAGAATACATCGAAAGACAACAAATGCACTGGTTTGGACATTTAACGAGAATGAAATACAACCAACCACCAATAACGGTAAAAAAAAAAAAGAGATCAGGTACTAGAGCCAAGGGAAGACCAAGAAAAAGATGGATAGACAATATCAAGACTACACTAAATAAACACGAATATAACACAACATGGGCGACTCAACTGGCCCTGGAAAGCAAATTAAAGCTCCCACCCCTACGCTTACGACAAGAAAGGAGAACCAGTTCTATCATTCACCTTGGGAAAGACAATAGACCTAACTTAAGCGACGGAATGCTAACAATAGACATACTTAAAGGAAAAAGAAACACATATTTAGACATTTAGATGGATGGTTAGACAATATATCTATATAAATAGACGCATACATAGACACATGCATAGACACAGACATAGACACATACATAGACACATGCATAGACACATACATATATACACACATAGACACATGCATAGACACATACATAGACACATGCATAGACACATACATAGACACATACATAGACACATGCATAGACACATTTTTGTGTATTTGTTTAATAATTTATCTTTTCTTATTTATATTTCTCTGTGTTACCTAATATAAATATATATAAATTGAAAGTATAAAAAAATAAATCAGTAAATTATAAATATATATATATAAAATCATTACTAGATGGGAAAATTGAGGGGGGAAGAGCGAGAGGAAGATCGAGAAATAAGTGGAGGAAACTTTAACCCTTTAGCTGCTAATGACGATATATACGTTTTCCCATTCACTTAAAGACGCATTAACACGTCTGTTATTATCTGTCCTATTGGGCTAAAGACGAGTTAACACGTTATACATTGCTACTGTCACTGATATAGGCGTACATTCACGTTTGTGATCTAGAAACAAGGAGTAGCTATTTTTAGCTCAGCCTTCAGAAAGTATGTAGCAGCAAAAGGGTTAAGAAATGGACAGGCTACAGTCTGGCAATGTGCAACACCAAAGCGAAAGACAGAGAATGCTGGAGATTCATTGCAGTCAACCTTCGATGTGGAGACGGGCACCTGATGATGATGCTATATATATATAAATGAAGCTCAAGATTCAAGACGATAAACAAGAAACCTTAGATAAGTGAGTACAACTGACAATATATTCAAGTAAGAAGAAGGATAAAACTTGCGATATTCAATACTAAGAATACAACATATGAAATAAAAGCTAAAGAAGAATATAGACTAAACTACAAGATAGTGAAAACAGCTGGTAGCAGATATAAAAGATCATATGTCAATCGGTTTGCTGAAGAAGGTAAACATGCTTTCACAAAAAATACGCTAAGACTACTAATTGGAAATTATGTTTCAATTTATGGCGCAATCAAGAGTAAGATAGTAAAGTGATCACATCAGATACCGAGCAGAAGAAAAGATGGACAGAACAGTTTAACGAAATCATAAATAGACCTGACCCACCAGCAGTTGTTAAGTTTGACGAAGAGGCAAGAAACAACTCTCTACCAACTAATAAAGAATTGATAACTGCTACTAAGATCAAGGAAGCAATCCGTTCCTTAATAAATAATAATGCCCGAGTGGTTACCGGGGCCCAAATTTGGGGTGTAAAGAATAGAACCACTGTTACCTGCCATGCATGTCGTAAGAGGCGACTAAGGAAGTTTAGCTGAAATCGGATGCATGTGTCCTAAATGTGTAGAGTCTATGCGTTTAGGGGCCTACCAAACCAATGTGCAACGTATACACGTTGTTGACAAAGATCAAATATATCACAAAGAGTGATTAAAATTGGTCGTAAAGAACGAACACAAAGAAGATGAAGACTAAACAATAAGACAGCAGGTGATGACAACACTACTGCAGAAATTCTCAAATCGGCAGATTATACAACTATTATCCAAGTGCAAGAACTATTTAATAAAATATGAAAAGAAGAAACAGTCACAGAACAATGGAAAAAGGAAATAATCGTTAAGCTCCCCCAAAAAGTGATCTCAAACATTGCAACTGGAGAGGAATCACCCTATTAGCAGTAATGACCAAGACTTTTTGCAAAATCATTCTCAATAGAATCTAGGGAGCATTGGATACAACCCTGAGGGAAGAACAAACCGGTTTTAGACATGGGAGAAGCTGCTTAGACTAAATAATCGACCGAGTGGTTGCCGGGGCCCGAATTTGGATATAAAGAATAGAGCCACTGTTACCTGCCACGCATGTCGTAAGGGCGAGTAAGGAGGTTAAGCGTGGGGCTAGCTACCCCACACCGTAAAAACACTAGATGGCTACAGAACGGAGAGCGAACCGAGTAAACGCTGGCTGATACCGGATACATCGCCAAAGGATAATCGCCAGAGCATCAAATGGTGCTGAATATGGGACGTAAGACACACCAATGCCACGGCTGCATGAATCAGATTTCCACATGAATAGAATTTATGGGGAGATCTGGTACATCGCTCTGGGCTGTGATCGCGAGAGAGACCAAATAATTATACTAATCTTGAAGGAACATATTGAGAAGCAACACACACTAATATTAAATTTCATCAATTTTAAAAAGACTTTTAATAGCCTACACACAATAAAGAGTTTTAAAGCCGAAGTATTGACTTCATTGCACCGGGTTTTACCCCATATGGCTCGGTCCCTCTCAGCAGAAATGGCACACCACCTGCCGAGAGTATTGCATAAAGCACGAACTCCGTAGCTCCAGCAACAATCCTAGGGTCTATGGAAAAAACTGCACTCGTGAACAGAACGGCGCTGTCCGGATTCGAACCCACGACCTTCGACTCGCAAGGCACAGAGGCACTACAGAGACACTCATTCTCCCTGTGGAATATTCTGAGATGGTAGTAAAAGAGATATTTGCAGTTTTAAATCGATGAGAGAAGGCAGCAAAACCGCAGCCCGTTCAAATTTCGAAAAGAAATAAACATAAAATTCCGAAAATTTTTTAAAAATTAACTTCGGGATTCTCGCCGGTGCTACGTAGTTCATACAATACCGTTTATGTCTTCCTGTGTAATAATGAGATCGGATCATACATGATTACTCACTGAAGTGCAATATATCATGATTTTTAATTCAATCAATCAATCAACAATCAATCAATGGACAATAATCAATAGGCACTCAATCAATCAATCAATCAATCAATCAATCAAACAATCAATGGAAAACGAACTAGATAATCAATATTCTTGGGACATATAATGCAAATAGGAGGTCGTGCTTCTGATAACAACAGGTAAAATCCAGAGAAGTAGAGTTCAAGGAATGCAGGAAAGATGCAGGGTAGCTCAACAAGATATCGGCATTATAACCTGATGAGGTGTATTTAATGGCGGGAGAGAGACAGACAGTGAGATCTGCCTATGTAAGTAAGAGATCGGAGTATGGTTACTTCTTGAAGCGCAATGATGACGGTACTATCAATCAATCAATCAATCAATCAATCAATCAATCAATCAATCAATCAATCAGAGAGAAAAATATATAGAGAGAGATATGATCGCATACACCAGCAGGCACGGAACATGATGATGATGATGATGACCACCAACGCCATATGCTACTGTGAGAATTGATAATGATGTATCAACAATGACCCTTCTTTTCTTAGTGCACACTTTCATTCCCAGACTGACCGCGGTCATTCATCGATCTGAGAAGTGTCAGAAAGTGACATCTGAGATGACAACTTGAGGATGTACATGATGAATAATGCAACACTATGCTTAACACGGTTAGCAGAGGCGAGACCAAATGGGGGTTACTGTTTACGACTGAACTTTTAGAATGTGTCGGTATATCGTGTTGTCACACCCTCTACGTTCTCTGGAAGGGAAAAACGGTATCAGGAACTGAGTTCCTTTTCGAAGTGAGATGGCGGTTTGTGTAAGAAAGTGGAGAAAAGTGTAATGTCAACAGATCTCATTCCATATCCTCATTATCATCATCAGGTGCCGTGCCGGCTTGCGTAGGCGATCATGGATCTTCACAAATATCTTGTGTTTGCTATCATCTCAGATGTTAACGCTCTTCCGTGTCATGAAGTCAAGCTATCCAAATATTCTCTCTGTCTTCCCCTGTCTCGTTTCCCTCGATTTTACCGGTTGTTACAATGTGTTCTAAACCTCCCCACCTCATCACATGTCCGAAAAAGGATGATTGCCTCTTTCTTATATTGATGATAAGCTTACTCTGTGTCTTGACCTCATTCAACACCTCAACATTAGTCATTTTAGCAGTCCATGGGATTTTCATCATTCTTATGTAAAACCACATCTCTGTGACCCTCAGAGAGTTTTCGATCTGTTTGTTTATTGTCCCTGACTCGCATCTGTATGTCAGTATTGGTAGCTACGGAGTTCGTGCTTTGTGCAATACTCTCGGCAGGTGACGTGCCATTTCTGCGGAGAGGGCCGAGTCATATGGGGTAAACCCGGTGCAATGAAGTCAATCCTTCGACTTTTAAACCTTTTTAAACACTCATTCTGATCTCAACTGCCTATGATTTGTTGACTTGTTGCATATAATGCTTCTCATTTGCTTTCACCTATTCTGCTCTTTATTTTTGATCTGCATCTGCCATCTGATGTTACCAGAACTTCAAGGTGTTTAAATTGCTGTATTTGTATTAGCCACAGCCAACTCTAGATAACTAGCACGGACAACTGACCGGGAATCCTGACCTAGATCAGAGCGGGGAGGTGGGCTGGAATCTATATATGATCAAAAGAATACTGTAAGCTTTTATGTTTGTTGCAATTTTACTCAATTCTGCGAGTCTATGGCTATTTATTGGTGAAACATATTCATAATATTGATATTCCTTATTGTTAAACTTAACTTGTTGGATAATATAACTTCGGTTTAACATTTGTTATTGATTTAAAAATGAATTCATCTATATACAAGAATACTGGAATGCGAGGTCACGTGGTGTAGTTGTGGTCTGATTTTCTCCAATTCTTACCTGAGTCCGAAGGCCTATAAGTTTATAGTTGGCTCTGTCTTAGCTCAATCCAATTACCTAAGTTTTAAGAAAAATGTTTATGATATTGGTCAATAGTAAATGCAATTTCTGTTTCACATGAACCATTTTGTGTAACCGTGTCAATTTGCCATTACACTTTGTACCGGATAACCTGCATTGCTTGTGGTTAGGAGGTTGAGTGTGTGTATCTAGGGAGCCACAGGAAGAATCGGTATGCATACCTTTCGACATCTGCTAGGGAAAACTAATCATCTATAAGTTTCTCTCTTAATGTTTTCTGTCTATCTGTCCTTCCACCCATACACTCTTCCGTCCGCCCATTCGTTCGTCCGTACGCACAAACTTTGGCCTCCCACCCACCCCACTTCCTCCAGCCAGCCATCCATCCATCCATCCATCCATCCATCTCTTCATCCCTCTATTTACCGATCTCTCCACCTATCCATCCATCCATCCATCCATCCATCCATCTATCGATCCATCAATTCATCCATCAATCCATCCATCCATCTATCCATCCATCCATAAAAGAAATCCATTTATCTATCCATTCCTCTACCCGCTTATCTTTCCATCTATCCACCCATGCAGCCATCTATCCATACATCAATCTATCCATCTATACATCTATCCATCAATCAATCCATCTATACATCTATCCATCAATCAATCCATCTATACATCCATCCATCAATCCATCCATCTATCTATCCATCCATCCATCCATCCATGAATCCATCTATATATCCATCTATCCATCTATCCATCCATCCATCCATCGATCCATCCATCTATCCATCCATCCATACATACATCAATCTTTTTATCTATCCCTCTACCTGCTTACCTCCCGCCTATACATCTATCCATCTATCTATCCATCCATCCCTATACCCGCCTATCCATCCATTCATATATCCATCCATCTACCCGCCTATCCATCCATCTATCCACCCATCCATCAATACACCCATCAATCATCAACCTATCTCCCCATCCCTCTACTCTCCTATCTATCCGCCCATGCATCAAAAGCCCTATATATATTTCATTAATTGAACAGTGCGAAACGTAGCGGTGATCACTGGCTTGGGGAACTTTACGACGTGGCGCCAAGAACGTCCACTCTTGTAAGAAATCACGTTTAATAATCTTAATTGTCTCCCCTAATCAAACGAACTGCTTAAAGCTATCAATCACAACTTTGCTTGGAAACTCCTTCCAGAAGCTTCCCCAAGGACACTCCTCTGGACAGCAGAGGGCAATTATAATTTTCTTATTGGGAAGCTGTTTTGTCCTAAGCTTTCGATTAAGATCTCTCTATCGGTAATGATAATTGTGGAGTTTGGATACGCTTCTGAATTAGTGGTATGACTTGAGGAGATGAGGATAAGAAATAGAGGTCGTAGTGTGATTTTCAGAGGGGTAAGACAGATAAAAACATGATTATTCCGTTCTAAAACTTCTTTAAAATACACCCCAGAGGTGGATTTCAGCAGTATTAGATTGAGGAGGGATTCGATCAGGAGTGAAGTTGTGAGAATGAACCAGATGAAGAACTAGCTGACATTTGAGACAAATTAGAAAGTTAAGCCGAGAAGATGACGACATAGACAGTATACAAGTATTAGGGACTTCCATAAATTTTTTTTAATCAAACACATGATTTGAATCACAAAACCTTATTTCTTACGGTACCCATTACTTAGTCTTACAATACAAGCATATTTAACAACACAACCAGCTGGCTCTCCCAAAAAGAGCTTTACTGAGGAGTGCCTTTCATAAAAGCGTCGTCTGTTGATGAAGTTCAGAAAATGAAGAAAATTGTGTGCAATAAAAATGTATACGTGCATTAGGTGACTTACGGAAATCTAAAATCTGAGGTGGTCAGAGCGGACCAAATCTTTAGGCAACCGTGGGTAGGTTGCGGTGATACTAAGTAAATTGGCGTGGACAAAGACACGTGTGTGAAGTATCACATAAGTAAGTCTTTGGCAGTTAAAAATTGAGAAGAGCAGGCTGGAAAGCCGCTGCTCGGGCAATAATCATTAGATAAGATTAAAAATTAAAAAAAATAAAATTACTACAAAAATATTTCCCCATCTTTAAAATTACATGTGGGACTCTCGCTTATGCTACGGAATTCGTGCACTGCAGCTGAGATATTCCGGTGTAAGAAACGGATCGGAGAGCACATGGTTGCTCACCGAAGTGCAATGATGATTGTCCTATCTTTCAATCAATCAGTAAATCAATCATAATAACATAATGTAATCAAATAACAAACATAACATCATACATAACACATATGTTAGAAATTTGTTGCTATCTCAACGTTATCATTACTCTTGGAAGAGAATGTTGTAGAGATTTGGGCAACATGAAGACTGATCTCGCAGATAAGCAGCTGATAGAAGATAATGCAAGGGATGATGATGTTGTTGTATATACCGATGGGTCGGTTCAACGTGGTGAGAAGTCCAGCTGGGGTTTCTTGGCTAATGCGCATGGTAGGGTTGTTGCAGATCGAAGTGGGGCATACAGGACAACTACTTCTAGTATGAGGATGGAGGTTGAGGCCGTTACTGCTGCCCTCTGGAACTTTATTTACTGGGGGGCAGTTGTTGTATCTGACTCTCAATCGATGCTTCACAAGATTCAGAAGTCAGGTTTCGGTATGAGTGGATGTCATCTATAGAAGTTTCTAACCTCCAGAGGTTTACGTGGATATACTGTCCTGGGCATGCGGGTGTTTACGGTAATGAGAGAGCGGACAGGCTTGCATCAACAGCATCGATTGTTGGGGAGTTGAAGACGGATAAGGGGGATATTCTTCGGTCTCTTCGCGACTGCCTGTTGGATGAGAACACTAAAATCGATGTTGAATCAATCAAGCGATTTAGGCAATTTGGAGTTACCCGTTGTTCAAGTCGAACTAGATGCCGGAGGGGCAGAGTGAGAGGTGTGTCTAATCAGCGAGCCATATAAACCATCAGTATGCATCCTCTTCGATATCTGTTGGGGAGACTGAGCACCTATGGGTCTGCCCGGAGTGCAATAACGTCAGTTTAGTAACCAATAACCAATAACCAATGTTGCAGTGTAATTTTCGAGCTAAAGTTTGCAATTGAAACTGAAAGTTAAAATCGTGGCATATTCTTTACAAGGCTTCACCATCAACCACAATAAACGGGTTGCTGATTTTCTAAGCACCAGTTATACGTTCAGTAGTTTCCCATTGCTTTCTGTACAGCGAGGTCTATTGTTATCGTTCGCAATAACACAAGGGAACTAATGATCAGAGCCGACTATAAACTTATAGACCTGCGGACTCAGGTAAAAATTATGGGAACTCAGACCCCAACCTATCACGTGATCTCGCATTCCAGTATTGTTGTATATAGACGAATTCATTTTAAAATCAACACAAAATGCTAAATCGAAGTTATACTATGCAACAAGTTAAGTTTAACAATAAGGAAAATAAGTATTATTAATATTTTTCACCAATAAATAACCATAGACTCACAGAATTGAGTAAAATTGAAAAAGATCTTGCAGTGTTCTATCAAATATATATATATATATATTGCAGCCTCCAACTGAAATTAGGTCAGGGGTTTTCCGTTATTTATCAGGCCCAGTTAGAGTTGGGTGTTGTTTGATCCGGGTACTCTTTGGTTGTGATCGAGCTCCCTACCGATTAAGTTTGATTGTTTGATTGATTGAGCTACAGACGCCAACGTTTTAAATTAACGATCAAGCTTCCAGTTTTAGTTTTTAGGACAAAAATTCCCACCCACATCCTGAGCACCACAAGGTCACGAAAATGTACCGGCAAATATCTGGAAAGCATATAAGTAAATCACGTAACATTTACCACATGTGCTGTTTTATTTTTGTTGGCTTTGAATAAAAATTTCAAATGAATCCATGTGAAATCTAACTTGTAAGCTTTTTTTTTTTTCTACTGTACGTAACATCGCTAGATTCTTTTCTTATATCTTGTATCTCCGGTCTTCCATACTAATTTGAAGCATACAAAAATACTAGTAAATTTGCGTGTGTTCCCTGGTTCGTTCCAAGAAATAGCAGGTCGTTTATTTTCATCAAGAATCAAGATTTATAGAGGTAGTTTCAGAAAAAAATGAGAAGGAACGAGTTCGGATGAAAAATGTGCTGATTAAATCTTGAGAACAACCTAATTAAAATGAAATATTTGTCGAACCTGTATGAAAAATTAAAAGTTATGGGATAACAAAATGTCATTATCAAGGAAAATTATGGGAAAATATGATTTTTTAACGGAGGATAGCAAGAATGCTAGAGAAATGAAACTGATAGAGAGAATGAGTTAGAAAGAATAAGAGAAGAGAAAGTTGGAAATAAGTTGGAAAAATGTTCATAAATGGTTCGAATCCTGTGTGTGGTAATTTTTTTTTTTCATAAGCTTCTAATACTTTTACATTGTCTATTTATTGACTATATTCATTGCTTCCCTGCTTTCCTAGGTTCTTACCAAAAACTTTACTAAATCTTACCAAAAACTTTACTAAATCTTACCAAAAACTTTACTAAATCTTACTAAAGAAAACTTACTATATCTTACTAAGAAAACTTACTATATCTTACTAAAGAAAACTTCTTACTATATCTTACTAAAGAAAACTTTACTATATCTTACTAAAGAAAACTTTACTATATCTTACTAAAGAAAACTTTACTATATCTTACTAAAGGCGATTTGTCAAATTGCAACAACTGGCGCGGAATAACTCTGCTATCAACACCTGGCAAGCTATTCTGCAGTATTTTGATGGAGAGGCTGAAAAAGCCGTCGACGCAAGGCTAAGAGAAGAACAAGCTGGCTTTCGTCCACATCGTTCTTGTACGATATATCTTCACGCTGAGATCCATTATAGAAGAATCAATTGAATTCAAGTCACCACTAGTGATAAATTTTATAGACTTTCAGAAAGCATTTGATAGTCTTCATCGTTCTACTCTCTGGGAGATTCTTAAGACCTACGGCTTCCAGGAAAAGTACATCAATATTATAAAAGCCTTCTATTCTGAAGCATCCTGCTGTGTAAGAACAGATGCAGGAAACTCAGACTGGTTCACAGTCAATTCTGGTGTGAAGCAGGGCTGCGTGATGTCACCTATGCTTTTGGGATAGCTATAGACTGGATCATGCGCAAATGCACCCAAGATGATCAACTAGGCATCAAATGGCTTAATAACAGCAGACTATTTGATCTTGACTTTGCCGATGACGTGGCCATATTGAATTCAACCACACAAGCAACCCACAAACTAACGAGCAATCTTTGCACACTTGCAGAACAGGTTGGTCTCCAAATTAATTCTGCCAAGACCAAAATTATGGACATCACGAACTCGACAGACAACATCGTAATAAATGGCCAAACACTGGAGAAAGTTGAACATTTTACATATTTGGGTAGTAAAGTGTCAAACAACGGAGACACGATGAAAGAAATAAACTCTCGTATTGCTATAGCAGCTAGTGCCTTCACTAAATTAACGAATATCTGGCAATCTCAAGACCTTAGTATATGCACACAAGTTAAATTATTTAGGTCATGTTTGATTCCTGTACTGACCTACGGTTGTGAAAGTTGGAAATCAACAAAGAAAATTGATAAGAAACTGGACAGCTTTGAGAATAAATGTCTCCGAAAATTATTAAAAGTAAAATGGAGTGATTTCGTTTCTAACAACACAGTGAGAGATAGAACACACCAACAACCCGTATCAAATATTATAAGGAAACGAAGGTGGAAATATTTTGGTCATGTTCTTAGATCAGACGAAAAGAGATTAAATCGACAAGTCCTTATGTGGTCACCAGTTGGGAAAAGAAAACGTGGAAGACCAAAGACCACTCTTCGAAGAACCATCCAACAAGAAAGTAAACTATTGGGATGTAAAACCATACAAGATCTCCAACTGCTAGCAAAGAACCGTATCACATGGAGATCTAAAACCTCTGCCTATGTGCCGCCTTTGGCTCGAAAGGAATAAACTAAAACTAACTATATCTTACAATAAATGTGAAGCTACTTTGAATGATGTTTGCATGTTTGTTATATGTATGTACATGTGTGTATGTATGATATTGTTTCGTCTCGTCTCAAATATATACAAGCAAAATAACCGTATAGCTTGTGTTTGTGCAAACACTGTTCGATTAAAATGCACCTGATTATTCTGTGTCTAGCTAAAACGAAGCGGTTGTGAAAGACATTCCTCAGTTAAGCCATTTTATGGAATGGTTCGATGGTTGTGTTTGTAAGAACGCTCGTATTGCTAGGCTAGGCAGTTGGTGCCGTAAGAAATATAAGGGTAAGTGGTTCGAATCCTGTGGTTTGTAAGTTAAAATTAAAGGGGGAATAATTATGTTTATTGGTGAAGAATGACAAAGGGATATCATAATACAAATATAAAATAAGGAACTTACAAACTATCCAATAAGTTAAAAGTTTTTCATTCTTACCATTAGAGCAGATACTCCAAAAACAAAAACAGTCTTCACATACCTGGGGAGCCTTTTTACAGCAAACGGAAGAATAACTAATGAAATTCAACACAGATGCAACAAAGCAAATCAAATGATAGGACAAATGGCGCCAATTTTAAAATGCAAACATGTCACAATAAACACAAAAAGAGCATTGTTCAATACAATCTTTCTCCCACATTATGCTATCAGTGCCAAACCTGGACGCTGCCAACAAATGATAGAAGAAAACTACCCACGACAGAGATGAAGTGTCTAGGCAGAATGCTGGAGGTAACAAGGCGAGACAGGTTGAGAAATGAAGACATCAGGAAAAAAGTGTGTGCAACATCAGTACTAGACTTCATGAAGAAACAACAAATTAAATGGTTCGGCGGCATAAGCAGATGACCTCAAAGAGCAATTCTGCTCCGATACAATGGGTGCAAAAAGCAAAAGGCAGGCCACGCGAAAGATGGACCTCAGAGATAACAGAGGCGACGAACGACACCATCTACGAAGCGCACACAAAGGCCAGTTTTAGAAATCACTTCTTGATCTGACGCTGTTAGACAAAACAAGATTGAAGAAAAGAAAAAGAAGACTAAAAAAACTAGAGATATACTAAGAAGCTATCTTCATGAAGTAAACGGTACCCACTGCAGTTATTCCTGGTCGAGGATGAGAGACACCTTTGACAAAGTTAATTCAATTCTTGTATTCTTATGCACGTCTTGTCTGACTCGTTGTTCTGACTTGAATGGTATGCCATCATTACAACTCTCGCATACACGAAGTCATCAGGTTCGGCTCATTTATTTCTCATTCTCACAAGCGTCTAGTATTTCTTAACTTTGTTTCAGTCTGATATTTTAATATCTCACATGAATGATTGATAGGACTATCATCATTGCACTTTAGTGAATAACCGTGTGTACTTCGTTTGGTTTCTTATACAGGAAGATCTCTACGACAGTGCACGAACTTTGTATTATCGACGAATGTCCCAAATGTAATTTGAAAGGTTGCAACAATTTGTGTAGTATGAGAACAAGGAGTTTTTTTTGTTGAAAGAACCCCAGAGGAAGCAACGGAAACAACGGATCAACAAATAAACAGTGTACAGGTATTAAGAGCTTCCGAAAAGAAATAGACGAACACAGGATTCGAACCACTTACCCTTATTTCTTACGACACCCATCGACTAGCCTAACAATACGAGCGTCCTTACGAATGGCTAGTTGGTTGTGTTCATAAGGACGCTCGTATTGCTGGTAGAGAAAGAAGATATACTAATCAACTTCTTATGGGTACGGTGAGCAAATGGACTTTGGGATGGCTGCTGCAGCGGAGGATAGAGCACGAACGGAAATGCCCAATATCCCATGACGTCGATCGTATAACATAACATTACATAATATAACATAATATGATATAACACAACACAACACAACACAACACAATATAATATAACATAACATAACATAACATAACATAATATAACATAACATAACATAACATAACATAACATAACATAACATATCATAACATAACATAACATAATATTACATAATATAACATATCATAACATAACATAATATAACATAATATAACATGACATAACATGACATAACATAACATAATATAACATATCATAACATAACATAATATAACATAACATAACATAACATAACATAACATAAATAAATAAAAACATAACATAACATAACATAACATAACATAACATAACATAACATAACATAACATAACATAACATAACATAACATAACATAACATAACATAATATAACATAACATAAAATAACATAACATAACATAATATAAATAACATACATAACATAATATAACATAATATAACATAACATAACATAATATAACATAATATAACATAACATAATATAACATAACATAACATAACATAATATAACATGACATAACATAACATAATATAACATAACATAACATAACATAATATAATATAACATAACATAACATAACATAACATAACATAACATAACATAACATAACATAATATTTACATGAAAATATTCTCTTCCTCATCCATTGCAGTTTTCACTTGTCTGAAACTTAACTGATTCTCTCCCACAATAAACAAAGATACCACTCTAAGCTTCGCTGTTCCTACACACACACACACACACACACACACACACACACACACACACACACACATTACAAACAAGCTCACATTTTTGTGTGTAAACTTACTGCATTCCTTTTGAAAAAAACTAAAAACACTATATACATTTCATCTTCTGTGGATATTTTAAAAAAACAAAAAAACAATGTAATCATCATGGTATTTGATGTAGTTTCTTGATTTTCACAGGTTGTCAAGCACAACAAATCACTTACTAAACGTGAAACTTTATTTGATAAAAATAAATCACAAAATATTTGTTGATATTTGAAAGAGAAAAACCAACATGAGTACAGGTTTATTTTTTGTTTTTGTTCCTGCAGGATTAGATTTAAGATTGGATTTCGAAAATGGAGAAAATAAATATGTGTTAAGTTTAGCTTGCAAGAAAATGATGTACAGAAAAGTAATGAAATTTTACAAATATATCTTTGTGTGGAAATTGATATGTAGGCAACAGAAATTAAAAGAGATTTAAATATATATAAAGGGTTTTAAAGTCAAAGGATTGACTTCAGTGCACCGGGTTTTACCCCATATGGCTCGGCCTCTTTCCGCAGAAATGGCACGCCAAATGCCGAGAGTATTGCACAAAATACGAACTCCGTAGCTCCAGCAACAATCCTACGTGTCTCTTGAAACAAGTGCACTCGTGAAAAGAACGGCGCCCTCGGTATTCGAGCCCACGACCTTTGACTCACAAGGCAAATGGTTTTACCACTCAGCCACAGAATATATACTTAAATATATGTATATATATAAAATACATACAGTTCTACATTGAATGTTCTACATTGAATGTTCTACGTTGAATGTTCTACATTGAATGTTCTACATCTGAGTTGAAAGCAAACACCAGCGACAGAGATTTGTGGAGATACGTGATCGCCTACACAAGCCTGCACGGCACCTGATGATGAGAATGAGGATGTAAAGTGCCTATCACTTCACATTTCTAGACCTTAGTGTGCAGGAGGTAGGGGGTTCTCATTCCTTTTCCTCACGTTTGGAACGTCGATCGGGGAATTGAACCCATACCCTACTGAGTCGGAATTGAATTGATTACTTGATTGATAGGACCATCATCATTGCACTTGAGTGAGTAACCATGTGTGTTCTGATCTTTTTCTTACACAGGAAGATATCAGAGGTCGTGCACGAATTATGTAGTACTGATGTTAGGGTTCCGATGTAATTTTGAAGATGGCAGAATATTTTGGCGTAATCCGTTCCCCAACACATTGCCTAATCCGTTCCCAACACACTGCGTAATCCGTTTCCTAACACATTGCGTAATCCGTTTCCCAACACATTGCGTAATCCGTTCCCCAACACATTGCCTAATCCGTTCCCAACACACTGCATAATCCGTTTCCAACACATTGCTTAATCCGTACCCCAACATATTGTTTAATCCGTTCCCCAACACATTGCGTAATCCGTTCCCAACACATTGCCTAATCCGTTCCCAACACACTGCGTAATTCGTTTCCCAACACATTGCTTAATCCGTTCCCAACACATTGCCTAATCCGTTCCCAACACACTGCGTAATCCGTTTCCCAACACATTGCTTAATCCGTTCCCCAAAACATTGTTTAATCCGTTCCCCAAGACATTGTTTAATCCGTTCCCAACACACTGCGTAATCCGTTCCCAACACACTGCGTAATCCGTTCCCAACACACTGCGTAATCCGTTTCCCAACACATTGCTTAATCCGTTCCCCAACACATTGCCTAATCCGTTCCCAACACATTGCTTAATCCGTTCCCCAAAACATTGTTTAATCCGTTCCCCAAGACATTGTTTAATCCGTTCACCAAGACATTGCGTAATCCGTTCCCAACACACTGCATAATTCGTTTCCCAACACATTGCGTAATCCGTTCCCAACACACTGCGTAATCCGTTTTCCAACACATTGCCTAATCCGTTCCCAACACACTGCGTAATCCGTTTCCCAACATATTGCTTAATCCGTTCCCCAACACATTGCGTAATCCGTTCCCCAAAACATTGCCTAATCCGTTCCCAACACACTGCGTAATTCGTTTCCCAACACATTGCTTAATCCGTTCCCCAACATATTGCCTAATCCGTTCCCAACACACTGCATAATCCGTTCCCAAAACATTGTTTAATCCGTTCCCAAGACATTGTTTAATCCGTTCCCAAGACATTGCGTAATCCGTTCCCAACACACTGCGTAATTCGTTTCCCAACACATTGCTTAATCCGTTCCCCAAGACATTGCTTAATCCGTTCCCCAAGACATTACTTAATCCGTTCCCCAAGACATTGTTTAATCCGTTCCCCAAGACATTGCTTAATCCGTTCCCCAAGACATTGTTTAATCCGTTTCCCAACACATTGCGTAATCCGTTCCCAACACACTGCGTAATTCGTTCCCCAACACATTGCCTAATCCGTTCCCAACACACTGCTTAATCCGTTTCCCAACATACTGCTTAATCCGTTCCCCAAGACATTGTTTAATCCGTTCCCCAAGACATTGTTTATCCGTTCCCCAAGACATTGTTTAATCCGTTCCCCAAGACATTGTTTAATCCGTTCCCTAAGACATTGTCTGAAAAAAAAGAGAAAATCGTGGCATATCCTTTAGAGGACTTAGCCATTAACAACAGTAAATGATTCGTCGACTTTCTAGGCACCACTTATACGATCAGTAATTTGTTATTGCTTTATGAACGGTGCGGTCTATTTTTATCGTTCGTAAACATCCAAAGGAACTAATTTGCTTCACCCGTGTGGCCCTGGAGACCGTAAGGGGAGTAAATAATATCACTACTGGGCACTATATATAGCGACCTTCAAGGCATGTAGTAAGAGGCGACTGAGGTTGGAGCCTATGGATGCTACTCTAGTAAATAAAAAGCCTCGCAGAAATCGAATGTGCAGGCTTACTTGTAGGCGCACAACTAGCACAACTTACAAACGCTCAGATCATATACAGTGGTTAACAAGTGGTCGATATGGAGCGTTCAAAAAGAAGAAGAAGCTTCATACTTCCCTGCCACGGAGTTTGAACCAGGAACGCTTGGGTTGTGATCGAGCTCACTACTGCTTAAGCTACATACGATCACTTTGTCTAAGTTAATTGCATATTCTTAACAGAACATTGCGAATCAACCCCAGCTTTTTAACGCTGTTTGTGATTATTCTAAACATTAGTTCCCCATTGCCTTCTGAACGGGTGGTGCCATCGTCCTTTGTAAAAATCCACGCGAAACAATTTACAACCAAATTGTCCACAGCGGGATTCGAACACAGGACGTCGGGGTTAACAGACCGAGTCACTATCCTCTAAGCAACAGACGTCACGTCACCTCTCATTGTTTATCTACAACAATGAAAAACAAAATATGACAGAATGAATTTGTGTTAGCTTTTTTGTTATATTTCGCATATGTATGTACACATTTATACTGTAGATTGTTGACTGTTTACGAACATTGTTGATAAACGACATGCAATTTATTTTCTAGATAAGTAATGGTATATTTATCATAAGTAGACATAAATCGAAACAATAAATCAAGAATATAAATACACAACATGTATAGATTAAAACATGTTCTAGTAAGTTCTGAGCTGAAATGTCAAAGTAACTTGTTTTTGTTGCTAAAAGATTAAGACTTTGTCTAGCGTTTCAAAGGTCGTGAGTTCGAATCTGGACCACGGCGCTCTGTTTACATGTGCATTTATTCCAGAGACACTAGGATTGTTTCCAAAGCTACGGAGTTTGTGCTTTATGCAATGCTTTTGATAGGTGACGTGCCAGGGGGAGGGATGGAGATATTTAGGGTAAAAACCGGAGGAATAAAGTCAGTTCTTCGGCTTTAGGTTCTTAAGAAAACAGACATGACGCTGATTTCTCTCTCTCTCTCTCTCATATATATATATATATATATATATCTATTTCTCTCTATTTTTTTACAGCAAAGCATAATTAAAATAAATTTAAAGTAAAGGAACCGTTTTTCCTATATTGGCGTTTATTATGGAACACGATGGAATATGTACAACAGAAGTAACAAGTAGAGATCCACATTCTTCTTTGATCATTGGCACACGATTGGGGATGTGGTGAACATCATGCCGATCGGTTTTACTTCCCAGTGCGTTTCCTGGTACCCAACTAAGGCTTGGTTGAGCTGAGAGCCGTACGGTCGGGAAATACAATTCCACTCCCACTGTTTAATTGAACCCAAACGACATGTTTAACAAGCGAGTGTACTAACCACTACGCTGACGTAAGTAAAGTAAAGGAACCCTTTCATACCTCGTGGTATATATATCAATACAGTGTTAGGGAAAGCCGCTGTAGCGTAGTTGTTAGTGAAACACGTACAAAAACAAAGTACTATAGTTTTACAAAATACAGAAACAGTGACGATAAACAGCAACATTTCGACCAAAATGCCCTTATCAAGCAAACGACACATTATGCCAATTCGTATCATAATTGCACAGGAAATGTTAAAAAAGAAATAATGATACGAATTGGCAAAGCAACATCAGCTTTTAAAAGTCTAAATAAAATATGGAACTGCAAGTTATATAGTATTAAAACTAAATTACGAATTTTCAATTCAAATGTTGTATCAATCCTAACATATGCCAGCGAGAGTTGAAAAATGACTAAAGATATAGAAAGCAAGTTGAATGCATTTGAAAATAGATGTCTGCGAAAAATAATGAATATAAAATGGAACGAATTCAGGAGAAGTGATGAAATCAGAGACATGTCTGGTCAACCATTAGTAACAACTATTATAAGAAAGAGAAGATGGAGATATGTTGGACACACCTTGAGGAGAAATGATCAACGAATAACAAAACAGGCATTGAAGTGGGATGCAAAGGGTTCAAGAAAGAGAGGTCGACCTAAGGAGACCCTGAAACGAACTTTGCTGAGAGAGGCAAGAAATATCGGTCTCAGTTCCATGGAGGAGATTGAGAGAGTTGTCCAGGATAGAGCGGTATGGAGAAATTACTTGCAGGCCCTATGTAACGTATACCGGTACGAGAGGAATTATTATTATTATTATTGACGTTAAGCGTAGGGGTGGGAGCTTTAATTTACGTTCCAGTGCCAGATGGATCGCCTGTGTTATATCCGTGTTTTTTTCGTGTGGTCTTGATATTGTCTGTTCATCTTTTCTTGGTCTTCCCCTTGGACCTTGCATATCTTATATCTTTTTATTCTAGGTTGTTATTGGTAGGTTGGTTGTTTTCCATTCTCATTAAATGTCCGAAACATTGCATTTGTTTTCTTTCAATGTATTCGCTATAATACGGCCCAAACTACATCCACCATCTCGGTTCTGACGATAACACTTTGAAAAACCTAAAAGATACTAAGCATTGTTTGGAACGTTCTATTTGAAATGACATTCACTCCAACCACTCTTCTGTTCCCTATACGTTATTTCAGCCCGTCTGCCCAGCGTGTTCGTAGCGCGTTGGACTACGGGTGACTATCCTTCTGTGTGTGCGTGTTCAATTCCGCGGGATGTCAGAAAAAGCCACAGATTCCACAGATTTACGGTGTTCGTGGCACCGAACCGAAGGGTTACGATGTCCATGGCACCGAGACGAAGAGCTGAAAAGCTCAAGTGCTTCTGGATCGGAAAAAGAATTAAAAAAGTTCTTTAATATAGCATCGTCTTACAAAGAAATGTGTAGTTTACATTCAAAATGAAATGTTTGCGTGCATCAAGTTGACAGAAATGATGTTTCAACTTTCCTCATGTTTTATGAAAGAATATAATACAGAATCAGAGAGCCAACTTTTTAACAATACTCTAGCTTTTATTAACTCTGTAAAGTAATTAAGTGAGCAGGGAAAAACTACAGAAGGCAAGTCTGGTATAAAAATATCGTGCTGCAAAATAGTGGATGTGTTTAACATAAAATATAATATAGTAACAACTTAAATGTTAACAGCATAACAGCGTAAGAAATATCCTTGATATTGCCAACGTTGAAGAAGATGAAGAAGAAAAAGAAGTGAAAAGATTAAAAAAGAACTAAAAATCAAAGAAAACTGGTTGATTCAACAAATAAGAAAGAAAAAATTGAGGTATTTTGGACATATAAAAAGACATCAAAGGCTGGAGAAGACCACCATGAAAGGAGGCATACCAGCAAAGAGAAGAAGAGGAAGAAGATGGATTCAGGATGTAACTGATGGTTTGAATATGATGGCGGCAGAGGCGGGACATCTGATTTACTAGAAAGAGATTCCGGAGGACTGTTGGGGTGGCAAAGTTCTGCTCAAGACAAGCTATTTGAGGATGAGACGATGAGGAAGAAGAAGAAGTAGAAGCAGTAGAATAGTCTACAATCTTCAAGAGAGAACAACTCGTGTTTATATCTTTCCAATCGAAGAGAACGTCTTGTTTCTGTCTTAATTCTCTTCCTTCTTCAAGAGAACGTCTTGTTTCTGTCTTAATTCTCTTCCTTCTTCAAGAGAACGTCTTGTTTCTGTCTTAATTCTCTTCATTTTTCAAGAGAAAGTCTTGTTTCTGTCTTAATTCTCTTCATTCTTCAAGAGAAAGTCTTGTTTCTGTCATAATTCTCTTCCTTCTTCAAGAGAACGTCTTGTTTCTGTCTTAATTCTCTTCATTCTTCAAGAGAAAGTCTTGTTTCTGTCTTAATTCTCTTCATTCTACAAGAGAACGTCTTGTTTCTGTCATAATTCTCTTCATTCTTCAAGAGAACGTCTTGTTTCTGTCTTAATTCTCTTCATTCTTCAAGAGAACGTCTTGTTTCTGTCTTAATTCTCTTTTTTTCTTTAAGAGAAAGTCTTGTTTCTGCTCTTAGCCTTCTTCAAGAGAATGTCTTCTTTTATGTCTTAACTTCTTCAAGAGAAAGTCTTGTTTATGTCTTAATTCTTCAAGAGAAAGTTTTTATTTTATGTCTTAATTCTTCAAGACAAAGTCTTGTTTATGTCTTAATTCTTCAAGAGAAAGTCTTATTTATGTCTTATTTCTTTAAAGAGAAAGTCATGTTTATGTCTTGATTCTTCAAGAGAAAGTCTTATATTGTCTTCATTTTTCAACACAGAAAAAACCCTTTTTTCTTACGATGTTTCTCTTCATTATTCAGAAACTATAAACACCTTCATTAACAATTATCATCAAATCTTGTTATTAAAAAAAAATGATCTTAACTCTTCAGGTTAAAAAGTTTAGTTTTGAACTTGTTCTCTTCTCTTCTTGATTTTTTTCATTCTTTTCTGACACAAAATAGACTCATAAATATGTTATGTTCGTTTATTTCATCCATTTTTCTAATTTTGTTTTTATTTTCTGAACCAGTTTCCCATGTACATATTTTCAAAGAGAGAAATGTGTTTCGGAATTCAATATGATCGACAGAGGCAGCCTATGTGTAATCTAAAATGGGTGGTCTTTTTCTTCCAACGCTCCACATCAATCACTTGTTGACCCCTCTTTGTGATTTGTATATGATCTGAGCTTCAGAGAGTTTGTACGTTGTGCCAGTTATGCACATACAAGTAGACCAGTACATCCAATTTCTGCGACGTTTTTTATTTACTAGGATAGCTTCCCTAGGTCCCTACCTCAGTCGCCTCTTACGACATGCCTTGTAGGTCGCAGTGTTACTAAAGCCGTGCTCCCCTTGCGAGCTTCTGCAACATACAAGCGAAAATGATCTAAATGAGTTGGGTTTTTTTTCATTGCATCGAATTTTCCCTCATGACTCCAGCCCTGATGGTAGAAATGACAAGACACCTTTTGAGATCGTTGCAAAACAGCACGAACTACGTAGCTCCAACAGTAATCCTTGGGATCTATGAACAATGTGCACATTTCGTTTGGTCCTGATTCGAACATACAACGTTCAGAACAATATACAAACATCTCAACCACTTCACCATTAAGACACCCATCCCTTCCTGTCTAACTCGTCTGAGCCTGTTTATTAACTGATGATTAGGAACGCCGATAGCCAAGTCGGTAACACGCTTTGCTAGTAACCACATGACGTACTAGCTCCCTGGTTCGACTTCAATCTGGGCCTAAAAGATTTTCGATATACACATTCAATGTAAGCATGGAAAGCTATCCTTCACGCAAAAATCAGTCAGAGTTGTCATATAATTCACACTGACTACGTCTGAAATCGCTATTCTGCTCAACGTGCACCCTATATGGAGGGAGGTTTGAATAATTTATTGGGGGGGGGAAGGGTGAGACGACAATTAGAGAATGATAATATCACAGATATAATGAGAAATTATTTTTTCTTCCACTATCGAAAATCACAAGAAAAATTATCGATCTAGCAATCCTAACTTTGATAATTTGTCCTTGCTTTTTTTGTGTGGATAATGGTGGAAAAATTGTGATTTTTCAATGTTGCAATCCTAACTTTTCAAAGAATCATAAAACAGGCATTAAAGTGGGAAGCAAAAGGTTCAAGAAAAAAGGACGCCCTAGGGAAAACGAACTTTGCTGAGAGAGAGAGAGAGAGAGTGAGAGAGAGAGTGAGACAGAGAGAGAGAGAGTGAGACAGAGAGAGAGAGAGAGAGAGAGTGAGACAGAGAGAGAGAGAGAGGAAATAAATATTGGATTCATTCCCAGAGAAGGAATATAACAAGATTAAAATGTCTTCAGCAAAGTATACATGCTGCTTCGCCATTTTCTACTCTTAACCTGGTTCATTATGGGTTACTGTTCTATTCTTATCCACATGTTATTTTATGCGATCGACGGCATATTGTCATTACACATGGCACATTGGGCATTTCCAGTCGTGCTCTGTCCTCCGCTGCAGCAGCCATCCCAAAGTCCATTTGCTCACCGTACCCATGAGAAGTCTTATCTACATATATGTGATTGCAACTCTGTCCGCCCTTGTGGTCCCGGGCCTACAAGGAAAGCAAAGAATAATACCACTGCGACCTACAATGCATGTCGTAAGAGGAGACTTATATTGAGTCCTAGGTAAGCTACCCTAGTAAATACAGGGTGTTCAACTTAAAAACAGCATGTGAATGGAGCTAATCTGGAATATATGTATGGAAATGAGAAGGTTCAGTTATGACGTAGTATAGGTCAAGATTGTGTGATGGTGTGTAATTGTAGTGCGGAAGGGGCGATGAACAAATGTGAAGTAGGACAAGTAAGTCAGAACCGGTTTAAATAGTAAATAGACGAGATGCAATGAGTACCTGGCAAATTTCTATTTATGACTTGGGCTGCTTTTAAGTTGAACACTAAATGCGTCGCAGATCTCGGATGTGCTGGCCTAATTGTAGGTGCATAACTGTCACAACGTACAATCGCTCTTAGGATAAGATCACATACAAATCACACAGAGTGGTTAACAAGTGGTCGATATGGAGCGTTCAAAGAAGAAGTAGAAGAAACTCTGTCGTATTATTTAACCCACATTAAGTACTAAAACAACAAGTAATAGAGCATTAAGTACTAAAACAACAAGTAATAGAACATTAAGTACTAAAACAACAAGTAATAGAGCATTAAGTACTAAAACAACAAGTAATAGAACATTAAGTACTAAAACAACAAGTAATAGAACATTAAGTACTAAAACAACAAGTAATAGAATATTAAGTACTAAAACAACAAGTAATAGAATATTAAGTACTAAAACAACAAGTAATAGAACATTAAGTACTAAAACAACAAGTAATAGAACATTAAGTACTAAAATAACAAGTAATAGAACATTAAGTACTAAAATAACAAGTAATAAAATCTCTATATGTTATCTTTGTTACTCTCTTTTTTGAAATAGTTATTTGTGTTATTTTTTTTTAAATCTTCGGTTTGTTATTTTGTTTGGGAGCTAAAGAAAGTAGAGATAATCTTTTCATACCATGAGGATATTAGGGATACGGTACTATACCTGTATTTTATTGTGACGGTCAGCACATGAAGCAGTGGTGTTATTATACAACAATGAGTGCTGGACAAAGCAGTGTCCTGGGAGTGTTATTATACAGTAATGAGTGCTGGACAAAGCAGTGTCCTGGGAGTGTTATTATACAGTAATGAGTGCTGGATAAAGCAGTGTCTTGGGAGTGTTATTATACAGTAATGAGTGCTGGACAAAGCAGTGTCTGTGAGTATTATTATACAGTATGAGTGCTGGACAAAGCAGTGTCTTGGGAGTGTTGTTATACAGTAGTGAGTGCTGGACAACTGACAGCAGTAGTCTTGGGAGTATATTGGACCCACCATAGTGATGGTGCTGGATCATAGGAAACACTGTTACATAGTTGTGAGTGTTTTACAGTAGTGAGTGCTGGACAAAGCAGTGTCTTGAGAGTGTTGTTTTACAGTAGTGAGTGCTGGACATAGGAGCAGTGTCTTGGGAGTGTTGTTATATAGTAGTGAGTGCTGGACAAAGCAGTGTCTTGGGAGTGTTGTTATACATTAGTGAGTGCTGGACAATAGAAGCAGTGTCTTGGTAGTGTTATTATACTGTAGTGAGTGCTGAACAATAGGAGCAGTGTCTTGGGAGTGTTATTATACAGTAGTGAGTGCTGGACAAAGCAGTGTCCTGAGAGTGTTATTATACGATAGTGAGTGCTGGACACTACTGTAACAGTTTCACTGTTATGTCTAGGGGTATATTCATGGGCAACCCAAACCACCCCTTATTGCACTGGGTGTCCTTGAGTCTGTAGGTAAATACCTTGTTTACAAATACTTAGTTGCTGATCAGTAGTTTACAAAATCACAACGGAATTGGTTTATCCCATGGTATTCGGGGACTCCCTTAATCTCGGAAATCTCGAGACCAGGACAGGGGCCAGCTGGGATTTGGGAGGACTTGTTAGTAGGGATATAGGCAGTTGAACTTTAGATTTACAGGAGAGACGACACAAACTACTGAGGAGAGATAGTTATAGACAGGAAGAGAAAAGTTGAACTTTAGATTTACAGGAGAGACGACACAAACTACTGAGGAGATATAGTTATAGACAGGAAGAGAAAAGTTGAACTTAGATTTCAGAGAGATGACACAAACTACTGAGGAGATAAGTTATGACAGAAAGAAGACTCGAAGAGGTAACACGAGTGAGTTCCTAGTAGAAGAATATTGAGAGAGAGGAAGACTAACTTATAGTCTTATATTTTTCTGACAAAATTTAAGGAACACTAAGCTTTGAACAGTGAGGGAGATAGTCAGAAGTCAACTAGCGAAGTGAATAAGAAAATATTGCTTTCTTATACGGAGAGACCTATAACCTTCCAATTGTCTGATGAATATTGGTGTTGTTGTGAACAAACACCCAGAGACCTGATGACCAGAGAATATTGTTTTCTATACGGAGGACATATAACCTTCCAATCATCTGATGAATATTGGTGTTGTTGTGAACAAACACCCAGAGACCAGAGACTTGATGACCAGAGCATATGTTCATCAGAGACCAGACTCCCGGTTCTGAGAAGGCACTTCTACGACCTCAGGCCGACGACGTCGAACTAGTATGAGATTCAAACAAACATTAACCTTGTAAAATTACTGTATTGAATAGTGTTATTAACAAAAGGAGCTGATACATGAGAACATGTCCTAGTGTTTTATACGAGAGTGATAACAGCGTGTCCTGAGAGTATTGATGAATAGTGAGTGCTGGACAAAGCAGAGCTATGAGAGGATTATCAGAGCTAGAGAGTGTCTGAGATGCAATATCATAGACTAGACAGTGCCCGAGTGTTATTATAAGTAGAGGATTCTGACAAAGCATGTCACTGAGAGGTATTATACAGTAGTGAGGAACATATGGAAAAGCAGTGTCCTGAAGTGTTATTATACAGTAGTGAGTGCTGGACAAAGCAGTGTCCGGAGTGTTATTATACATAGTGAGTGCTGGACAAAGCAGTGTCCTGGAGTGTTATTATACATAGTGAGTGCTGGACAAAGCAGTGTCCTGAGAGTGTTATTATCAGTATGAGTGCTGGACAAAGCAGTGTCCATGAGAGTGTTATTATACAGTAGTGAGTGCTGGACAAAGCAGTGTCCTGAGAGTGTTATTATACAGTATGAGTGCTGACAAAGCAGTGTCCTGAGAGTGTTATTATACAGTAAATGAGTGCTGGACAAAGCAGTGTCCTGAGAGTGTTATTATACAATAGTGAGTGCTGGACAATAAGCAGTGTCCTGAGAGTGTTATTATACAGTAGTGAGTGCTGGACAAAGCAGTGTCCTGAGAGTGTTATTATACAGTAATGAGTGCTGGACAAAGCAGTGTCCTGGAGTATTATTATACAGTATGATGCTGACAAAGCAGTGTCCGGAGTGTTATTATACAGTAATGAGTGCTGGAAAATGACCCACAACATCATACGCAAGAAGAAAACATCCCAAAATAAATGTTTAAGAAAAATCCTGCAAATATTCTGGGGAAATAAAATTGTAAGTAAAGAACTTATTAAAAGGAACAACTGGGCATCCTTGGAAACTATTATTAAATGATGAAGATATAGCTGGATTGGTCATGTAGGGGCCTAAGCTATAGCAGCTCTGCCATTGACATAGAATAAGAAAAGAATGTCTGGACATCCAAAAGAAACATACATAAAAGCGATGCAAAGAGAGTTGAAAGATTGTGACTTGGCATTGGAAGTCATTAGTAGAGGGGCGGCAGAACAGTGGAAATCATTTCGCAGTGTTATTTTGGTTCACAATTAAGTCTGAGCTGACATGAGCGCCTTTCTCATTGAAAGAAAATATTGCTCTCACTGAGGAATTAAACCGGACCAAGTCTCTAATAAGCCAGTGCACTAAAAACAACGCTATCACGGCTTTATAGTTTGAGGCGTGGCCCACATCAATATAAGGCCAATTAGCTCAGACGAGAAATCTGAAATTCTTGTTTAATGGGGGCTGGTTTTTGACTGTAAGCCTTTTTGCAATTTTACTCAATTATAAGAGTCCTTGGTTATTTATTGATGAAAATAATTAAAAATACTGATATTCCATAGCGTTAAACTTAACTTGTAACATAATATAATATTGACTTAGCTTGTTTTTTTTATGAATTCGTTTTTATACAAAAATAGTAGATTGCGAGGTCAGCGACGACTGTGGTCTTATTTCGTTGAACTTTTACCTGATCCCGCCGGTCGTATGTTCTCGGAGGTCACGGTTTGAGGTAGGGACATTAACTTGAGTCATTGAGGTGGGAGAATAATCCTAAAAAAGGATGACAAATACTGGTACACACGCGTGTTATTACTGACATGTTCTAACGTTAGTTGGGTAACTAATGAGAGTCTTCCGCAAGATATCGCATGTTTGATCTGTAACTTTCTCTAACATTGAATAAATAAACCATGACTTAATTTTGTTTGTATATTTTTTCTGTTATCTGTACAGACAGGAAGGCACATTTGATTTAAGCGGAACTTAAAAAATGGGAGAAAGTTATATAGCATTCCGTGATAATAAATCGTTGCTAATGACTTGTTTAAGCTTCGCAGAGCTAAACGTGGATAGGATGTTAAAATTGTAATGGAATATTTACGACTTTCAACAGTCGCGTTCAGTCTACATTTAGAAAATTACTTCATACATACATAACCTTCAGAACCTCTGCTGTCTGCGACCTAAATTAAGATCATGGTTTCTGGGAAAATTTGAAAAACAAACCTTGTTTTTGACTCGGATGCTAGTTTAAAGAAAGGAAAGCAAACACAAAGATAAGTTAGGAAAGTTAGAAGCAAAAAGTCTAGATATATTGAAACAGGACGTTAAGGAAACACGACAAAGGCGTAGCTCCACCTGCATTAATTATAAACTCAGTGTCAAAGCATACAGTTTCAAAGTCTTCATTAGAAGCGTAATAAAATAGTGAAATGCTTGGACTTGAAGAGGGTTAGAAGGATCAGAGAAAATTTTAGGGGAAAAATTGAATTGAAAATATTATTTGTGCATTAGTTGATCTCTCTCTCGATCGCCTCCTAGACTGATGAACCAACTTTTATCATGAATTTTACATTTGCTTTGAGGGACTCTGTCCCTCCTTACAACTTCTCACGAAGCTCTGTGTTATCGGGCCATGTTTTTTTCTCGTGGCTGCTAACCGCTGGCAGTCTAGCAGTATATGCTCCGCTGTCATGTACGTCTTTTCACAGTGACACAGGCTAGTTGTGCCAATTGCATTAGTTGATCTGAGAGCTGCAGTAGCGTAGTTGTTAGTGAACTCGCTCTTATGCTAGTGGTCTGGGTTCAACTCCACAAGAGTTGAATTTTTTCCCGACCGTAACGGCTCTCAGGTCGACCAAGTCTCAAATGAGTACCAGGAAAAACACTGGGAAGTAAAGACAAGGAAAAACACTGGGAAGTAAAGACCAGGAAAACACTAGTAAGTAAAGACCAGGAAAAACACTAGGAACTAAAGACCAGGAAAAACACTGGAAAGTAAAGACCAGGAAAACACTAGTAGAAAGACCAGGAAAAGCACTAGTAAGTAAAGACCAGGAAAACACTGGAACTAAAGACCAGGAAAACACTGAAAGTAAAGACCAGGAAAAACACTGGGAAGTAAAGACCAGGAAAAAAACTAGTAAGTAAAGACCAGGAAAAACACTAGTAAGTAAAGACCAGGAAAACACTAGTGAGTAAAGACAAGGAAAACACTGGAAAGTAAAGACAGGAAAATAACTAGTAAGTAAAGACCAGAAAACACTGGGAAGTAAAGACCAGGAAAACACTAGTAAGTAAAGACCAGGAAAAACACTGGGAAGTAAAGACCAGGAAAACACTGGAAAGTAAAGACCAGGAAAACACTAGTAAGCAAAGACCAGAAACAATACTGAAGTAAAGACCAGGAAAACACTAAGTAAAGACCAGGAAAACACTGGAAAGTAAAGACCAGGAAAAACACTGGGAAGTAAAGACTAGGAAAAACACTGGGAAGTAAAGACCAGGAAAAACACTAGGAACTAAAGACCAGGAAAAACACTGGAAAGTAAAGACCAGGAAAAACACTGGGAAGTAAAGACCAGGAAAAGCACTAGTAAGTAAAGACCAGGAAAAACACTGGGAACTAAAGACCAGGAAAAACACTGGAAAGTAAAGACCAGGAAAAACACTGGGAAGTAAAGACCAGGAAAAACATTAGTAAGTAAAGACCAATAAAAACACTAGTAAGTAAAGACAAGGAAAAACACTGGAAAGTAAAGACGAGGAAAATCACTAGTAAGTAAAGACCAGGAAAAACACTAGTAAGTAAAGACCAGGAAAACACTAGTAAGCAAAGACCAGAAACAATACTAGTAAGTAAAGCCCAGGAAAAACACTGGGAAGTAAAGACCAGGAAAAACACTAGTAAATAAAGACCAGGAAAACACTGGGAAGTAAAGACCAGGAAAACACTGGGAAGTAAAGACCAGGAAAAACACTGGGAAGTAAAGACCAGGAAAAACACTGGGAAGTAAAGACCAGGAAAACATTAGGAAGTAAAGACCAGGAAAAACACTGGGAAGTAAAGACCAGGAAAACAGTGGAAGTAAAGAACAGGAAAACACTAGAAGTAAAGACCAGGAAAAAAATTAGTAAGTAAAGACCAGGAAAAACACTGGGAAGTAAAGACCAGGAAAAAAACTAGTAAGTAAAGACCAGGAAAAACACTAGTAAGTAAAGACCAGGAAAACACTAGTAAGAAGGACAAGGAAAATACTGGGAAGTAAAGACCAGGAAAACACTAGAAGTAAAGACCAGGAAAATACTGGGAAGTAAAGACCAGGAAAACACTGGGAAGTAAAGACCAGGAAAAACACTAGTAAGTAAAGACCAGGAAAATACTGGGAAGTAAAGACCAGGAAAACACTAGTAAGTAAAGACCGGAAAACACCAGTAAGTAAAGACCAGGAAAAACACTGGGAAGTAAAGACCAGGAAAACACTGGGAAGTAAAGACCAGGAAAAACACTGAGAAGTAAATACCAGGAACAACACTAGGAAGTAAAGACCAGGAAAAACAATGAGAAGTAAAGACCAGGAAAAACAATGAGAAGTAAAGATAGGAAAACACTGGGAAGTAAAGACCAGGAAAACACTGGAAATTAAAGACCAGGAAAACACTAGTAAGCAAAGACCAGAAAAATACTGGGAAGTAAAGACCAGGAAAACACTAGTAAGTAAAGACCAGGAAAAACACTGGGAAGTAAAGACCAGGAAAAACACTTGTAAGTAAAGACCAGGAAAAACACTGGGAAGTAAAGACCAGGAAAACACTGGAAGTAAAGACAAGGAAAACACTGGGAAGTAAAGACCAGGAAAACACTGGGAACTAAAGACCAGGAAAACACTGGAAAGTAAAGACCAGGAAAACACTGGGAAGTAAAGACCAGGAAAAACACTAGTAAGTAAAGACCAGGAAAACACTAGTAAGTAAAGACCAGGAAAAACACTAGTAAGTAAAGACCAGGAAAACACTAGTAAGTAAAGACCTGGAAAACACTGGAAAGTAAAGACCAGAAAACACTGGGAAGTAAAGACCAGGAAAACACTGGGAAGTAAAGACCAGGAAAAACACTAGTAAGCAAAGACCATAAAATATACTGGGAAGTAAAGACCAGGAAAAACACTAGTAAGTAAAGACCAGGAAAACACTGGGAAGTAAAGACCAGGAAAATCACTAGTAAGTAAATACAAGGAAAAACACTGGGAAGTAAAGACCAGAAAAAACACTGGGAAGTAAAGACCAGGAAAAACACTGGGAAGTAAAGACCAGGAAAACACTAGTAAGTAAAGACCAGGAAAAACACTAGTAAGTAAAGACCAGGAAAACACTGGGAAGTAAAGACCAGGAAAAACACTGGGAAGAAAAGACCAGGAAAAACAATGGGAAGTAAAGACCAGGAAAAACACTAGTAAGTAAAGACCAGGAAAACACTAGTAAGTAAAGACCAGGAAAAACACTGGAAAGTTAAGACCAGGAAAAACACTAGTAAGCAAAGACCAGAAAAAATACTGGGAAGTAAAGACCAGGAAAAACACTAGTAAGTAAAGACCAGGAAAAACAATGGGAAGTAAAGACCAGGAAAAACACTGGGAAGTAAAGACCAGGAAAACACTGGGAAGTAAAGACCAGGAAAAACACTGGAAAGTAAAGACAAGGAAAAACACTGGGAAGTAAAGACCAGGAAAACACTGGGAACTAAAGACCAGGAAAACACTGGAAAGTAAAGACAAGGAAAACACTGGAAGTAAAGACCAGGAAAACACTAGTAAGCGAAAGACCAGGAAAAACACTAGTAAGTAAAGACCAGGAAAACACTGGAAGTAAAGACCAGGAAAAACACTGGAAAGTAAAGACCAGGAAATCACTAGTAAGTAAAGACCAGGAAAAACACTGGGAAGTAAAGACCAGGAAAACACTAGTAAGTAAAGACCAGGAAAACACTGGAAGTAAAGACCAGGAAAACACTGGAAGTAAAGACCAGGAAAACACTGGAAGTAAAGACCAGGAAAACACTAGTAAGTAAAGACCAGGAAAACACTGGAAGTAAAGACCAGGAAAACACTAGTAAAGGAAAGACACAGGAAAACATGGGAAGTAAAGACCAGAAAACACTGAAAGTAAAGACCAGGAAAACACTAGTAAGTAAAGACCAGGAAAAACACTAGTAAGTAAAGACCAGGAAAACACTTAAGTAAAGACAGGAAAAACACTAGTAAGTAAAGACCAGGAAAAACACTGAGAAGTAAAGACCAGGAAAACACTGTAAGTAAAGACCAGGAAAACACTAGTAAGTAAAGACCAGGAAAAACACTAGTAAGTAAAGACAAGGAAAAACACTGGGAAGTAAAGACCAGGAAAACACTAATAAGTAAAGACCAGGAAAACACTAGTAAGTAAAGACCAGGAAAAACTAATAAATAAAGACCAGGAAAACACTAGTAAGTAAAGACCAGGAAAAACACTAGTAAGTAAAGACCAGGAAAAACACTAGTAAGTAAAGACCAGGAAAACACTGAAGTAAAGACCAGGAAAAACACTAGAAGTAAAGACCAGGAAAACACTAGTAAGTAAAGCAGGAAAAATACTGGGAAGTAAAGACCAGGAAAAACACTGATAAGCTAAAGACTAGGAAAAACACTAGGAAGTAAAGACCAGGAAAAACACTGGGAAGTAAAGACCAGGAAAACACTAGTAAGTAAAGACCAGGAAAAACACTGGGAAGTAAAGACCAGGAAAACACTGGGAAGTAAAGACCAGGAAAACACTGGAAGTAAAGACCAGGAAAACACTGAGAAGTAAAGACCAGGAAAACACTGGAAGTAAAGACCAGGAAAACACTAGAAGTAAAGACCAGGAAAACACTAGGAAGTAAAGACCAGGAAAACACTGGAAGTAAAGACCAGGAAAAACTAGAAGTAAAGACCAAGAAAACACTGGGAAGTAAAGACCAGGAAAACACTGGGAAGTAAAGACCAGGAAAAACACTAGTAAGTAAAGACAGGAAAACACTGGGAAGTAAAGACCAGGAAAACACTGGAAGTAAAGACCAGGAAAACACTAGTAAGTAAAGACCAGGAAAAACACTGGGAAGTAAAGACCAGGAAAACACTTGAAGTAAAGACCAGGAAAACACTGGGAAGTAAAGACCAGGAAAACACTAGAAGTAAAGACCAGGAAAACACTGGAAGTAAAGACCAGGAAAACACTAGTAAGTAAAGACCAGGAAAAACACTGGGAAGTAAAGACCAGGAAAAACACTATTAAGTAAAGACCAGGAAAAACACTAGTAAGTAAAGACCAGGAAAACACTAGTAAGTAAAGACCAGGAAAACACTAGTAAGTAAAGACCAGGAAAAACACTAGTAAGTAAAGACCAGGAAAACACTTAAGTAAAGACCAGGAAAACACTGAAGTAAAGACCAGGAAAACACTATAAGTAAAGACAGGAAAAAAACTGGAAGTAAAGACCAGGAAAAACACTATAGTAAAGACCAGGAAAACACTAGTAAGTAAAGACCAGGAAAAACACTAGTAAGTAAAGACCAGGAAAAACACTAGAAGTAAAGGCAGGAAAATACTGGAAGTAAAGACCAGGAAAAACATGAAGTAAAGACCAGGAAAACACTGGAAGTAAAGACCAGGAAAACACTAGTAAGTAAAGACCAGGAAAAACACTAGTAAGTAAAGACCAGGAAAAACTACTGGAAGTAAAGACCAGGAAAAAATGGGAAGTAAAGACCAGGAAAACACTGGAAGTAAAGACCAGGAAAACACTAGTAAGTAAAGACCAGGAAAACACTGAAGTAAAGACCAGGAAAACACTGGAAGTAAAGACCAGGAAAACAACAGCTGAGAAGTAAAACCAGGAAAAACACTAGTGAAGTAAAGACCAGGAAAACACTAGAAGTAAAGACCAGGAAAAACTGAGAAGTAAAGACCAGGAAAACACTAGAAGTAAAGACCAGGAAAACACTAGTAAGTAAAGACCAGGAAAAACACTAGTAAGTAAAGACCAGGAAAACACTAGTAAGTAAAGACCAGGAAAAACACTAGTAAGTAAAGACCAGGAAAACACTAGTAAGTAAAGACCAGGAAAAACACTAGTAAGTAAAGACCAGGAAAAACACTGAGAAGTAAAGACCAGGAAAAACACTAGTAAGTAAAGACCAGGAAAATACTGGGAAGTAAAGACCAGGAAAACACTAGTAAGTAAAGACCAGGAAAATACTGGAAGTAAAGACCAGGAAAACACTGGAAGTAAAGACCAGGAAAACACTAAAGTAAAGACTAGGAAAACACTAGTAAGTAAATACCAGGAAAACACTAGTAAGTAAAGACCAGGAAAAAACTGGGAAGTAAAGACCAGGAAAACACTAGAAGTAAAGACCAGAAAAACTGGGAAGTAAAGACCAGGAAAACACTTAAGTAAAGACCAGGAAAACACTAGAAGTAAAGACCAGGAAAACACTAGTAAGTAAAGACCAGGAAAAATACTGGAAGTAAAGACCAGGAAAAACACTGAGAAGTAAAGACCAGGAAAACACTGAAGAAGACCAGGAAAACACTGGAAGTAAAGACCAGGAAAACACTTGGAAGTAAAGACCAGGAAAACACTGGGAAGTAAAGACCAGGAAAACACTGGAAGTAAAGACCAGAAAACACTAGAAGTAACCAGGAAAACACTGGAAGTAAAGACCAGAAAACACTGAGAAGTAAAACCTAGGAAAACACTGGAAAACACTGAGGAAGTAAAGACCAGGAAAACACTGAGAAGTAAATACCAGAAAAATAGAAGTAAAGACCAGGAAAACACTGAGAAGTAAAGACCAGGTAAAACACTGAGAAGTAAAGACCAGGAAAAACACTGGGAAGTAAAGACCAGGAAAACACTGGAGTAAAGACCAGGAAAACACTGGGAAGTAAAGACTAGAAAACACTAGGAAGTAAAGACCAGGAAAACACTGGGAAGTAAAGGCGAACGGCGTGATATTTATCACATCACTCATCTTGTGCCGACGGTCGGGGCCTAATACCGTATTACCCAGATATCTCGTACCACGTGGTATAAAATGGGTTAATTTACTTTCCCTTACTATTAGTTGATCTAGGAGGTTAAGATTTAATCTTGATTATTATCCTATTCTGCACACATCTGCTCTTACACTACACTATAGGAGTGTCGATAGTCAAGTATATAACACGCTTTGCTAGTACCTATGCCCAGTGCTCATTTTTTATTCGAGACCAACTTCAAGGACTCAAAAATTTCATGCAGACGATTGGGCTACATGGCTCCTAATCCTTTACGTGGTAATCTAAATTACAAGTACCTCCGAAGTCGAAGTATAATTCGCCTGAATGATGAGATACACTGATGATAAAGAAAGCTAGTCTTCACGCAAAAATCAGTCAGATGTACCCCATTCGGAGCCCTGACTACGTCTGAATTCATAGTGGAAAATCAGATCAATACTTGGCGATCTACATTAAAAGTACATCTGAAGCCGGAGAAGACTGTGGGTAAAAAAAATCTGCCGAGCAAAAGGGGTAAGTCCTCTCTCTTTAGCCTGTTACGCCCTTGGCGTTTAGGGCAGCAACAAACGTACACCATTCTTCTCTGTTCATGGCCTTCCTCTGTATTGTGTTCCAGCTATGATTCATTTCCTTCAGCTCTTGCTCTATCATTCTCCTCCAGGTCATCTTGGGTCTTCCACGCTTTCGCCTACCCTCTGGAGTCCATCTTAGTGCAGTTTTCGTGTCGGAGCCACTCTCCATGCGCATTACATGTCCAATCCATCTCCAGCGTCGTCTTCGGATGATAGTGCCCATATTCTCTTGTTGGCATCGTGCAAGCAATTCTTGATTCGAGATAGTAGTCGGCCAGTACACGCGTAAGATTTTTCGCAGTAAAAGGGATAAGTGTTTTGCTTAAAATACTTTTGAAAAATCAGCATAAACTGCAGGCCTTAGTAGGGACGAACTGGGTTTCTGAATAATTTGAACTATTCGAACAATAGAACACATTTTTGGAAAGGTTAGATTGCCGAATTATTTAGCAGGTATTAAAAAAAAAACAATCTAAAAAAAAAAACGCATGGACTGATTATAGTTTGTTTTTGAAATACAGACTTTGTTGTTCAGTGGTATATGTTTCCAGAGATCTTCAAATATATATATGGCAAGTGATTATCATTATGATTGATTAGTAAATAATGTCTTTGGATATGTTAACCCCCAGCACCAGCTCAATTAGAAGATATAATTCTTCCAAATGCAACTGCTCTCACATATCTTGAAAGTGTTATCAGCAACGATGGAGGAACTTGATCTGCCATTAAAACCAGATTGAAAGAGGCACGGAGTGCATCAATACCCCTTCAGACGATCTGGAAATCAGCCCAACACAGCATTAGAACGAAGAATAATATAAGCCACAGCTGTTTGCTATTAACTTTACTGTATATATCAAATAACTAGATCGCTTGTGTGTTGTGTCAGGGCCAGCAAGGGAAGCAAAGAATAGTACCACTGCGACCTACAAGACGTGTCTACAAGAATGTGCTGATGTAGGACATAGGGAATATACCCTAGTAAATAAAACGCATCGCAGAAATCGGATGTAATGGCTTACTTGTAGGCGCTTATCTGGCAAAAGCGTTCAATCGATCTTAGGCTTGAATCACATACAAATCATAATGAGTGATTAATAAGTGGTCGATATGGAGCGTTTGAAGAAGAAGACTTATATATCAGATTGCTGGATAATGACAGAATTAGGTATTTCTAAACTTCAATCCTTTTATACAAATTGTCTACGGAAGATCTTACGCGTGTTCTGGTTGAAACCTATCACTAACCAAATACTGCCCTTTGTCTCTGCGGTTAAGTGGTTGAACTCTTTGCTTTGTGAGTGAAAGGTCGTCGGTTCGAATTCGGACCGCGACGTTCTGTTCACAAGTGCAGTTTTTTCTAGAGACTTCTAGGATTGCTGCTGGAGCTACGGATTTCGTGCTTTGTGCAATACTCTCGACAGGTGGCCTGCATTTTCTGCCTAAGAGGGACCGAGTCATATGGGTTAAAACCCGGTGCAATGAAGTCAATCTTTCGGCTTTAAAACCCTTTAAAACCAAATACTGCATACACAGTGTCAACAAGCGATAATAAATGCCATCATCCAAAAGAAGGTGGAAATGGATCGGGCGTATGATACGCGTAGAGACTAACTCTGTCATAAAAACTGCACTGAGATGGACTTCAGAGGGTAAACGAAAAATTGCAATTCTCAAACCGACCTGTTGGAGAACAGGAGAAGAGGATCTGATAGAAATGAATCACAACTGGAACACAACACAGATGAAGGTCAAAAGTAGAGAATAAAGGTGAGCATATGTTGCTGTCCTAATCACCAGGGGCGTCACCTGCTACATAGAAAGTTTTGTCTATGCTGTAGGCGAAGTGCGGAAACAGACACATCTGATATGATCAGAACGAATCAGATCAGATCTGGAGAAAACCGAGGGACGCTGCGGTGATACGTAATAAATGGGATTTTCAGGACAAAGACTCGTATGTATTTTATTACATAAAAAAGTTAATTGTATATCCTTTACAGGACTTTGCGAATCAACTTCAGCTTTTTAACGCTGTTTGTGATTTTTCTAGACATTATTACGTTCAGTAGTTTGCCATTGCTTTCTGAACGGGTGGTGCCATCGTCCTTTGTAAAAATCCACGCTAAACAATTTGCAACCAAACTGTCCGCAGCGTGATTCGAACTCAGAACGTCGGGGTTAATAGACCAAGTTACTATCCCCTAAGCCACAGAAGGTAGCGTACTGACACTAAATGGTGGCACAGAGGAAGATATAAAATCACGTCTAAGTAAGGCCAGAACCGCTTTTGCCAGAATGAAACCAGTATGGAAGTCCAAAATCTACAATAGGACCACAAAGCTTAAACTCTATAAAAGCATTGTTTTGCCAGTTTTGCTCTACGGATCGGGGTGTTGGAGGATGACCAAAGGAGATACTAGCAGGCTGTCAGTTTTCCACCACTCTTGTCTTCGCAGAATCTTGGGAATCTTTTGGCCAGTAAAATATCCAATAACCAACTACTCCAAGACACAAGACAAGAGGCAATGAATGACATACTCAAAAAGAGAAGATGGAAATGGCTCGGACATGTTATGAGAATGAGACAAGAAATGCCTGCAAGGATAGCCCTCACTTGGACACCAGAGGGAAAGAGAAAGAAAGGCAGACCACGGACAACATGGAGGCGCATGATGGAAGAGGAACTGGACACCGCATCTCTGACGTGGGGCTCTGCGCTGAAGGTTGCACGGGACAGGAGAGCATGGAAAGTCCTTTCTGAAGCCCCATGTGTCACTAGGCATGACGGGATTAAGTAAGTAAGTAAGTCACAGACGCCACCATAGTATCACATAAGCAAGCAAAAATGAATAATAAAATAATATTTTATGATTCATTATGTGTTTCTGTATTGTCAATAAAGAAAACTTATAGTCGATACGTTGGATTTTTGTTATGCTGTAGGCGATGCACGGAAATCTACACATCTACGGATCAGATCAGGTCTGGAGAAAACCGTGGTGAGGATGAGGTAATACTGAGTAACTGGGAGTTTTGGACAAAGACACTCAAAGAAACTAAAGTTTAAAATTTGAAAATTAGAAGTTGGACAAAAAATGGAATCGTTTTGTCAATGTTTAAGAAAAGTGTTAATTATGAAAATGTGTTTTTAAAGTGAAAAGTAAATAACGTGCTAGTACTCACATGAATGGGTTCAAGCCATGTTAATCAGTCCACATTCTTCGAATCACAAATAGGACAGACAATTTTGTACAATTTTCTTGTATTCAGATGCTGGGATGGTGATCTTGACTGATTATCCTGAAAATTTAAACATATTTTAAATTTGTTGGTTGGTTTGTTAATTCGTCAGTCTATCAATAAGCCAGAGTAGATTAGTTAGTATGTTAATTAGATGAGAACTAGCAGGTTTTTTGTAAGAACCCCAGAAGAAGCAGCGGAAGCAATGAATATAATTAACAATTAGACAGTGTACAAGTATATATACAGAAAGAACTCAAAAATCAAAGAAAACTGGCTGATGCTACAAATAAGAAAGAGAAAATTGAGATATTTTGGACATATAAAAGACATGAAGGGCTGGAGAAGACCATCATGGAAGGAGACATACCGGTATGAGAGAAGACGACGAAGACCACGGAGAAAATGGATTCAGAATGTAACTGATGGTTTGAACATGACGGCTGCAGATGCAGGACATCTGGTCTATGAGAGAGCGAAATTCCGAAGGACTGTAAAGGAACCATTTTATACCCCGTGGTATATAGGGTAATACAGTGTTAGGCCTGTATTTTCATTGACCGTCGGCACACGATGGGTGATGTGGTCAGCATCACGCCGGCCGTCTTTACTTTCCCAGAGCATGTCCGGTACCCAGTTGAGGCTGGGTCGACCTGAGAGCCGTCGCGGTCGGGAACAATTTCACGCGCACTGCGGGAGTTGAGCCCAGACCACCAGCCTTGAGAAGCGAGTTCACTGACAACTACGCTACCGCAGCTCTCTAAAGGACTGTTGGGGTGGCAAAGTTCTGCTCAAGAAAGATATTTAATTGTGATGATTAGTTGATCCAGGACTTTATGGTTTGATGGTTTACACATGTGTTTGTCTATATCGCCCATTAACTTAGTATTACCGCAGCCTCCCCCACGATTTTCTCCAGATCTGATCTGATCCATTCGGATTACCTAGATTTGTCGATTTTCATATATCGCCTACGTCAATATACTGGAGGAAATGTGAGCAAGTATAGACGATATCTCTCCCCATCCTCGATCACCGTCCAGACGGATGTACCAGATGTTCCCATAATCCTATTCATCTGGAAATCTAATTCATGCAGCCTTAGCATTGGTGTATTTTACGTCACATCTTCAGCACCATTTGGAGCTCTGGTGCTTATCCTTCGGCGATGTGTCCGGTTTCAGTCAGCGTTTACTCGGTTCGCTCTCCGTTCTGTAGCCATCTAGTATTTTTACGGTGCGGGTTGCTAGCCCCACGTTCAGCCTTCTGAGTCACCTCTTACAACATTCGTGGTACGTAACAGTGGTTCTATTCTTTCCACCCCAATTTGGGCCCCGGTAACCACTCGTGCGGTATAGAAAATGTACACGATACACGTGGTAATATAGGAAACATAAACATATTAACACAGAAATATTGATTGAGAGAGCAATACATAATTTATAATGACACTAGTTTTACTATAGAACTCTGCATTGCTATAGAACTCTACTCCAGAACCATTTTCTGACCGTAATTGCTTGCAGGTCACCTCAGCTTCAGTTGTGTACCAGAGAAACACTGGGCAGAAAAGGTGAGTCGCTGCATGTGGACAACATCACCTAACGTGAGCTGTACGTAAACAATAGGGTCTTACACAGTATTACCTAATATACCTTATGGTATTTACAGCTGGGTCTAATATTTTCTATTTAAAATTGTACATTTATTTAATTTTGCAAAATAATAATTAATAATCATTTTAAAATGAGATCTATGCAGTGGCGGCTCGTGATCCTTTTTGTTGGTGGGGCCAGACTCAAATTTTCGGGGAAAATCATGGTTTTGGGTTAGGTTATATTTTAATTTATTAACTAATAAAAACACGTTACACATTATTTTTGGTGGGGCCCGGCCCCACTGCCCTTATTGACGAGCCGCCACTCGATCTATGCATTATATATAAAAAAAACGAAAAATTAAATGTGTCTGTTTTGAAAAGCAACGTAATTTTTATCCGATTTTAAAATGAATGTTTCGTATTTATAGATGGACAGAAAAAAAAGAAAGAACACTGATGTCCTGAAAGAACTAAATGTTAAAGAGAATTGGCAGATAAACAACATACAATACAGAAAAATTACATACTTTGGTCACATCAAGCGTCACAATGGCCTGGAAAGAACAATAATAGAGGGCAGGGTCCCAGGGCGCAGAGGCAGACCAAGAAGAAGATGGCTACAAGATATTAAAGAAACCATGAATATGACCATCGACGAAGTGGGTGAACTAGCTAGAGACAGAGTGAATTTCAGATGGCTGCAAAGTGAGTAACGTCCTATAAAGGATACGCACCTTGACGATGAATTATAAATGGCGCAACTGCGTGTTCCCTGCTTACCGCTGTACATGCTCACTAACCTAGTGTAATGGCTGCGGGAACACGATACACAATGAATACATTTTAAAACCAACGTAACTAACTAATAACGTTGTATAGAAAAAACGTAAAGAAAAAATGTAAATAGTAGAAAATAGTCTCGTTGATCTAACCATTTCTGAAAGAATAAGACGATGAAAGATTGTGATTGAAGAATTTAACACTTCCATCTTAGTCATTTGACAGGTAAACTGACAATATGTTTTATAATTCAGATTGCCTCCATGTGTTGTAGAGGGTCGCAAGGGGAGCAATGAATAGTACCACTGTGACCTACAAGAGGTGACTGAGGTAGGGTCCCAAGGAAGCTGCATTAATAAATAAAAAGTGTCGCAGAAATGGGATGTGCTAGCACATTTTAGGCGCATAACTGGCACAAAGTACAATCGATCTTAGGCTAAGATCACATACACGTCACACATAGTGGTTTAATAAGTGGTCGATATGGAGCGTTTGAAGAAGATAATTCCGATTGGAAGAATGAGATTCAATTTAAAAAGACACTTCGCCCGAGTGGTTACCGGGGCCCAATTTTGGGGTGTAAAGAATAGAACGGCTGTTACCTGCCACGCATGTCGTAAGAGGCGACGAAGGAGGTTTGGATGAAATCGGATGCATGTGTCCTAAACGTGTAGAAGTCTATGCATTTAAGGGCCTACCAAACCAATGTGCAACGTATACACGTTCTTGGCAAAGATCAAACATATCACAAAGAGTGATTAAAATTGGTCGTAAAGAACGAACGCAAAGAAGAAGAAGATAAAGACACTAAGTTGGATGAAGTAAAACTTACAGACCTTCATAAATGGATGTTTACGTAGAATGAGGGACTGATATGGTATTATAAGATTACGAACGAGCAACTCAGAAGAGAGAACTAAGCAAGAAAGGAAGCTGGCGATGGAAAGGACATACATTGAGACGACCAACCTGAAGCATTGCAAGACATGCACTATTTTGGAACCCACAGGGAAAAAGGTGGAGGGCAAGGCGTAGACAAACCTGTAGAAGACAGTTGGAGGCTTATATTAAAATGATAGGTAAGAGATAGAAATAATTGGAAGGGATGGCAGGAGAGAGGAAAAGCTGGAAGAAGTTTGTTGAAGACCTGTGCTCCGCTGGGAGTTGAAAGGAGAAGAAGTAAGTAACACTTACGAAAGAAAACTAAAAAGGGAAGGAATAATTTTTTTTAGAACGCATCTATAGAGAACGAGGTGGATATTGCGTACATCGTTCTTTTAGGTGCGCAATATCCTACAGTCAATGCCGGCTCATCAAAGATACAATATCGATATATCACAATAATGATTGAATATTCTCATTAGTCCTGCAGGTAGTACGGGAGGGTACACAGTGTGTGATCAATATTGCAAATCATTCACAGAAAATCGACTGCGTGAACTAGATTTTCCCACTTGTATCGTATATGCATTAGATCGATTCTGATTAATGCATAAGTATATCAAACGATTCTGCAAACGCGATTCTAGTGATTTCGATGTTATTAGTCGTGAATGGAGTTGTCGACCAGGGAGATATATTTGTTGTGTCCTAAGTTGGATCACAGCCAATAAAATTAGGCCAGATAACTGGCCGGGGAAACCCTGACCTCGTTTTGAGTTGAGGGTAAGATTTTGTATATGTTTGATAGAACACTGCAAGCTTTTTTGCTGTCCTAAGTTGGATCACAGCCAACTATAAATTAGGCCAGATAACTGACCGGGTAAACCCTGACCTAGTTTTGAGTTGTGGGTTAGATTTTGTATATGTTTGATAGAACACTACACGCTTTTTTTCAATTTTACTCAATTATATGAGTCTATGGTTATTTATTGATGAAAATATTCATAATATTGATATTCCTTATTGTTAAACTTAACTTGTTGCATAATACAGGGTGTTCAACTTAAAAGCAGCCCGTGAATGGAGCTAATCTGGCATATATGTATGGAAATGGGAAGGTTCAGTTATGACGTAGTATAGGTCAAGGTTGTGTGACGGTGTGCAATTGTAGTGCGGGAAGGGGCAATGAACAAATGTGACGTAGGACGAGCTAGTCAGAACCGGTTTAAATAGTAAATAAACACAACTCAATGTGTACCTGGCAACTTTCGAATTGTCAATGGGGCTGCAATTATCTTGAACATCCTGTATAACCTTGATTTAGCATGTTGTGTTGACTTTCAAATGAATTCGTCTTTATACAACAATACTGGAATGCGAGGTCACGCCACGGTTGTGGTCATATGTTCTAAAATTTTTACCTGAGTCCGCTGGCCGTATTTAGAGTTTGCTGTGGTTGGATGTAGGTTGTGTTTGTAAAGTATGAACCAGAAGTCCTTTCATCAACACTATTCTTTGTTCTTTTGTTTTTTTTAGTATTCCTATATTCTTCACTTTTCCATCATTTGTCGGCATTACTTTGTTTCCATCACATTTCTATCAACCATCATTGTACCATCATTTGTCGGCATCACTTTGTTTCCATCACATTTCTATCAACCATCATTGTGCCATCATTTGTCGGCATCACTGTGTTTCCATCACATTTCTATCAACCATCATTGCGCCATCATTTGTCGGCATTACTTTGTTTCCATCACATTTCTATCAACCATCATTGCGTCATCATTTGTCGGCATCACTTTGTTTCCATCACATTTCTATCAACCATCATTGTACCATCATTTGTCGGCCTTACTTTGTTTCCATCACATTTCTATCAACCATCATTGTACCATCATTTGTCGGCATCACTGTGTTTCCATCACATTTCTATCAACCATCATTGCGCCATCATTTGTCGGCATCACTTTGTTTCCATCACATTTCTATCAACCATCATTGTACCATCATTTGTCGGCATCACTTTGTTTCCATCACATTTCTATCAACCATCATTGTACCATCATTTGTCGGCATCACTGTGTTTCCATCACATTTCTATCAACCATCATTGTGCCATCATTTGTCGGCATCACTGTGTTTCCATCACATTTCTATCAACCATCATTGTGCCATCATTTGTCGGCATCACTTTGTTTCCATCACATTTCTATCAACCATCATTGTGCCATCATTTATCGGCATCACTGTGTTTCCATCACATTTCTATCAACCATCATTGTACCATCATTTGTTGGCATCACTGTGTTTCCATCACATTTCTATCAACCATCATTGTACCATCATTTGTCGGCATCACTGTGTTTCCATCACATTTCTATCAACCATCATTGTGCCATCATTTGTCGGCATCACTTTGTTTCCATCACATTTCTATCAACCATCATTGTACCATCATTTGTCGGCATCACTGTGTTTCCATCACATTTCTATCAACCATCATTGTACCATCATTTGTCGGCATTACTTTGTTTCCATCACATTTCTATCAACCATCATTGTGTCATCATTTGTCAGATCACTTTGTTTCATCACATTTCTATCAACCATCATTGATACATCATTTGTCTGCCTTACTTTGTTTCCATCACATTTCTATCAATCATCACTGTGTTTCTATCACATTTCTATCAACCATCATTGTACCATCATTTCTGATCGAACTTCCATTCATCAATCTGCCATCATCCTTGACCGCACCATCGTTTATGACCTTATTATCACCCACATGTTTACCATCATTTTTCGTCATGCCTTTATCAATCACTTTATCCCAATGTATGTGCGATCAAGTTCCTAGTCATATAGAGTTGAACAATGAAAGGTAGGTCTACTTTTCCTGCGAATATCAACTAAGTTTAGGGAGTTAAAAACCGAGAAGAAATAACTGGAAAACAGCTGCCTGATAAAAATGAATTACAAATTGCAATATAATATTTTACAAACTTTCAGCATCTTCAAAATATATAGTAGACACTAGCCGATGCTACGATGTTCGTGCACTTCTGCTGAGGTATCTTCTTCTTCTTTTTCTTCTTCTTCTTTTGTCGTCACACTGCTACCGGGATATTGTCCGGTGTCGTGATTTTCTGTTTTTGTCTTGAGCTGTTCTGGTGGCTTGGGTGATTGTTATTTTTGCTCTTTCACAGGATTCTGCAATGCCATCTAACCATCTTTCTCGAGGTCTTCCTCTCGCCTTCTTTCCTGATATTCTGTTATAGAAGACTCTGTATATTGTGAAGTTTGAATGCATTCTTATTAAGTGGCCAACACACTTCATTCTTTGTTTCTCAATGTAATCAAGCAAAAGCAAGGTTTTGTGCCAGCTTTCTTTCTTATGCTGATGTTGGTGACTCTGTCTTTTCTGGTGTTGTTGATAACTTTTCGCAGGCAGCGTATTTCACGTCTAATTATTTTTTGTGACTGCGTTTTACTCATTGTCCATGTTTTGCTCTAGTAACACAATGTAGGTATGAAAATGATGTTGATCATCTGTTGTTTAGCTGTCAGTGAAATGTTTTGGGTGCCTTAACAATGGGGCTAGCTGGTGGGTTACAGCATTTGCTTTTTGCACTCTAGCATCTATCTCTCTATCTAATCTTCCGTCTTCTGTGAATATGCCTCTTATGTATTTGAATTCTTTCCCTTGGTTTATTTTAGTGCGATTGACATGGATGTCTAGTTTATTATGTTTTCTCCCCATATTCATTATTTTTGTATTAGCGTTGTTAATTTTCATATCATGATTTATACAATTTTTGTTTAAAGTGTCAATATGATGTTGTAGATCTTGTTCATTTTGATGTATCAGGCACTGATCATCTGCAAAAGGCAGTTTATTTATTTTATCATTTTCTGAATTTTACTCTTGAGTTATTTTATCCATATATGCAATAAAGAGTAGGGTGAGGTATCCTGTGAAAAAATAAGACCTGAGCAAATATGATTATTAATCGATCTACACTGATGATTTTCCTAACAATCACTCAAATCAATCAGTCAATAAATAAATCAATTCATTCTCTCTTACTTAACTCTTCTAAACTTTCAATAAATCTTCTATTTCAAGCGACTTATTGTACTACAATTTCCCGTTGACTTAAAATATCCCTTTATGGCATGTATACCTGACATATAACCCTTGTTTAACACAGCATCTATACAGTAACTCAAAATGGCATCATCAATTTCGCCACATGAAACTTCTACAAAACAATAACTCGCCACGTCCTCCATTTAAGTAATAATTTCATCGCACTGCTTAATTGCGAGCTTCTAAATGATTAGAACAGGCCGTGATTGTGATCGGTACCAGGTATATATCGTGTAATCTATATACAGCCCTAATCGATAGTTGATCACACATTAGAACGGCTGATTGCATCTGATTACCAATGCCTGCTTGTGATAATGTTCCTCTTAATTATTGATTTTTCTCTATGGGTATACGCTAGATTTAGCAGTTCTTTTTTGAGATTTCTCTGTTTATTCGTGAACATTCTTGTTATTTGTAGTATTTATGTGGTCATCATCATTATCACGATCATCATCATTACCATCAACGACATCACCGTCATTGATTTTGTTATTTTTGTAATCGAAGTTTCGAATTGCAACTGGTAGTGGCTACCAGAGGTTTTATGTCAGTTTATAGGTAAAACAAATGTGGAGGTTTTAAATCAGGCCTGCACACAAGAAACCTTATCAAAAGAATAAGAATCCGACAATCAAGGTTCTTCGGGCATATAATGCGAAGAGAAGGTTGAGAACATTTGGTGACTTCAGGGAAGGAGAGATCGTGGAAGACAGAGGGAGAAGATGTTGGATGGCCTGACATCATGGTTCGACAAAATATCGACGTCAGAACTGATTACATGCACCAAGCAAAGAGAGTTGTGGAGAGACATGATCGCTACGCCGGAGGCAGGCACGGCATTTGATTGAGGGCTACCGAAGTATTAGGGTAGCGTTACACATGTGTGTTTATATGTGTGTTTATATGTGTGCTTGCTTATATGTGTAAAAATGTTATAAAGGTCAAGGATTGACTTCCCAGCACTGGGTTTCCCCGAATGGCTCCGTCCCTATCGGCATATATTTTATGCCATCTACCGAGAATGTTGTACATAGTACTTATCATTTTAGGACCGTTAGGAACTTATTGTTTGTCTCTACATGTTGAAGTAAAATTCTCCATCTCTCTTATATTCTTTGCTTGATAAAGGCATTTTGGTCGAAACGTTGCTGAGTATTGTAATTGTATTTTGTAAAACTATAGTACTTTGTTTATACGTGTTTCGCCATTGCTACAAAATACAGAACTAAGTGTAGAAATACTAACATCGACGGCATCAATCATCAGTGAGCTAGGGAGTGATTGATTGATTGATTGATAGGACCATCATCATTGCACTTCAGTGAATAACCATGCGTGCTCCGATCGCTTTCGTACACAGGAATATTTCAGCTGCAGTGCACAAACTCCGTAGCGACGGCGAGGATCCCCGATGTAATTTTTAAGATGGTTAAGATATTAATGTAGGCATTTTATTTTTACTCTGTCAAAATAGAATCCAGTGTAATGCAAAAGAAGTCAAAGCCGACGGAGGGACTTCAGGGCACTGGGATTTACCCTATATAGCTTAGTCCCTCTAAACAGAAGTTGCACACCACCTGCCAAGAGCACTATACAAAGCACAAACTCCGCAGTTTACGCAACAATCCTAGGGTTTCTGAAAAATTCACTAGTGAGCTCAACGGCACGGATCGAATACGAACCTATACCTTCGGAACACAGGACAAATTCTTAACCACTTAGCCACAAAGACCACCTCCCTTTTTTACCTATGGAGTCATAAGACCTTTCAGGCTGAAATTGAAATTCCCGGAAATATGAACCCTTACTTCACTCAACCCTTGCATTTTTGTATTGATAGATAATGACAAAATTCATTTTAAAATTCACACAACGAGCTTATATTATGTCACAACATGCAAAGAACGAGCTTATATTACGTCACAACATGCAAACAATGAGCTTATATTACGTTACAACATGCAAACAATGAGCTTATATTACGTCACAACATGCAAACAACGAGCTTATATTACGTCACAACATGCAAACAACGAGCTTATATTACGTCACACCATGCAAACAATGAGCTTATATTACGTCACAACATGCAAACAACGAGCTTATATTACGTCACAAATCAAATTTAACGCTAAAGAATATCAGTATCATAAACATTTGTCATCAATAAATAATCACGGACTCATATAATTGTGAACAATTGCAATACAACTTACATAATTCTATCAAACATAACTAAAAGACGACCCATATCAAAGTGAAATGTGGATTTTCTGACTGAGTGGATCGGTTTAATTTCACATGGTGGTCACGCCCTTGAAAAGGTTCTAAATCACGGATTGACTTTATTGCACCGGGTGTCCTCATACGAATCGATCCCTCTTCAAAGTAATGATACGCCTTCTGTTAAGGTTACTGCGTACTCACGTTCTCGGTGCAAACCACACAGATCACGAAGAGTGATTAACTTGATTGATAAGAACCAACGCAAAACAACAAATAAATAAACCAATAAACAAATAAACAATCAAGTGCACGAAGTTCAGCAACCGTATGCAAAAGTGTCATTAATGTTATACGCGCATTTCCGACATTATTTAAAAAAACAATAATACAACTATGTCTACATTTCTTGTTTATTTCATGACACCATTGCAGTATCAACATTGGCCCTCATGTATGAGCTGGGATAATACGCCTTTGAATGAGACTTGACATCAAATGGCATATGTGTGCGTTTACCGTAAAAACAAATGCTGTATCAGACTTGCCAAATATGCCTCAAACATCAAAGGAAACCGTTATATTACAAAATCCAGGTTTCCTATAGCAATTTCTTCCATCAGACATTTGCGTCGGTATAATTCTAAGATTGTGTGCAAAGTTTCGCTACTGTGAAATAGATAGTTTTGCTACAATTCGCATTGGACTGTGGGCATGAGTTGTTGAACGGACTATAGTATTATAGTCTGTTTACAAATGTTTGCTAATTTTTTTCAACAAACGGAAGAATTACTAATGAAATTCAACTATCTAACTATGTTACCGGTGTCATGTTAAGTTATCTACCTGTTAATATTTCATCCTAGTGATCTGTAACTATATAGTGTGCGGTGTTGATGAAGTATTTCAACCAACTAAATATACAATTGAAATGTATGATATAAATAAGCTAGGACAACAGATGGAGTGGGTCTGTGGTAGTGGCTCGATCATAACGCAAGAGTATTTGGTTCAATCTCTGCAGCGGGCAGCTTGGAAGCAAATTTGTTACAGTGGAATTTTACGACCAGTAAAAATAGACCTCACCGTTCAGAAAGCAATGACAAACCACTAAACGTATAAATGGTGCCTAGAAAATCCACGACTCGTTTACTGGGGTTGATGGCTACACCCTGTAAAGGATATGCTTCAGTTTTCATTATTAGAACATCATATTGAGTTTAGTTTCAGTTTAAGTTTGAAATATCTATCTTCATTGCACTCCGGACATGTCCACAGGTGATCCGATCTCTTTCACAATATCTCCAACAGCGTCCAGTGACTGACCGTATCAATTCGATTTTGATTGATAAGCCTACTCATATACCCGTTGTGCTGTTCTTTTCTTGCTATTCCAATCTTCAATTCCAACTCCTGCATTCTAGTAGTTGACGTAAGTAAAAAGTAAAGTAAAGGAACCTTTCATACCTCGTGGTATATAGGTCAATACAGTGTTAGGCCTGTATTTTTCATTGACCGTCGGCACACGATGGGTGATGTGGTCAGCATCACGCCGGCCGCCTTTACTTTCCCAGAGCATGTCTGGTACCCATTTGAGGCTGGGTCGACCTGAGAGCCGTCGCGGACGGGAAAAATTCCACGCACATTGCGGGAGCTGAACCCAGACCACCAGCCTTGCGAAGCGAGTCCACTAACAACCACGCTACAGCGGCTCTCAGTAGTTGACATGGATTGCTTTAAATGAAATCTTATGTGCGACCACACTCTATGAGGGCGTTCAATGTGTCAGCTCTATCCATTGGCTGGCCCGCTGGTCATGGGGGCAAAGTCAGCAGGCCTGTCATCTCTCTCATTACCAACGACACCCATATGCCCTGGAACAAAGATATGTGTAATTCTGCAAATTGTTGACGCTTGTAGTGATTCATTATATTGCCTGCGTACCGAACCGGCCTCTAACTTGCGGATCATACTCAATGAATCACCCAGAATGCACACACGAGTATAGTTTTGTAACTCAAGCCAGAGTAGTACATTAGTCACCGCCAGTACCTCTATTGCTATTAGACTAAGGCTAGACCCCTGTTAAATGGCGTTTCAATCAATCATGTACCATGTCCGCCGACATATGATATCATGTCTCGCCCCAACTATCTGTCTCTCCTTTGTGTAGTTAATCAGTTCTGACATCGATGTTTTGTCGAACAATGATGTCAGACCATCCAACATCTTCTTCCTCAGCCTTCCACAATCACTTCTTCCCTAAATTTTACTCGCTATCACCAAATATTCTATCCCACATCTTCGCATTATATTCCCAAAACATCGTGTCTGAATCTTATCCTTTTGATAAGGTTTCTTTGTATCCAGGTCTGGTTTAAAACCTTACCATTTGTTTTCTTCGCTGTCCGTGGAATTTTCAGTATTCTTCTGTAAAACCACACCTCTGTGGCTTGAAGCGATTTAATTCATTGCTTGTTCATTGTCCATGATTCGCTGCCAATCATAAATATTGGTTCAATATAGCAGTGAAGTACTCATTTCCTCAGTGTCATTGGTAGTTAAATTCACGCATTATGTGTTTTTCGTTTTCAAACGTGGTTAACGATACAGTCTTCTATAACAGAACATCCGGAAAGAAGGCAAGAGGAAGACCACGAAAAAGATGTTAGATGACATAGCAGAATTCTGTCAAAGAGCAAAAATAATAATAACCCAAACCACCAGTACAGCGCAAGACAAAAACAGAAAACCACGACACTGAACAACATCCCAGCAACAGTATGACGACAGAAAATCACGACACTGAGCACAACCCGGTAGCAGTGTGACGACAGAAAACCACGACACTGAGCAACAACCCGGTAGCAGTGTGACGACAGAAAACCACGACACTGAGCAACAAATCGGTAGCTGTGTGACGACAGAAAACCACGACACTGGACAACAATCCGGTAACAGTGTGACGACAGAAAGAAAACCACGACACTGAGCAACAATCCGGTAACAGTGTGACGACAGAAAACCACGACACTGAGCAACAACCCGGCAACAGTGTGACGACAGAAAACCACGACACTGGACAACAATCCGGTAACAGTGTGACGACAGAAAATCACGACACTGAGCAACAACCCGGTAACAGTGTGACGACAGAAAACCACGACACTGGACAACAATCCGGTAGCAGTGTGACGACAGAAAACCACGACACTGAGCAACAACCCGGCAACAGTGTAACGACAGAAAACCACGACACTGAGCAACAAACCGGTAGCAGTGTGAAGACAGAAAACCACGACACTGAGCAACAAACCGGTAACAGTGTGACTACAGAAAACTACGACACTGAACAACAACCCGGTAGCAGTGTGACGACAGAAAACCACGACACTGAACAACATCCCAGCAACAGTATGACGACAGAAAATCACGACACTGAGCACAACCCGGTAGCAGTGTGACGACAGAAAACCACGACACTGAGCAACAACCCGGTAGCAGTGTGACGACAGAAAACCACGACACTGAGCAACAAACCGGTAGCTGTGTGACGACAGAAAACCACGACACTGGACAACAATCCGGTAACAGTGTGACGACAGAAAGAAAACCACGACACTGAGCAACAACCCGGTAGCAGTGTGACGACAGAAAACCACGACACTGAGCAACAAACCGGTAGCTGTGTGACGACAGAAAACCACGACACTGGACAACAATCCGGTAACAGTGTGACGACAGAAAGAAAACCACGACACTGAGCAACAATCCGGTAACAGTGTGACGACAGAAAACCACGACACTGAGCAACAACCCGGCAACAGTGTGACTACAGAAAACTACGACACTGAACAACAACCCGGTAGCAGTGTGACGACAGAAAACCACGACACTGAGCAACAACCCGGTAGCAGTCTGACGACAGAAAACCACGACACTGAGCAACAACCCGGTAGCAGTGTGACGACAGAAAACTACGACACTGAGCAACAACCCGGTAGCAGTCTGACGACAGAAAACCACGACACTGAGCAACAACCCGGTAACAGTGTGACGACAGAAAACCACGACACTGAGCAACAACCCGGTAGCAGTCTGACGACAGAAAACTACGACACTGGACAACAATCCGGTAACAGTGTGACGACAGAAAACTACGACACTGGGCAATAACCCGGTAACAGTGTGACGACAGAAAACTACGACACTGAACAACAACCCGGTAACAGTGTGACGACAGAAAACTACGACACTCAGCAACAACCCAGTAACAGTGTGACGACAGAAAACTACGACACTCAGCAACAACCCAATAACAATGTGAGGACAAAAGAAGAAAAGAACAAGGCTTACATTGAGTAATATTAGATTTAGGTTCATGTTAGATGTTGGTATACACCAGCGATATCACACACCATTGATGATTTATGATGGACGAGATCTGATATTGAAAAAAATCAATCCTTATTGCTAGAATCTGCTAATTTATTTCTTTCTCTCGGTCTTTTCTACGTTTTGATTAATCAAATTCCAAAGCTGATTTGATTGATTGCTGTATAGTTGATCAGGTTGAACTTGTTCCTACACGGAATCTCACTGAATTTCGCAATGTTCCCTTGAATGATGTGAATTGCGAGATAAACTGCTGCATTATGGAAGCTAACCTGAACAAAGGTGTCCTAACTACATCCCCTACAGAACATAATTTTATAAGTTCAACAAATAAAAATATAGAAATTGTATTACAGAAACCCAGTAAGGAAATTTACAATAAAATTAGGTACATTCCAATGTTGTGTTTTACATCCAACAGTGTTCTTATTTCAGTTTGTTTATTTTCTAGTTGGAGGTGCGTATGGTTCAATAGATTAGAGCGTGGCTTATATGCAGGAAACCCGTGTTTAATTCACGGTAAGAACAAGGATTTTTTTCTGTTGTGGCGTAAATGAAAAATCCTAATCTGAACAGCTTTGAAGCAACTGCACTAGATATGCTGCCATTACGTCCCGGAGGATCACGTCCCACCTGTCCTGCACCGCCCTAAAAGGAGGTACTACAGACAGTAACATAGTTGTTTTAATTTTATAATATAGAAATGGAGATCTGCAGTAACGACAGTTGTTTTAATTTTATAATATAGAAATGGAGATCTGCAGTAACGACAGTTGTTTTAATTTTATAATATAGAAATGGAGATCTGCAGTAACGACAGTTGTTTTAATTTTATAGTATAGAAATGGAGATCTGCAGTAACGACAGTTGTTTTAATTTTATAATATAGAAATGGAGATCTGCAGTAACGACAGTTGTTTTAATTTTATAGTATAGAAATGGAGATCTGCAGTAACGACAGTTGTTTTAATTTTATAGTATAGAAATGGAGATATGTAGTAACATAGTTGTTTTAATTTTATAGTATAGAAATGGAGATCTGCAGTAACGACAGTTGTTTTAATTTTATAATATAGAAATGGAGATCTGCAGTAACGACAGTTGTTTTAATTTTATAATATAGAAATGGAGATCTGCAGTAACGACAGTTGTTTTAATTTTATAATATAGAAATGGAGATATGTAGTAACATAGTTGTTTTAATTTTATAGTATAGAAATGGAGATCTGCAGTAACATAGTTGTTTTAATTTTATAGTATAGAAATGGAGATCTGCAGTAACGACAGTTGTTTTAATTTTATAGTATAGAAATGGAGATCTGCAGTAACATAGTTGTTTTAATTTTATAATATAGAAATGGAGATCTGCAGTAACGACAGTTGTTTTAATTTTATAATATAGAAATGGAGATCTGCAGTAACGTAGTTGTTAGGGAACTCAACATCGTAAGGTAAAGTTTTCGTACATTGCCTTCTTAGGCTAGTGGTACAGGTTCAACTTCACAAGTAGACGTGGAATTTGTTCCGACTGCAACGGCTCTCAGATCGACCGAACCACAAATAGGTACCAGGGAAAGCTCTGGGAAGTAAAGGCGGAAGGTCTAATGTTGATCACATTACCCATCGTGTGCCGACAGTCAATGACAAATACGGGCCTGGCAGCGTATTACCCTATATAATAATAATTCCTCTCGTACCGTTATACGTTACATAGGGCCTGCAAGTAATTTCTCCATACCGCTCTATCCTGTTCAGTTTGCTCAATCTCCTCCATGGAACTGATTACCGTATATACCACTTGGTATAAAACGGTTCCTTTATATTTTTAACTTTTACTTATAAACAAGTGACTTTTTTGGTAAAACAAAGCCAACATCAAACCTGGACGCTGATATCAAATGATAGAAGAAAATTAGTAACGACAGAGATGCCGTATCTACGCAGAATGCTGGGAGTATCAAGACGAGAGTCGTTTATAAATTAAGACATCAGGAAAAAAATGGAGTAGACCACTAATGACAAAATCAACACGTTCTTATGTGATCACCAGTTGGGAGAAGAAAACGTAGAAGAAAACATGGAAGACCTAAGACCACTCTTCGAAGAACAATCCTGCAAGAAAGTAAACTATTGGGATGTAAAACCATACGTGATATTCAACTGCTAGCAACGAACCGCATTACATGGAGATTTAAAACCTCTACTCTATGTGCCGCCTTTGGCACGAAAGGAACAAACTAACTAACTAGCTAACACCATCAGAACTGAACTTCATCAAGAAACAACGAATGAAATAGTTCGGCTAAATAAGCAGATTACCAACAGACAGTCCACCCGTTAGAACCATTCTACCCCGGTACACTGACTGTAAGTTCGTTCCAAAATTCGTGATCATCTTTACCGACCGATATAAAATCATCCACTTTACAGAAATTCTTGATTTTTGCATTTTTATATAGTCAACAGTGACGACGTTCCAAAAGTATTTTTGCCCACCCAAACCTTTAGTTCTGTAAGAATTTTATTATATGTTATTACTAAATTTACCGCGATGTTGATCTGGTATGCTTGTCGAAATTTTACAGTACGATTGTCAAGTTTGTCTATAACTAAGCATTTCCGTGTTCCAAATGCAATTCAGTGCACGTCAAAATCGGGAATCCCGTGGAATTAATCAGTTCACAATGTTTCCTACCGACTGTCATTGGCGTATGTACGCAACATTTACTTTCATTTATAGAAGTGGAAGATATCATTTGTTCACTATGTCACCTTTCTTTTTATAATATGTAATAGGAATACGCCTTTGCAATAATTCGACACCATTTTGTGTATTACTGTAAGTTCTAAACTTTATCATTTTGTTGTGCTTATGCAAAATTATATAACAAAAACGTTTTTTGCATGAACTAAGATACCTACCTATGTAGTTAAACATGAATTCGTAAGGTCGTGAGGTATATAAGACTGCATGCAAAAATTACTTGTATCCATCAGATAGATTTCGTACAAATTAAACCTTAGTGTGATCACGAATTTTGGAACGAACTATACAAAACAAGAGGCCGTCCATGCAAAAAGTTGACCTCAGAAATAACAAGCAGTGAAAAACATTGTTCATGAACCACACACACAAAAGCCTGTTCTGGAAATAACTTGTACTCCTGACGATGTGAGGTAAAACAGAATTGGAGAAAAGATAGAAGAAAAAAACTGAGTTTTGTCATTTGAGCTAAGAACGTTGTGTAAATGTGTCCAGTGATGCTCGGATATATATGTCTTTCTCCCCAGCAAATCAGATGTTTGGTATTCGATTGATAGAAGTTCCCAGTGCATGATAATGGCATTTACATATGTACAGTTTATGAGAATGGAACAAATACAGAGAAAGAGAAAGTAATAGAATGTGCATAACAATGCCTCATTATTATACATCCAGACAGGGGCGTCCACATCAATATTTCATGGGGGAGGTAGCAAAATGAGAAGAGTTATAATTGTATTAGTAGGTTACTACGTGGACATGGAGAAGATTTCGATTCTTCTTCTACGAACGTTCCATATCGATTACTTGTTAACTACTTTTTGTGATTTGTTTGTGATCTGAGCATAAGAGCGATTGTACATTGTCCCAGTAATGCGCATATAAGTAGGCCAGCACATCCAGTTTCTGTGACCCTTTTTATTTACTAGGTTAGCTTCCCTAGGCCCTTATCTTAGTTGTCTCCTACGACATGCCTTGTAGATCGCAGTGTTACTATTCTGTGCTCACCTTGAGAGCCCCGGGAACACGGGGGCGAGAACCGATTCATATCGAATTTCAATTGTGGACAGAATTATTCATTTCTTTCAAATGTTTAAACCATAGGTTTCCAAAGTGGGCGGTACCGCCAACCAGTGGTGCTGAAGACTTTGGTGGTGGGGAGAGGAGGCTATAGAGGTTTCAGAAGCACTTGGGGGGGCGCTAAGGCGATCTAGAGATCGGTGGTTCAATATAGGAGAAATTAATAATATATATTTCAAAATAAATTATTTTCGCGATTTTGCAATTAAATAACTGTGTTCAAGATGAAGCACATATTGACCACAACTTTTTCCATAATTTAACGTCATACTTGCAAAGTGGGCGGTGGCCCGAAAAATGTGGGAACCTATGGTTTAAATCGTAGGATTCCTGGCTTTCACCCAGGCGGCCCGGATTCGATTCCCGGCATGGGAAATATTTTGCCCGTCTGCCCAGCGTGTTCGTAGCGCGTTGGACTACGGGTGACTATCCCTCTGTGTGTGCGGGTTCAATTCCGCGGGATGGCAGAAAAAGCCACAGATTACCAAGATTTACGGTTTTCGTGGCACTGAACCGAAGGGTTACGATGTCCATGGAACCGAGCCGTAGAGCTGAAAACCGCAAGTGCTTCTGATTCGGAGAAAAAAATAAAAAAATCGTAGATATTTGTCATCAGTTAATCAAAATGTTTTTTATCAAGAAGCCATCTCCATGGAATGAAAAGGGGGGGAGGCTTGTTCCTCCCCAGGTCTTCCTTCCTGCCTTAACCTGCAGACTACCACCCATCCTGGAGTAAATGAAGAGATATTTTGTGCATTAAGCGCCCGTGTGTTGTCGAGGCTCTCAAGGGGAGCAAAGAATAGTACCACTGTGACATACAAGGCATGTTGGAAGAGTTGGCTGATGTAGGGACCTAGAGAAGCTACCCTAGTATATAAAAAACGTCGCAGAAATCTTATGTGCTGGCCTACTTGTAGGCGCATAACTGGAGCAACGACAATAACTCTTAGGCTCAGATCACATACAAATCACAAAGAGTGATTAACAAGTGGTCGATATGGAGCGTACGAAGAAGTAGAAGTATATTAAGGAAGAAAAGTGTACGGAAATAGGAAACCTGTTGCAGATCTATTTCAATGGCAGACTATCTCTCTCTTTCTCTCGCTCGATTCCCCACTGGCATAATAATGGAGTTACCTGACTCCTGTATGATTCTATGTAAGCGATCGAGAATGTGCGAGATAATCTCAGTTGATTGATTGGTAGGACAATCATCATTGCACATCGATGAGTAACCATGTGTGCTCCCATCTCTTTCTTATACATGAAGATCTCAGCTGCAGTGCTCGAACTCCGTAGCACCGTGAGGATCCCCGATGTTATCTTTGAAGATGATTTTTTTGTTGGAATTTTAATTCTAACCTTTTCTAATGACTTTTGCCCGGGCAGCGGCTTTCCAGCCTGCTCTTCTCGATTTTGAACTGCCAAGGGTTTCTTTTACATGCTCAAATTGAACATGTGACCTACGTTTTATCGTCCGTCTCCGATAGGACTAGGAACTCGATCTCACCTACACTGAGATCAGAGATTTCTATAAAAATATCCAGATGGATCCACGAGAGAGCGAACCTGGTACCTTTGGCACGAGTAACGAGCATATAAACTTAACGCCACAGAGAAACACCCCCTCCCCATCTCCCCAAACCATCAGTTAAACTGGGCAGATACGATATAAGCAGAGATTTGTAGACAAGATGGGACGATTTCACAATCAGGTTTTACTCCATAGTATAATAGTAAGGGTGATTGATGGAGATAGAGTTGAGGACGGATGGAAACGTAGAGCGAGAGTTATTGAGCATTAAGTTCGGGTACTCAGGGTAATGTCCAACTATCACGTGATCAAAGTTATCTTCCAGACATGAGGACCAACGTTGATGTAGTTGAGGTCACTGTACCTTGTCTGGTGTCTGTATTTTTTTACTTGTCTATCAATTCTTCGAAGGTATATATTATTTTAGTGATGTCCAACATTTTTATATGATTGTTTGATAATACCATCATCATTGCACTTCGGTGAGTAACCATGTGTGCTCCGATCTCTTTCTTACACAGGAAGATCTCAGCTGCAGTGCACGAACTCCGTAGCAGCAGCAAAGGTCCCAGGTGTAATATTTGAAGACAGTTGAATTATTTTGTAGAAATTCTTTATCAATATATATATGCCCGCGTCCCAGCGTGTTCGTAGCGCGTTGGACCACGGGTGACTAGTTCTCTGTAAGTGCGGGTTCAACTCCGCGAACTGGAAGAAAAGCTACAGATTCCCCAGATTTACGATGTTCGTGGTACCGAGCCGAAGGCTTACGATGTCCATGACACCGAGCCGAAGAGCTTTCAGCTCAAGTGCTTCTGGATCGGAAAAAAAAAATCAATATATATATATTGCATTTTGGCAAGGCAGCGGCTTTCCAGTCTGTTCTTATAGATTTTTAGCATTTTCACCTTTCGCGCCCAGAGAGGCATAGGTCCGCAACCAAGGCCTTCCAAGCCCGGCTATCCAAGGCCATCTTTTCCAGATCTCCTCCTTGCAGGGTTCTTCTTCTTCTTCTTCCTCGGGGGGTGAGCTATGAATATTCCTGGTTGTGGTTTCTGTAGCTATCTAGTGTTTTTACGGGATGGATAGCTAGCCTAACGTCACCGACTTAGTCCCCTTTTTACCACACGCGTGGCAGGCAACAGTGGTTCTATTTTTTACACCCCAAATTGGGCCCTGGTGACCACTCGGGCGGTGATTTTAAACTCCCAAAGATTATTTTTGTGTTCAACTTGAACACGTGATTTCCTTTTTATCGTCCGTCTCCGATATGATTAGGAATTCGTTCGCACCTATACTGAGATCAGAGAGCCACTGTAGCGTAGTTGTTAGTGAACTCGCTTCGCAAGGCTGGTGGTCTGGGTTCAGCTCCGCAATGCGCGTGGAATTTTTCCCGACCGCGACGGCTCTCAGGTCGACCCAGTCTCAACTGGGTACCAGAAATGCTCTGGGAAAGCAAAGGCGGCTGGCGTGATGCTGACCACATCACCCATCGTGTGCCGACGGTCAATGAAAAATACAGGCCTAACACTGTATTGCCCTATACACCACGAGGTATGAAAGGGTTCCTTTACTTTACTTTCGATACAACTAGGAACTCAATCTCACCTACACTGAGATCAGGATCTCTGGAAAAATATCCTAATTGCTCTACGAGGAATTGAACGAATACATTTGGAACGAGATGCCAGCAACTAACATCTACGCCACAGAAAATCCACAGAGAATGTTATATATTTGGGCCAATCTGACTAATGGTTGTCAAGGAACCAGCGGCATGTTACAATTGTCTTCTTCTTCTTCTTTGCGTTCGTTCTTTACAACCAATTTTAATCACTCTTTGTGATATGTTTGATCTTTGCCAAGAACGTGTATACGTTGCACATTGGTTTGTAGGCTCCTAAACGCATAGACTTCTCACGTTTAGGACATGTGCATCCGATTTCAGCCAAACCTCCTTAGTCGCCTCTTACGACATGCGTGGCAGGTAACAGTGGTTCTATTCTTTACACCCCAAATTTGGGCCCCGGTAACCACTCGTGGGGTTACAATTGTAATAATACTATTATATTAATAATAACAATAATAATAGTACTAGTAATATTAGTATAGTTAATTCCTTCGCTCTCCTAAGCTGATATACAGGCTCCCAGTATTTGTTACGCTGACGCAAAGTCAGTATACTGGATTAGTTCAGCATACATTGCAATATGACTGCGCCCAGAGATAAGAACACATTACGTATGTATAATCTTGAATTCTCCGAAATAGTTAATTTTTATTTCTCATGTTTGTTGGCCTACTCGCTCTGATATAACCAATGAAAGGTTCACCTTAGGTTGAAAGGGCGTGCCTCGGCTTAAAGAGGCTTCAATCCCCTACCAAACAAACAACAAACAAACAAACACACTACGGAAGGAATGGGTTAAGACGCCCACGCTTTCTCCAGTGAAAAAAACAAAGAATGGGATTAGGGAGCAATAGAATGGTAGGGTGGCGTCTGTGGCTTAGAGGATAGTGGCTCGGTCTATTAACCCCGACGTTCTGAGTTCGAGCCACGCTGCGGACAATTTGATTGCAAATTGTTTTGCGTGGATTTTTACAAAAGAACGATGGCACCACCCGTTCAGAAAGCAATGGCAAACTACTGAACGTAATAATGCTTAGAAAAATCACAAACAGCGTTAAAAGCTGGGGTTGATTTGTAAAGTCATATAAAGGATTGGAAATTCACTTTTTAGAATGGTTACAAAATAAAATAAAATTGCAAAAGTTGGAAGGAAGTATTCAATGGAGGGGTGCTAGAAAAAAACTGAAAAATTAGTTTTTCTCGAAATATGATTAACGCTGAAGTCCACGAAGTAAAATATGGCACCGTGAGTGCGTGGCCATTTTCTGACAACAAAATAAAACTAACATTCTGTACACCGACAAAGCAAAATCTCAACCCAAAATTACTATAATATGATGAAGACATTGAAAACATCACATAGTTAGAATGTATTGGTTCTCTTATCAACAACGATATAGATTGAAGAAAAGAAGTTAGAAGAAGACTAGCCATGGCTTTGCAAAACGTGGTCAGCATGAAGAAACTATGGCATGACGGAAGCAAAGAAGCAAAAGTAAGATTAGTGAGAACATACGTATTCCCTGTGACAACATATGGAAGTGAATCGTGGAGCATACCACAAACATTAAAGAATAAAATTGAAGATTTTGAAACAAGGTATTACAGAAAAGTTCTTAGAACATCCCGGATAGAGAAAAGAAAAAAACAGACATCATACAAGACCTGCAAATCAAGGAGTACTGTCTCATAAATAACATCATGTCCCGGAAGATTAAGTATTTTGTCCTCGTTAAACGTCACAGTGGTTTCAAGAGAACGATAACTTAAGGCATGATTCCTGGAGTACGAGGCAGGGGGCGACCAAGACGAAGGTGGTAGCAGGACATTAACTGATTCAGTACCAGGTTTTTTTCACCTCTGGACGGAATTATTTTAGCTTCAAAATATTGCACACATACTTTAGTTAAATTAAAATATTGTTTCTAAATATGATTTAAAGTTGAACTTATTATATATCAAATTAAAGATAAATGATTGTACTTTCATAAAATATTTATTGTATGCGAAAATATAATGTTGTGTTGACTGTGCATGACAAATATTAGCATGTAATAAAAAATTAATTGAAATTGTGAGAACAAAAATCCAACTTACCAAGGGCCTTGAGGAACAATATGGTGAATAAGTCAGTGTAACTGCTCTGTTTATATAAGTAATCCATTTATGAATACACAAAAATTAAGAAAATATTGATGGAATATATGGTTTACTAACTGTTCTCAAATTAGCAACACGACCATCTTTGAAGAAATTTCCATTAAAAATTGTCAAATTGAAGATTTCACATACTAAACATTCATGTCTCATAATATATAATCACATACAGTGGAAATTATAGCAATATTTACAGGAATAAAGAACTAAAGTATATGAATAATAGTCCTAACATAGCAACTATATAACTTCTCTCCAAGTAGACTGTGTAGGTTCTGTCTGAATCCTTCTTCTTTTGTTGCAATCCTACTGGAACCTGACTGGGGCAACGCCCTCTCGCAGCTGGTTGGGAAACACTACTAGTATTATTTAAATGATTAATAATCGACGTATTTAAATCACAAACTTCTGTGTCATCAGAAGCTTCACTATCTTCACTACCAGTATCTACATCTTCATGCAACCAATCTCGCGCTTCTGCAGCTGTAAACGTGCAGAACGAGCTGATAACAAACCATTTCTAGACTCTGAATTGTTAGACATTATTTTTTAATCACAGGGTAACTTGAAAACGAAAATTAAACTTGGTTTCACTTCTGATTCTAGTCAAAACCACGATGTTGTGATTTGGTTATCGTTAGTACTTCCTTTCTACTTAGTTTCCGGTTGATATAAAACTACAATCGAAGTGAAAATTAATAAAAACTCAACGCAATAGTAGCCGTCTTTTAAAAGACGCTTGGGACACGCAGATAAGAAATATGTGCACTACATTGTTCCACGGGACTGAATCAGTTAAAGAAATATTGAACGTTACTCTGGAGGAGGAGGGAGAACTAGCTAGAGTAATAATTTTTTTTAGACTGAATGAGATGAAAGGGACGTTCCGCAAGAGACATGCTACTACTAGAGTGCATGACATGGGCGCCATGGCATTCCACACGCGCCGCGTTGGAAATTCTGTATTAGATGATGAATTGTCGATAGACGGACATCATCCTGATGATATATAAACGTTGGATCGAACGTTCAATATATGGACCATTTTTATGTATTTGGAACACAGATATAAGAGATCTTCTTCTTCTTTGCGTTCGTTCTTTACGACCAATTTTAATCACTCTTTGTGATATGTTGATCTTTGCCAAGAACGTGTATACTTGCACTTGGTTTGGTAGGCCCCTAAACGCATAGACTTCTACACGCTTGGGACACATGCATCCGATTTCAGCCAAACCTCCTTAGTCGCCTCTTCGACATGCGTGGCAGGTAACAGTGGTTCTATTCTTTACACTTCAAATTTGGGCCCCGGTAACCACTCGAGCGTGATAAGAGATGTATTAGATGCAGATATCGTAAATAGATATCAGGTATCTTAGATATATTTAACACGAGTAGAAAGTGGATCGATTGGACGGATTTGCGTAATGCATAAGCTTTCTTGTATCGACTCAGCACAAGAGGGTTGTGGTTTCAACCTCTAACTCGACGTTCCATATTTGAGGAAAGGAATTGACCCACTACTTCCTGTACACTCATTAGAATGAGTTACAAAATTCATTAAAAAGATTAATAAATAAAATTCCTACAAAATAGTATTACCATCTTCTAAATTACATTAAGGTCCCTTGCCGGTGTTACGGAGTTCGTGGACTGCAGCTAAGATATTCTTGTGCAAGAAAGAGATCAAAGAACGCATGGTTACTCACCGAGTTGCTATGATGATGGTTCTATCAATCAATCTATCAATAAATACATCAATCATGTACACTCGGGCCCAGAAATGTGAAGAGACTTCATTCACTAAGACCTGAATAAAAGATAAGTTAATTGCATATCCTTTACATGACTTTGCCAATCAACCCCAGCTTTTTAAACTCTGTTTGTGATTTTTCTAGGCATTATTACGTTCAGTAGTTTGCCATTGCTTTCTGAACGGGTTGTGCCATCGGTTTTTTGTTGTAAAAATATACGCGAAACAATTTGCAGCCAAACTGTCCACAGCGTGATTCGAACTCAGAACGTCGGGGTTAATAGACCGAGTCACTATCCCTAAGCCACAGACGCCACCACAGAATACCTGAATAAGCTATGGAAAATTGTATTTGTTATAGATCGACATATACCAGTTACAAGATTGTATAACCTGAAAATGGAGCCATCAAGAGGAAGGGGCAGACCAAGAAAAAGATGGGTTGATGGAATTACAGACATCTTAAAACTCCACAATACAACAGCATACCAAGCGACCGAGCGTGCACTATCTCGGAAACCGATCATCAGTTAAACCTGCTACGCTTAGCGGAAAACAAAAAGCAGAGAAGGACAAAAGAAAGAAAGAAATGATAGATCAACAGATAACGATTATATTGGACCTTGAATTTATGAACATAAATATGCCATTTCCGAACATAATAAGTGCACTTTTAAAAAACTTACCTCAAATTAATTGAGTTGTATGTTGTATAGAGTATATGATAACGTATCTGTATGTCTCTGAGATTACCCATCAAGCACTTAGCCAATCAACGTAACAGATACTCATCTGAAATATCTGGTTTTCGCATTTGCATATATTAAATGATAACCTGTTAGTGATAGGTGAATTCCTGAGCTATTTTAAAACTTTTGATTTAAAATCATGTTTGTGTTATAGTCTGTCCATTAATTCGTGAGCACGTTTGAAATTGATTTTCTCGAAAACTACCCGTTGGATCTCAGTGATTTTTGCAAGCAGCCTTAGAATATCCATGACGCTAGAGAAATATTTTTTCCAAGAAAATTTGATGTAGTTTGAAATATTTCTTCTTCAGGTTATATTAAAATCAACCTCACCGGATTGAACACAATAGTAACAGATCTACGGTACACAGACGCGTTGTTCTAAAAATACATTATGGTAACATCGAAATATCGTGAGTAAACAACAATTTCACGGGAATTCCGTGCACCGAACCCAGTCGACTTTGAACGCGGAAAGCATATGACGTTATAATTGGGATACCGTTGTATAGTTATAGGTGTATCTCGCTATTTGTATGAAGCTATTGTATCATATTTGTTGGCTTATCAAAACTGACATTGATATCACATTCATAATGAGTCGGAAGTGCACATTTATAACAATGCAGAAGGTTACAGTTTTACTATACCAACACTTCCGTAGGGAATCTAAGAGAGGTCATCTATATTCCGATATTCATAACCCTGAGAAACGAACGCAACTGGCGCTTGTTCTGAATAGAGAATCCTTTTCCCGATGGATTAAACAGGACACAAAGTGCACTAATGTCAAGCAAGGAAGGAAAAGAACAATTGACGACTTTGACATAGATGTCATAGACGGGAGCTCTTGAAAATGTTTGCGACAAATCAACTTGTTACTCTCAGGAAACTGAAATTAAAACTGCAATCAGATTGCAGCATAGACATTTCTAAAAGTACTCTAGGAAAAATTGTAAGAGCCGCCGGCTTCACCTTCAGAAAAACTATAGGCGGCAGGAATATTATTTGTGAAAAGCCACATTTAATTGCTGCCCGAAGTAAATACCTGAGGCAGATCCGTGAGCGGCGGAGGCAAGGCTATGATATTGTATATTTGGACGAATCCTGGGTCAATGCTCACACCACACCAATGCTAAAGAATGGCAATCAGTAGACGGTGAACAGAAAAGAAAATACCAAGCAGCAAAGGCCAGCGTATTATACTAACACATGCAGGAAGCAGTGAAGAAGGTCTTGTCCATGACGCTGGACTTATTTTCCAATCAAAAGTACCGACGGTAGGGACTACCACACAGAAATGAATGGACATATTTTCAGGCACTGGATGGAGAAAGATCTACTTCCAATTCTAAACAGACCATCATGCTTGGTAATGGATAATGCATCCTATCACAACGCAGTATCAGCGGAAGACAAAGTACCAACTGCATCAAATACAAAAAATCAAATTAGGACTTGGCTTGCTAAGGAAAATGTCAGCTTCGATGATACATATTTGAAACCCGAGTTGTTGCACCTGGTGAGGATGACAAATAAGACAAAGGTGTTTCATATTGACAAAATCATTGCGGAATACGGCCACACGTCTTTGCGACTACCTCCATATCATGCTCACCTCAATCCAATAGAGCTTGTCTGGGCTAAAGTAAAAGGGAAGTTGCCGAACAGAACAGGACGTTTAAAATGTGTGATGTTGAAGTTCTGACACGTGAGTCCCTCTCAATGATAGACATGCAGTTCTGGAAGAAGTGTGTTGAACATGTGCTCCGAGAGGAAGACGAGTACTGGCACCGAGATGGATTACAATTTGTCCAGCCAGTAACAATTATCAACTTCATGGAATCGTCAGCTTCGGGATGATACAAATCATATTTTGATTACAGACTGAGAAATAGCAGCGTATACATTTCCATATCCAAATGCGTCTACCATCATACAATTTGTGGTGAAGTTAAGACACCCTGGGGTCTAATGGTGACCGAAGGGAGGACTAACTGTTGCATATTGTATCCAAGTTCACGATTGCACATAAAGGCAACACAATTAATTACTTGACCTATCAAGTTAATATGGAGATACACCTATAAATAGAATTGACATGGACAAATTCTAGGGATTACTGTAAAGTCTAAAATTTGAGCCCCCTTATTTGCAATTGTCTTAGAAGATCAAAGGAATTCGCCGATGTGCAAAATCCGTAGCATCTATGGACTACTGGTTAGCTTTATTTTAGTGTCATGGATATTCTAAGGCTGCATGCAAAAAATCACCGAGATCCAACAGGTAGTTTTCGAGAAAATCAGTTTCAAACGTGCTCACGAATTAATGGACAGACTATTTGTTGTAAGTGCGCTAAAATGATTCCGACCTCATCCCGGTGAAACAGTCATAACATTGAAAAAAAAATATATAACATTGATTTGTGTTTTTCTCAATTGTTTTGTGTTTAGTTTAGTCGTCGGATCACCATCACTGCACGTGGAACAAATTAGTCCATAAGTGCTCCGATCTCTCCCTCAGTATGTCCATCACCGTGTGGCGACTAACGACACCGGTTCTTTGTTGGTTTACAATTCTTCTTTGTCTGCCAGCATAGCGTTCTTGTCGAGCTACACCACACTTAACTTTGACTTCTTGCAGTCTGGTTAGTGTTGTGGATTCGCCGCTATTACGTGAATCATGTACACGCCCTCTCTCCCTTAAGGAATTTATAATATCAGCCTGGTCCATTGCTCGCCCGCTTTGGACAGCAGTCATACCTGCAAGCCTATCCGCACGTTCATTCCCCTTACACCTGCATGCCCTGGCACAAAAATAAAAGTGATCTTTGGTAGATTAGACCTCCCTAGCGACTCCATCCTGTAGGAGTAGCCACAGGGGCAGCCAGCGGATGACAAGTAATTCAGTTGATAGAATACATAAATAACTTAGTAGACTATGTGTTGCACTCTCTAAACAGAAGGGCAACACATGACAACAAGACATCTACGTAGGAAAAACCAAATGACGTAAAGTAGTGACAGCTTAGGAACGGAGGTGAGAAGAGAAGACAATAACACTGAACACAAACAGACGTGGTTGTATGATTTCTGCAATAAAAGCTGTAATATGAAGCCTCAAAGAATAGTCTGTCTTTTATAAATCGTCATGTGGTTGACAGTACAATGTGGTACAAACCTTCAAGTCATATGTTCTCATACAACTCATCGATGTGATCAATCATAAATGTCATCATATACGTTTACAATGTATTGCACGTTTGTCAACAAGCCAATGTCGTGAGCGTACATGCTGCCACCAGATACCCCAGTACATAAACATCATTATTAAAGACAAGTAGTTACCAGCGATCGTCAACAAACCCCCAGCAGCATCGTCAACAATCCTATGTCTCCTAGCCCATCCTGTTTCAATCTTCATGAGCATACTCATTGAGTCACTGAGAAAACATGCATGTGTTTTGTGTTGTATGATTAACTCATTGTGGACTAAATGCTACACTACGTGACTTTGGATTGGACACCTTTTTACCACAAGCCACACTAAAGGGCGTTATTTATACTATAAAGAAATGGCTTGTAAAAATATAGCTTTTGTACTGGTTCATCTGCACCCTATGTGTTGCCAGGGCTTACAATATAAAAGGCACATCGTAAGGGACGAATGAGGTAGGGGCCTAGGGAAACTACCTTAGTAAATAAAAAGCGTCGCGGAAAATCGATGTGCGGAATTACATGTATGATCATAACTGGCACTGCGTACAATTGCTCTTAGGCTCAGATCACATACAAATCACGAAAGATTGTTTAACAAGCGGTCGATATGAAGAGTTGGAAGAAAGAGAAGAATAGTTAATGGTATCATTTTCGTAAAGTGCAGCGTACTAAAAAAGATGCAACGTTTGTGCAATACAACAATTCCATTGAAATGTATGAAATCTAGCGCGAAAGAATCAACAGAACATCAGGAAATAAGGCGAGTGGTAGACCACGAAAACGATGGTTAGATTGCCTAGGAGAATCCAGTCAAAGAGCAAAATTAACTATCACCCGAGCCACTAGAACAGCGCAAGACAAAAACAGAAAACCATGACACTGGGCAACAAACCAGGTAGCAGTGTGACAAAAACAAACAAAGAAAGAAAAAACGTGTAAGAATGCTTGACAACACCGTGTAAGCAAGAACGAAAGAAGTGGATTTAAACAAGAACAATTGCCCGCCTGCCCAGCGTGTTCGTAGCGCATTGGACTGCGGGTGACTAGCCTTCTGTGTGTGCGGGTTCAATTCCGCGGGATGGCAGAAAAGCCACAGGTTCCCCAGATTCACGGTTTTCGTTGCACTGAACCGAAGGGTTACGATGTCCATGGCACCGAGCCGAAGAGCTGAAAGTTCAAGTGCTTCTGGATCGGAAAAACAAAACAAGAAGTTAAGCTGTGGGTAGACAAAGAATAAAATAATAAAAAGTAAAGAAACAAATTTTGCACCATGTGAAAGAGTAATACGATGTTAGAGCCGTATTTTCATTGACCGTCGGCACGCGATGAATGATGATGTCAACATTATGCCGGCCGACTTTAGATTCCAGTGCTTTTCCTGCTACCTAACCAAGGCAGGGTCGATCTGGAGCCGTTAACGAAAATACAAGAAAAATGATAAATTATTTTTAAGACAGGTTATTTGTTATAATTTACTGAACAGGTGGTCATATTGTTGGTTTCCATCCTACCCGCCTGCACAGCGTGTTCGTAGCGCGTTGGACGACGCGTGACAAGTCCTCTGTGAGTGCGGTTCAATTCCGCGGGCTGGCAGAAAAGCTACATGTTCTCCAGATTTAGGGTGTTCGTGGCACCGAACCAAAGGGGGGTTACGATGTCCATGGCACCGAGTCGAAGTGCTGAAAGCTCAAGTCCCTCTGGATCGAAAAATGGTGGTATCAGCAGATGTTCAATAGTGTGTATGCTGATGGTTCCCGTGCCGCGTTGATTTAACACACAAAAAATGTGTGATTCCAACTCAGAAATCACTGTTTAAATTCAACGTCAAGTTTAATCCTAAAAATGACATTTGAAAGTCAAAGGATTAATATCAGAGTTCCACACTGTCCGGTATGGCCTGTTTCTAATGGTAGAAATGGCACAACATTTGTCGAGAGCGTTGCACAAGCCACTAACTCTGTAGCTCCGGCAACACTCCTATTGGTCTCTTGAAATAATGCACTTTTAAACAGAACGGCGCGGTCCGGATTCGAACCTACGTCATTCCTGCCAGGCAAAGGCTTAACTCCTCAAAACCCCAAAAATCTTCTAAACATATTCCTGATGTTTATGATCGGCATGATATTGTACCACACTCTATGCGATATTCTGGTTAAGGTTGTTCAGGCCATGCTGATTCTCATGTACAGTTCCGAATATAGGAAGATGTTTGTTATTGCAGATTTGAGATGCTCAAACTCAGTTACAATTCCCTATTCCTAGTCACGTATGGTGATGTATGGTTATGTAAGAGCTGGACGCTCAATGCCGAACTGAAATGAAAAATACAGGATTTCGAATATAAGTGTTACAGACGGGTACTACGTATTAGTTACATAGAACATAGACGAATATTTATGTAAGAGACCAAATAAACAACCTTGCAGGTTGACAAGTGCCACTCTTGACAATCGTGACATGTCGTAAACTTGCGTGGTTCGGGCATGTGATGAGACATAGCTCACTCTCAAAGACTATCCTACAGGGAACAATTGAGGGAAGAAGAAAGGAGGGCAGAGAAAATCCTGGTTTGACAACATCAAGAGCTGGTCGTGCAGAGTTTCTCCACACTCGCTCGAGGAGTTGAAGACAGAGATTCATGGCGTGTTTTTGTGCGTGTCTCCACAGTGAAACCCCACGACCGTAACGGTTATGGGATTTATGTATTATTTATTTATGGTATGTTTTATATCTCCTGAATGATCATCACAGCTTTTTAGTTTGTGTGTATTGCTTACTCAACCGACTTTACTGCACTCCGGGAGATCCAAAGGTGCTCAGTCTTTCCAAACAGATGTCGAAGGGTTGCATATCGATGATTCGTGTTTCTCGCTGGTTACACACACTCCTCACAATGCCGCTCAGGCATCCAGTTCTACTTGTACAACGGGTAACTCCGAACTCCTTAAATCGTTGGTTGGTTCGACATCTAGTTTAGTTTCTTCATCCAACAGGCAATCTGTGAAAGAACCTGAAGAACATCATCGTAATTCATCGTCAACTCCCCGACAATCAATTCTTTTGTTGCAAGTCTGTTCGCTCTCTCATTGCCGCAAACATACGCATATGCAGGCCTGCGGATCCTTGTAATCTTTGCGAGTTTAGAAACTTTAACAGACTACATCCACGCATACCTGCCATTTTGAATCTTCCGAAGCATCGGCTGAGAATCAGATACAACAACGGCTTCAGTAAACGGAGTCACAGAGAGCCAATGAATTCAGCAGTGTGTTTATTAAGTCTGAATGTGGGGCCAAACATTTCACAGGTCATCGAAAATTTGGTCGATACCTATTTCAGCTCTAAAAAAAACAGAAAGGAAAATACGAACAATACTATTGGCGCTTGAATCTAATGGGTTTGTCCAGATTAAGCATCATCAAAATGCGATTACTATCATGTGACAGTTCAACAAGTACTTGTAAATAGTAAACCAGCACTCATATAAGGTTCTTGTATTCCGTTGAGATTGCAGAGTCGGCAACTCGTATCATTGCGTTGGATAATTATTGTCATTGGCACTGTACATAGGAGTGTATTGCGGTGGGTAATATTACATCTGGGAGAAGCGGTCTGGAGACATGTTGCGTAATGCGGTAATTTTACACTTGATGATAATGTTGCCTGGAAGAATTTGACACACTTTAAGAATTGACAGACTGGAGGTCATGTTAAACCACAGGTCCCTGTGGACATATGCCCGACAAGCTCAAGTGCAAATTTCCAGATATCCCTGTTTCGTGACCCCTTGCATTTTATTATTGTTAAATAAAAGTTAAACTCATTAAAAAATAACACAACATGAGAAAACAAGGTTATATGTCACGCAATCAATAGCGGAATCTCTGTAGCGTAGATGCTAGCCTTTCGTGTCAAAGGTAACCGGTTCGCTCCCTCGTAGAGCCACGGGGATATTTTTCAGAGATCCCGATCTTAGTGTAGGTGAGATCGAGTACCTAGTAGTATCGGAGACGGACGGTAAAACGTAGGTCCCGTTTTCAATTTAGCACGTAAAAGAACCATTGGTAGTTCAAAATAGAAAAGAGCAGACTGGAAAGCCGCTGCCTGGGCAAAATTCATTAGAAAAGATTAAAAATGTAATTCCTAACCTTCACCATCTTCAAAATGACACCGGAACTACAGAGTTCGTGCTAAGATCTTCCTGTGTAAGAAAGAGATCGGAACCCCTTTCGTTACTCACCGAAGTGCAAGGATAATGGTCCCATGAATCAATTAACCAATCAATCAGTCAATCAATCAATCAAAGCTCAACTCTATAACTTGTTTCTCCTCCTTGTAATTCTTGTATTACTTCATTGTACAGCTGGCATCTGTTTGAAATCTGTCTAAATGATATCTAAAGAACAAGGAATTAGCAACTCAGCATGAGAAACAAGATAAGCATATTTTGAAAGCATTCCAAGACCTGCAGGATCAGACTAGAATTTCTGGCAGAGAATAAATAATTAGATATAAGAGAAGTGGAGTAAGACGTAATCGGTAATTTTGTAAATCAGAAATGTTGTTTTCTTTCTCTCTCTCGATCACGCACAGACTGATGTACCAGATCTCTCCATAAATTATATTCATGTGGAAATCTGATTCATGTAGCCTTAGCACTGGTGTGTTTTACGTCAGATCTTCAGCACCATTTGAATATCTCGTGCTTATCCTTCGGCGATGTGTCCGGTTTCAGCGTTTACTTGGTTCGCTCTCCGTTCTGTAGCCATCTGGTGTTTTTACGGTGTGGGGTAGCTAACTCCACGCCCAGATCTCCGTAATCGCCTCTTATGACATGCGTAGCAGGTAACAGTCGTTCTATTCTTTACACCCCAATTTGGGTTCAGGTATCCACTCGGGCGAAATGTTGTTTTAATTAACAAAAGACGACATTTAACGAATACTGTTTGCTGTTAAACAGTTCCTTATTTTCGTTCTCATTAATTTTCTATAACAACTTATTTGTCGCTGCATTTACCTGTCTTGCTGGCAACATGTTGGATAGTTAATTTCTGTTCATGTAGTGACTGGCTTCATATGTTAGTTAGTTCGTTACATAGTTAGCTCGTTAGTTCATTTACTAGGCAGACAGTCAATAGTTAGTTAAATAAATAGATAGATAAATAACCAGTTAGTTTGATAGATAGATAGATAAGATAGATAAGATAGATAAGATAGATAAGATAGATAAGATAGATAAGATAGATAAGATAGATAAGATAGATAAGATAGATAAGATAGATAAGATAGATAAGATAGATAAGATAGATAGATAGATACGATAGATACATAGATACGATAGTCGTTGATACGATGAACGATAGATCGATAGATAGATAGATAAGATAGATAAGATAGATAGATAGATAGATAGATAGATAGATAAGATAGATAAGATAGATAGATAGATAAGATAGATAGATAGATAGATAGATAGATAGATAGATGATAGATAGATAGATAGATGATAGATAGATAGATAGATGATAGATAGATAGATAGATAGATGATAGATAGATAGATAGATAGATAGATAGATAGATAGATAGATAGATAGATAGATAGATAGATAGATTGTAGATAGATAGATGTAGATAGATAGATAGATAGATAGATAGATAGATAGATAGATGTATGATAGTTGATGGATGGATAGATAGATTAGATAGATTAGATAGATATACAGATAGAATGAAGACAGACAGACAGCAGGCAGGCGACAGCAGACAGAGACAGCAGACGGACGGACGGACGGACGGGCGGACGAGGACGGACGGATGGATGGATGGATGATTGGGTATTTTAATAGATAGATGGATGGATAGATATATAGCTAATTAGATAGATAGATATATAAATGCGTCGATTGTTAAATAGTTAGCTAGTTAGTTAAATAGCTAGTTTTGTTGAGAGTTGTTAGTTAGAGACATGGTAGCTAGATAGATAGTTAGTTAGATATTTGTTGACTAGCTGATAGTTAGATAGTGGCTAGATAGTTAGATAGTTGGATAGATAGTTAGATAGTGGCTAGATAGTTAGATGGATAGTTAGTTAGATAGTTAGTTAGAATAGATAGCTGACTAGATAGTTAGTTAGATAGTTAGATAGCTGACTAGATAGTTAGATAGCTGACAGATAGTTATTAGATAGTTAGATAGTTTACTAGATAGTTAGTTAGATAGTTAGATAGCTGACTAGAAAGTTAGATAGATAGTTAGATAGCTGACTAAATATATAGTTGACTAGATAGTTAGATAGATAGTTAGATAGTTGACTAGATAGTTAGATAGATAATTAGCTGACTAGATAGTTAGATAGATAGTTAGATAGCTGACTAGATAGACAGTTGGCTAGATAGTTAGTTAGATAGTTAGATAGCTGACTAGATAGACAGTTGGCTAGATAGTTAGATAGATAGTTAGATAGCTGACTAGATAGACAGTTGGCTAGATAGTTAGTTAGATAGTCAGTTAGCTAGTTATCTGTGAAGACTATGACCACGGTTCAGTAAATAATAACCAATAACCAATAACCAATAATCAATAAACAATAACCAATCAATAACCATAGGAACCCTTTCATACCTCGTGGTATATAGGTCAATACAGTGTTAGGCCTGTATTTTTCATTGATCGTCGGCACACGATGGGTGATGTGGTCAGCATCACGCCGGAATCAATAACCATAATTGCATAAATTTTACTTTCAGGCATCATGAACAATTCAGCTTATCTTCAGTGTGAGGTGGTGAACCCTGAACTCTTCCGAATGAACCAGTTGAAAGGCTAATAATTTACCCCACATTGTTATTATCGATACTGAGACCTGCTATTTCGAAGCTATTTATACTTCTATGTGGCGGTGTTTTTTCTTTCTTCAAATATTGAAAATCCATTAACATTGATCAACGCGTATACGTCAGTTTGTGCACGGTGTGCTTACCATAGCAAATAATTCAATCAAACTGCTAGAAGGCACGAGATGTGTCATTTAATGATCATCAAATATGTATGTCGTTATCGACAATTTTCTCACAATATTTATATTGTCTCTCGGGCCTGAAATGCTCTTCGCGTTTAGGGTAGCAACAGTGGCGTAGCTAGAGTAAACGTCACCCGGGGCGGTCCGTTCAAATGTCACCCCAGTGAATGACCCTATGCTGAATGGTTGTTTTTTTTTTTTTCCGATCCAGAAGCACTTGAGCTTTTTCAGCTCTTCGGCTCGGTGCCATGCACATCGTAACCCTTCGGTTCGGTGCCACGAACACCGTGAATCTGGGGAATCTGTGGCTTTTCTGCCTGCCCACGGAATTGAACCCGTACACACAGAGGGCTAGTCACCCACAGTCCAACGCGCTACGAACACGCTGGGCACGCGGGCCTGAATGGTTAGGTGTAGCTAAATTTTCATACATACTCTACCTCTAGGCTCTACTGACCGGTACGTTACTGCTTACATGTATGATCCAAGACAAAATCCGAATCCAATACCACAAAACAAATAGTTCAAATCCAAAGATTTTTAAAATGCAACTGTTCACTTTCAGAACATCTAAATGCAAAACACGGCAATGCACAGAATGTCCTTCGACACTATAGTCCTAGAAGGAATATCTTCTTGTTTTCATTGTGGCAAACAGGTCAATGACATCGTCAAAATCTATTTGTCTTGTAAGCTCGTGTTCAATGGACAGAACAGCCAGATCCGACAATCTGTCTGTTCTTTCCTGGAGTCTGACAAGATGTTCTCTTAACGCTACATCGTAGTGAGATAACAATTCAACAAGCTCCAAGAAGTTACCTGCTTTTTAGTCCATTAGCTAAAGGAGATTTTTAAAAAGTTCTTTTATTTATATTTTACTTTCTGTTTTTAGTCCTATAAATTTGACGAAAATTTCATAAATGTCCATTGTAGTTTGTAAATGGTAAACAACTGCTTTGTAAAATGTACATCCTTACATCTTGCGGACTGTACATGCCCAGCATAATATCAATGGAAGCTGTCGTCTTTCGACAGCTTCCATTGATATTATGCTGTCGTCGACGTTCTTTCATATAATTCGACAAAGCCATGGTCGTCATTTATTTCGAACATTGTTCGAAATAAATTATAATAAAAATATAAGAAAAATGACTAGCCAAAAGAGCTGTACTCGCTCAGACAATATTTTCGACGGTTTATAGATTCAAATTCGAAATATGTGACGTCATAACGGTCACATTTCCTGTGTTGGGTTTGGGGTTTTTTTCACAATTCTATTTTCAGACTATTTTCGCACCTTAGCCTGGCTGAAAATTTTGTTGGAGGTGACATAGTGTCACCCTCCATATACTGTCACCGGGCGGCCCGCCCCCTCGCCCCCACCTTAGCTACGCCACTGGGAGCAACAAATACACATCATTCCTATCTTTGTCTTGGTCGTTCTGTTTTGTGTTCCAACAGTGATTCGTTTTTTCAGTTCTCATTCTGCTGTACCTCTTCAAGTCGTTTTGGGTATTTCCCGTTTTCGTTTACCCTCTGGTATCCAACTCAGTCTTACTTATATCTACTGTAGAGTGCATGTAGGTGTTTGCGGTAATGAGAGAACGGACAGGCTTACGTCAACAGCATCGATTCTTGGGGAGTTAAAGGTAGATAAGGGGAATGTTCTTCTATCTCTTCGCGACAGTCTGTTGGATGAGGACACTAACATAGATCCATCGATTTAAGCAGATTGGAGTTACCCGTTGTACAAGTAGAACTGGTTGCCTGAGGGACAGAGTGAGGAGTGTGTTTAATCAGCGAGCCACGGGAATCATCAGTATGCGTACTCTTAGATATCTATTGGGGAAATATGAACTAGAGCTATGATAGGAAAGAAACGTAGCTAGATTTCATTTCTTAAAGAACACATTAGACATTCAAGAATAGAGAACAAGGGTGTGCATTTCATGCTGCTCTAAGGGACAAGGGCATCACAGTGTAGATCCCTGTTTCCCAACGTGGGGCCCACGCCCCACAGGGGGCATTTTCATCGTTAAGGGGGGCAATTGACTCGTTCAGAGTTTAACTAATTTCCATGATGTTACCAAACCGATATATCGGTTTTTGTTTGTCTGTTGACAAAAATGAATTTTGTTTCACAATCACGTTACTGAAGTTTAAAAAATAATATAAAGGGGGTGAGTACGGGCGGGATCATGCGTATGATGTTTGAAAAGATTTGATGGGGCATGGCACAAAAAAGGTTGAGAAACACTGATGTAGATAGAGAGATAGAGTCAGGTCGTACAGCTTTGTCTTCATATGCTGAAAAACAAACAGAAATTATAATTAACTTTTACAGATTAGTGACAGAATAAAAAATAAAACACTTGGTCAGAATTATTTTATGTTCATTCTTTATCTGTTGTGTCACAAATGATTCTACAAATTGAGCTGCAGTTTCCTTTTTCTTATTAAAAAACAATGTCGTTAATGGTTTGCTATTGTATATATAAATGAATGTACCTTTATCACAAGCTAACAGAACGTGAGATAATACATTAGCTAACGTTAATGATCAGAATGCGTTAACATAAATTTCAAGCTAATTTGACAATAAAACAAATGATGGCGCAGACTAAGTAATTTGGTAGGCAATGCGTTAAATTAATGAATAATTACAAGAATTAAATAGTATCGTCCAAGCTAGTGAGCATTAATTGTATACCTTTTACATTCTAGAAAAGTCTATTTTTCGACTACCATTGAAAAACAGCATTACGAGGTAAATGTGTATGCAAATAGTAGAAATGTAAATGATATATATCAGTGTTTCTCAAACGGGGGACCGCGAGGTACTCAGAATGGGGTTCTCAAGCTCTTGAAGAAATATGATCTTTGACATTTCAAACAGAAAAATAACATTCAAAAACATGTATACAAACAGTGGTAAACTAGTTCCTTCTACGAAATAAAAAAACCCAAACCAGACCGGAGTCTAAATATCTGACAGGACAAACTGAAAGATCATTTGAAGTTTCCGCAGTCTGAGAAATTGGAGCCGGCTTGACTGTTGGTGCGTTGTAATAATAACTGCATCGCTAGAAGATTTTTACATAGAGAAACATTTGGTCGTTCGCAACAGTAAAATGTCTTTGAAAAGGGGCCAGCGGTACTGCAAAGTTTGGGAGCCGCTGACATATAAGCCGTAGCCTCCGATAACCAAACGGCCAGCGGACTCAAGTAAAATATCTAGAAAATAAGACCACAATCATCGCATGACCTCGCATTTTAGTAGTGTTGTGACCGAAATCGGATGCACGTGTCCTAAGCGTGTAGAAATCTATGCGTTTAGGGGCCTACTTAACCAATTTGCAACGTATACACGTTCTTGGCAAAGATCAAACATATCACAAAGAGTGATTAAAATTGGTCGTAAAGAATGAACGGAAAGAAGAAGAAGTATTGTTGTATATAGATGTATCCATTTTAAAATCAACAAAACATGCTAAATCAAGGTTATATCATGTAACAAGTTAAGTTTAACAATTTTTTTTTCCCGATCCAGAAGCACTTGAGTTTTTGCTCTTCGGCTCGGTGCCATGGACATCGTAACTCTTCGGTTCGGTGCCACGAACACCGTGAATCTGGGGAACCTATGGCTTTTCTGCCAGTCCTCGGAATTGAACCCGCACAAACGGAGGACTAGTCACCCGCAGTCCAACGCGCTACGAACACGCTGGGCAGGCGGGCAAGTTTAACAATAAGGACTATCAGTATTATTAATATTTTTCATCAATAAATAAATAGACTCATAGAATTGAGTAAAATTGCAATAAAGCTTGCAGTGTTGTATCAAACATATACAAAAATCAGCCTCCAACTCAAAACTGGGTCAGGGTTTCCCCGATCAGTTATGTGGCCCACTTTAGAGTTGGCTGCAAATAGGCATTGACTACTATATATTGCATTGAAAAACACGATGTTTCCGAATTAGATTGCGTTTTCTTTCTTTTCACTCCTCAAATGTACTTACAAATTAAGCGTTGTCTTTTGTTTGTGTTTCTGAAAGATATGTTTATGAACAACATATAGTTTTGTAGACCAGTGAATAAACATTTATCAAATCTAACTTAATAAGATAAGAACCGGCAACAATCAAAATGTGTTACGGTAAATTTTGTGCTAATTTGATTATGAAACAAATTATGGCGCAGTCACCGGCACATGTCAAACGGGAGATACAAATTGGCACATCCTACGGCACTAACGATTAATGAGTTAATATCTCCAAGCTTCTATATAGAGTGATGTATTAGTAAGGTACTCTTAGTGAAGTTAGTTTGAATTCTTTCTGTACCATAGAGACAGACAATACTTCAGACAGGCAATATTATAGACAGATAATGTTAGAGACGGACAATACTTGAGACAGTCATTGATCTGGACAGGTAATATTAGACACAGACAATACTAGAGACGGACAATACTTGAGACATTCATTGATCTAGACAGGCAATGTTAGACACAGACAATACTAGAGACAGACAATACTAAAGAAAGATAATACTAGAGACAGACAATACTAAATACAGACAATACTAGAGACAGATAATACTGGAGATAGACAGTACTAGAGACAGACAATACTAAATACAGACAATACTAGAGACAGTCATTGATCTAGACAGGCAATGTTAGACACAGACAATGCTAGAGACAGACACTATTGGAGATAGACAATACTAGAGACAGACAATACTAGATACAGACAATACTAGAGACAGACAATAATATAGACATACAATATTGGAGACAGATAATACTAGAGACAGACAATACTAGAGACAGACAATACTAGAAACAGACAGTACTAGAGACAGACAATACTAGAAACAGACAGTACTAGAGACAGACAATACTAGAAACTAAGGATGCTGAAGATATATATATATAGCTATAACCTTACACTACAGAAGACAAATATCAAGATAGACTATACAGACGACACACTCTGAGTAACATTAAGGTTAATTACAGACAAAATTTGTACGTTTATGTCTGAACAAGAGTACTCTAAGTTCGCATGCCAACAGATCACCAAAGTTAGGAACCACAGAATACAAGATAATCGCCTTATGCACTCACCAACATCAAGAAAAGTCTAGAATCAAACCCGATTAAAGAATAGGTCGACCGATTTTGGACATCAGTTTCGCAAGTGGCCGATCAATCTATGTAAACAGGAGTCGGTCTAGACAAGTAAACCGGTACACCAGAATGTCTCGGCTTATCCGGTATCTGTGGTGCCAGCTATTTGTGTAAAACAGTAGATGAGGCGTCAGTTAAGTGGAAGAAATGTATGCTGTGTTTAAGAGAAAACTAGTTAGCCTGTGTTCTGTCTTCAATCTCTTTTATCAGTGATTGATGGATTGATATCACCATCAACATTGCACTTCGGTGAATAAGCATGTGTGCTCCGATCTCTTCTTACACAGGAGTTCTCGGTTACAGAGCACGAACACTGTAGTATCAGCGAGCGTCCCCGATGTAATTTGGAAGATGGTGAAAATATTTTTGTAGTTATTTAAAAAAAATATTTTCTAATGATTTTTGCACGGACAGCGGCTTTCCAGCCTGCTGTTCTCGATGTTGAACTGTGCCCGGGCAGCGGCTTTCCAGCCTGCTGTTCTCGATTTTGAACTGTCAATGGTTGTTTTACGTTCTCAAATTGAACATGGGATCACAGTTTTTATGTTCGTCTCCAATAGGACTAAGAACTCGATTTCACCTACACTGAGATCAGGGATATCTGGAAAAATATCCAGATGGCTCCACGAGGATGCGAACCTGGTACCTTTGGCATAAGAGGCGAGCATCTAACCACTACACTATAGAGACCACCATTATCAGTGATGTTTTACAAACACGTGCATGAGTTCATCATCATCATCAAGTTCCATGCCAGCAGTCGTATGTTACCGTCTTCCTCCACAACTATACGTATTTTGTTCTAGCTATTCGCCCGCGTGGTGCAGGGGCCCGCGTGGTGCAGGGGCCCGCGTGGTGCAGGGGCCCGCGTGGTGCAGGGGCCCGCGTGGTGCAGGGCCCGCAAGGAAGCAAAGAATAGTACTACTGCAACCTCAAGACATACAGTGAAAGGAGTCTGATGTATATAGCCGTCCATCGCAAGCGATGTGACAACAATCTCAGACGTGTACTGTTGCACCTCTCTGGTGTGCGGAGGTGACTGTAGAGTCCAATCCTAGAACAGAATCCCGACCACAGGTGGGTATACATGATCAAGTTAGACTGTGCGTGTTGTGTGCTCTGTCTTTTCGCGCTGCTCGTTTTCTCGTGATCTAATGTGACTCTGTGAGTCTGATGTAGAATTGAGTAAGCTACCATAGTAAATAAAAAGCATCGAAGAAATCGGATGTGCTTGCCTACTGAGGCATAACTGCACAACGTAGAATCGGTCTCAGGCTCAGATCACATACTAATCACACAGAGTAGTTAATAAGTGATCGATATGGTGGGTAAGAAGAATAAGTTCTAGCTATTATTTCTGATTTTGTTTTCACACCGCTCCATGATGTTAACCTGCTTAGAATCGTTTCCTTCTGTCTACCTCTAACTCTCTTCCCATTTATATTGCCGTGTATCAAGTGAGTTTTGGGATGAGAAATTCAGGTTCTCATCTCCTTTCCTCCAGCATGATCCCATTCCTCACAATTACGTATTTGTTCAGCATTGCAGCTCAAGGCCCGGTGGTGCAGGGCCCAAGAAGCAAAGAATAGTCTCTGTAAGATGTAGATAGATCTGATTAGTAGAGATTAGTGTTTACCATAGTCAATAACTTAAGAAAACACAGAATGAGCTTGCTATAGGAAAACCAAACTAGAATGGTTAGTGTAGATCACAACTAATCAGCACAGAGTAGAAAAAGATCGATATGGGTAAGAAGAAGAAGAAGGAGTTCTAGCTTTATTTCTGATTTGTAAAATGCCCATGATGTTAACCATAGTTAGAATCGTTTCTGTTATCAACTTTATTATATTGCTGCTGTTATGGTTTGTAGATAGCACCCTTCGTCTCTACCCTGGTAGAGTCCCCGACTCAAGCTAGACAAGATGAGCCAAACTTTATCATGAATTTTACTGTTGCTTTTAGGCCTCCGTCCTCCGTACAGCTTTTCGAAGCTCTGTGTTATCGGGCTAAGTTTCTTTTCTCAGGGCTGTTAACAGCTGGCAGTCTTGCAGTATGTGCTCTGCTGTCATGTCCACCTTTTGACAATGGCACAGGCTAGTTGTGCCAATTCTGAATTCGTCTCGATCTAAATGTGCATGGTTCGTTCCACACGTGTAGCTATCTGTAAATTTGTCCATATATTCTTCATCTCAATGTAGATGAGAATAGTCCTAGTCCTATCGAAGACGGACGATAACACGGAGGCCCTGTATTAAAGTTAAGCCCTTAAATGAACCCTTGACAATTGAAAATCGATAAGAGTAGGCTGTAAAGCCGCTCTCTGGCAAAGTAATAAATATGAAATTAAAAATAAATGTCCAACACAATTTATATCATATTCAAAATGTCGTCGGGGACCTTCTCCGGTGATACGGAATTCGTGTACTGCCACTTAGTTTGTCATGTTAAAATTCAGATAAAGTTAGTTCATCAGTCTAGGCTGGGATCGCGAGAGAGATTTCATTGTAAGAAAGAGATCGGAGTACACATAGTTAATCACCGAAGTGCAAGGATGATGATCGTATTCAATCAATCAATACGTGCCGATATACATTTTCAAATGTGTTCATGAAAAGTCAATTAGTTTTAAAAATTAGTAAAATTATTTTACTGGTTCTTGCAAATCTGACAAAAGATAATATTCTTGAGTGAATTTCTTAGTGAGGCTTCATTTCATCCGATAGAAAGTGGACCCAAATTTGGGAAATAGTGAAGTCATGAAGTAATAATCATTCGTCTAGACTGATTTTGGAAATTAAACTACAACGTTAAAACAGTTCTGCTGTAGTGATGAGAAACATGGAGAACGACTAGAATAATACGTAAATTGCAAACTTGTGTTGCATAAAATAGATGGACTAAGATGGTATAAAGAGGTCACAAATAAGGAAACTTTGGAAAGAACAAGACAGATTCCAGTGAAGAAGAGGTTAGAAGACGCTGACGCTGATAAGACACACTTGTGAGAAACCTATGAGAATATTAAGAAGATTCCTTTCCTGGAAACCTAAGGACAACGAGAATAAGGAGGAAAGATATACATGGGGACCAGATTTAGAGGCAGATATCAACAATTTAAAGAAAAGTTGGAGGAAATAAAAGGAGATAGTAGAGATATGAAGATTAGATGCCTATGTTAAGGCCAATGCCCCAATGAGTAAAAGGCAGAAGAGAGAAGAGAGAGAGAGAGAGAGAGAGAGGGGATAGAGGAGTTTCTAATCACGAAACACCAGATCGACTAAAACCAATTTAGTAGTTAATGTTGACTCAAAAGCTTTTCCACTTATTTCTAAAGTTATTACAGTCAACTAAACACAATCTGAAGATTTTGGCTAATATATTCTGTATAAATGATTGATTTATTTGGAACAATCATGGTATTAACTGATTTATTTTGTTCTGAACACTGTAATGTTCGTCTGTTTGTTCTGTCTGGTAATGGTCAGTTTGTTTATGTTTGTGTGTTAGTGTATTCATAATGTGGAGCTAGATGAGATAAGTTGTGGCTGTTACACAGTCCACATTGGGTATTAATTGTGATATACACATTTGTCGAGCTGAAAGTTTACCAGGCCATATTGCTGACCACGCTGCTGTACGCAAGCGAGACATGGACAGTGTTTAGCAGACACGTAAGAAAATTAAACCACTACCACACAAGCTGTCTACGCAGAATACTAAAAATAAACTGGCAGGACAAAAGTCCAGACAGCGAAGTCCTCACAAGAGCAAAGATCCCAAGTGTCAACACCCTATTGCAGAAGGCCCAAGTGAGATGGGTCGGTCACGTTGCTCGAATGCCTGATAAACACATCTCAAAAAAGTTGACGTATGGCGAGGTTGAAGGGGGCAGACGTTCAGCTGGTGGACAGAAAAACGTTTTAAAGACACTCTTAAAATGTCTCTGAAATGCTTCGATATAGACACCATGTCCTGGGAATCCCTTGCGCAAGATTGCCAAATGTGGCGCTGTAAAAACAAAAGAGGAACCGATAGCTGAGAATCATCGTGTTGTTCAGGCACAGAGAAAACGAGCTGCGCGAAAAGACAGACACACAATACAACACATGTTAACATTGATCATGTATGCCCCACCTTTGTAGGGATTCTATTCTAGGATTGACTCTACAGTAACCTCCGCACACACCAGAGATGTGCAGCAGCACACGTCTGAGATTGTTGTCATCATCGCTTGCGATGGACGGCTATTATTATTACATATTTGTCGATCACTAAATCCAAGCTAGTTAGTTATACATAATGAGTACAATCACCCTTACTATTATAAAAGTAAAAGTAAAGGAACCCTTTCATACTCGTGGTATATAGGTCAATACAGTGTTAGGCCTGTATTTTCATTGACCGTCGGCACACGATGGGTGATATGGTCAGCATCACGCCGGCCGCCTTTACTTTCCCAGAGCATGTCTGGTACCCAGTTGAGGCTGGGTCGACCTGATAGCCGTCGTGGTCGGGAAAATTCCACCACATCTTACTATTATACTATGGAGTAAAACCTGATTGCGAAATCGTCCCATCTTGTCTACAAATCTCTTCTTATATCGTATCTGCCCAGTTTAGCTGATGGTTGGGGAGAGGTTCTCTGTGGCGTAGAGGTTAGGTGCTCGTCTCTCGTGCCAAAGGTACCAGGTTCGCTCCCTAGTGCAGCCATCTAGATAGTTTTCCAGAAATCAAGCTCCTAGTCCTATCGGAGACGGACTATAACACGAAGGTCCCTTGTTCAATATGGGCACGTAAAAGAACAATTGGCAGTTCAAAATCAAGAAAATCAGGCTGTAAAGCCGCTGCCCGGGAAAATTAACAAGAAAAGATTAAAATTAAAATTCCTACAAAAATGTCCACACCATCTTCAAAATTACATTCGGGATACTCGCCGTTGCTACGGAGTTCGTGCACTGCCGCTGAGATTTTCCTGTATAAGAAAGAGATCCGAGCACACATGGTTACTCACTGAAGTGCAATGATGATTGTCCTATTAATCAATCAATCAATCAAGGTAGGTATATTTTGTGACATTCAACTGTAGAGTTAACACAATGGCGAAACATGTAATAACAAAGTACTGTAGTTTTACAAAATACAAAAACAATGACAATACACAGCAACGTTTCGAACAAAAAGGTCTTTATCAAGCAAACGATACAACAAAAGTGACGAATGTCACAGAACACTACATATAGACATTGACCAAGATATTACAATTGTCATTATACAAAGTTTTACTGCAATCTTCATCTATATTGATATTAGTTTGACACAATTCAAATTAAATGAAACGTATAGTATGCAACTATGCCACTAACATCACCTAGCCTTGAATTATACAGTACAAACTAGGTACAACTTGGATAGTTGTAGGGTAGACAAGACAGAGGAGCCCGCCTGCCCAACGTGTTCGTAGCGCGTTGGACTACGGTGAGAAGCCTCTGTGATGCGGGTTCAATTCGCAGGCTGGTTGAAAAGTCACAGGTTTTCCAGATTTACGGTGTTCGTGGCACGAACCGAAGGGTTACGATGTCCATGACACCGAGCCGAAGAGCTGAAAAGTTCAAATGCTTCTAGATCAACAAAAAAAAAAAGACAGAGGAAGACAGATAGATAAACATTTGTTTAGCCTGACTACATGGCACGTAAGAGCGTCAACAACTGAGATGATTGCCAACACTAGTGACACAGAGGTTCGTGGAGATCCATGATCGTCTACGCCAGCCGGCATTGCACCTGGTGATGATGACAACTTAGGTAATAGTCTAATCTTTTAAATGAGTATATTTAATTGATAAGTTCATTTAATATGATTCCAAACGTTGAGGTTGGTTCGGTGTGCAGGCAATGGATTGAATCAATACAAGCGTCAACAGTTTACAGAATAACATTTATCTTCGTTCCGAGACACATTGTTATATATAGACAAGGAACAAGCAGACGGGCAGGCTCTTCGGCTCGGTGCCATGGACATCGTAACCTTTCTGCTCGGTGCCACACACACTGTTGAATCTGAGAGGATGAACCCTCGAGGCTAGTCACCGCAGTCCAACGCGCTACGAACACGCTGGGCTAGCGGGCACCCTGCCACCATATCAGCGGGCCAGCCAATGGATATAGCTGACATTCTGAACGCCATCATAGAGTGTGACCGCTAAGATAATTTTCACCTAAACAAGTCAATGTCAAATGCTAGATTGCAAGAGCTGGGTTTGAAGATTGGAGTGCCCAGAAAAGAACAGCACAACAGGTATATGAGTAAGCTCATCAGTGAACATGGACATAGTACGGTTAGTCGGTAGACGCAGTTTGAGATATTGCGAAGGAGCATGGGAGCACCTATGGACATGTCCGAAGTGAAGTGAAGATATTCCGAACTGAAATAGACTAAACAAGGTAGACGTTCGGGCATACAGTTATGACGCTCACATGGTCCAGACCGATTGCAATTCCAAATATACTCCCAAATTTAAGACTCAGACCGGCTTAGTCACAAAGTGTAGGCTAATGACATGGGTCCGTCACGTAATGTAAGCTGAGGCTATGCGTCTGTCGCGAAGTGTAGTCTAAGGAAAGACGTCATCACGCAATGTGGGCTGAGGAAAGGCGTCATCACGCAATGTAGACTGCGGACAGGCGTCATTCCGCTATGTAGGCTGAAGAAAAGCGTCATCACGCAATGTAGACTGCCGATAGGCGTCATCGTGCAATGTAGGCTAAAGGTCAACGTTAGTCACCCACTCGAAAGACACTGCACGGGAAAAATTCATTAAAAGTTAAAAATAAATTTCCTAAATATTTACATCATCGAAGAACCGCGATGATCATGCACTGCTTCTGCGAGCTTTCCGTGTAAGAAAGAGATACGAGCACCCTTGGTAACTCACGTAACTCATGGTATCACAAATAGTAACTCACGTAACGCATAGTAGCACACGTAAACTCATAGTAACAAACGTTCAATAATGATAGATGTATCAATCAATGAATGAATCAATTATGAATGAACTACGTCACTACAGTAAACATTCAATTTATAATTTATGTTAATTTTTCTATACGTTTATTTCTTATAAGCAAAGCTAAGTAATGGTGGCCGGTAGATTGCAATCTACGGTACACGCAATCCCTCATTTTATGAAAAATCGTGGCATATCATTTACAGGACGTAGCAATCAACCACAGTAAACGAGTCGTTGATTTTCTACTCACCACTTATACGTTCAGTAGTTTGTCATTTCTTTCTGAACGGTGAGGTCTATTTTTACCTTTCGTAAAATTCCACGGAAACGAATTTTGCTTCAAAATTGCCTGCCGTGGGGTTTGAACCAGTTACGCTTGGGTTGTGATCACTACTACTTGTGCTACAGACGCTCATCCTCATTTGATCCTGAGATATATTAAGAATAGTCTAATGAGGGGGGAAGAGCAAGAGGAAGACCGAGAGATAAGTGGGAGGGAAACTTTAAGAAATGGACAGGTTACATTCTGGCAGTGTGCAACACCAAGGCGAAAGACAGAGGATGCTGGAGATTCATTGCAGCCAACCTTCGATGTTAGACGGCAACTGATGATGATGAATGAGAAATTGGTATTAGTCATAAAAAGAATGATAATTAGCCATGACCAATAAGTTATTTGTATGTTTCGATTTCTCCCGCCAATAATGACTGACACATTGAGAGTTAGACAGAGTGAGAGAGAGAGTGAGTGAGAGATTGAATGAGACCTTAAACACGAAGGAGAGTGTGCAAGCGAGGCTCTTGATAGTAGTGATCACAAAACTGGCTCGGCACAGTTTGTTGTAGAAATCGGATAATTCGATCGCATAGAAAGTGTCCCACATTTGTCCGCTCATTTTAGAATGACGTCATATCGCGCGAAAAATCGAAACAGTAATCAGGTAATCGTTCTCTGGCCAGGTAAAGAGATTTGAGCTGTCATCGAGTACTCAAATATGGTGTAATCGAATCTTTTTAAGCTGGTATTTGTTGACCTTCACATTGGTCGCTTTTTACTGTAGAAATATATTTTGTCGTCAATTTATAATTGAATGCTGGCGCTTTCTGAAATAAATGTTCGCGTAAATTGAGAATTATAAAGTACCCAGTGGTTAGAGTGGTGGTGTAGCCAGTGGTTAGAGTGGTGGTGTAGCCAGTGATTAGAGTGGTGGTGTAGCCAGTGGTTAGAGGTTTAGTGTAGTCAGTGGTTGGGGGTTTAAATGAGTTTTTAGGCAGAAGGGTTGACTTCATTTCCCCGAGTTTTATCCCATATGGTTCGGTCCCTCTCTGTAGAAATGGCACGCCACCTGCCGAATGTATTGCACAAAGGACGAACTCCGTAGCAGGAGTTAGAGGGGTAGTGTAGTCAGGGCTAAGGGGGTAGCGTAGTCAGGGGTTGGAGTGGTAGCGTAATCAGTGGTTAGAGGGGTAGCGTAGTAGGCAGAGGTAGCGTAGTCAGGGGTTGGAGTGGTAGCGTAATCAGTAGTTAGAGTAGTAGTGTAGCGTAGTCAGGGGCTAGAGGGGTAGCCTAGTCAGTGTTTAGAGGATAGCGAAAGTCAGTGGTTAGAAGTGCAGCGTAGTCAGTGGTAAAAGGTGTAGCGTAGTCAGGGGCTAGAAGGGAAGGTAGTCAGCGGTTAAAGTGGTACCGTAGTCAGGGCTAGAGGGGGTAGTGTAGTCAGGGTTAGAGGGAAGCGTAGTCAGGAGTTGAGGTGTAGCGTAGCCAGTGGTTAAAGTGGCAGCGTAGTCAATAATGAGAGTGACACCATAGCTTGTTGCGCACCGATAATTTGGTCTTGAAACCCGAAACTTTTACTGCATATGTTCACTAGAGCAGAGTGCTACCAAATTTCTTGTCGATGACCCCATGAAAAGGGTCAAAGGTGAGGGACAGATATCATTACACCGGGTTTTACCATACAGCTTGATCACTCACCGCGGAATTGTGCGGAATCTGGTGACACTATTGCAGAAATCTCGAATTTCGTAAGCTCCAGAAAATTCTTAACTATCTCTGGAAACAATATGCTTGTAAACCGAACCACGTGGTACGGATTCGAACAAACGACTTTCCAGCTGCATAGAAACAATTGCTTGACCACTACAAAAGTATAGTCAATTTTTCTTCTTTACATACTACATGTAATTATCTTCTTCTTCTTCTTCTGCGATCATCTTCTGCTATTGTGACTACTCCAGTATGTGTCGTAAACAGGGCGGTGCGCTTGAGGTTTTCACCGGCTCACCAAAGTTTGTTTTGTAGGGTTGTTTCTGTTGGCCAGATCTCCATTCTCACACTGCTCAGGCTGGATCAGTCTTGCAGGATGTGCTGTGGGGACTGTTTTTGGTGCTTCAAAGGTGCAGGCAGCAGAGTCCCTGAGAGCCATTCTATGGAGGTGTGCTATGAGACTTCAGTGTCCCGTTTTAAGTCTCTCTCTCTCTCTCTCTCTCGATCGTTCTTAGGCCGCTTGTATCATTCAATTGTGATATATAAGAAGCTAAACATCAAGAACGGATGTACGTGCACGGCCTTCAGTACCTATTGGAGCTCAGGCGCTTATCCTTCGGCGGCGTATTCGATTTCAACCAACGTTTACTGGGTTCGCTCTCCGTTCGCTTTTTGCTGTCCCCAGCCAAAACCTACAAGGCAGCAGGTTGCTATTTTCTTTCAGGGCAGCGACCGTAGCGACCTTCCCTCCCGTGTTGATGAGCGTCATCTGCCCAGGTTCTAAGTCTCAAGACTATGGTCTGTGCTTTTCCTTTTAGTGTATTTGTCGTGCTTTGGGTTGTATACTCCGTTTGATTTTCTCCACATGATTTCTGAATTGTTTCAGAAGTCTTTGCTTTGTGTTGGGTGGTGTTGTGTTAGGCTCCCTCCAGCCCTTGCGAGTTTGTCCGCCTTTTCATTTGCTGGTATCCACTGTAGGAGTAGTTCTGATTTCTAGCCTTATGGAGTGTAGAGCTAGCCAGTCCCCACACCCACCCCAGGTGTTAGCTTACAGGCCAGACAGGTAGTTTAGATAGATAGGTTGGTAGATATGAAAATAGTTGACTGTAGTGTTTGAGCACCAAATCTGCATCTGCTCATTATAAGCAGATAGCAACGCTAATACGAGACATTGACGTAGGTTAGAGAAAAAAGAGGTAGAGACAAGATGGTCTCCTAAGGAGAACCATATCACTGTCGATTCATTTACCCAAAAGCTATTCTCGGTCAGGTGATGTAATCCTTGTATTTAACTCTCATGTATTAAAGACATTACTACATCCGTTAGTTCACGACTAGTTTGTCAACATTTAACGTTGTAAAGTGCATTCATTGTGTGTCAAACAGAATGGACTGGTCTTTAGTTACAATATGATAGCAACATGTAATCAGCCTCAGACCACGGAAACCAGACTACCAAGCTCTAATGTATCCATGGTATAGAACGCCATACCATTGAAAGACCAGTGTCACTGCTGAACTAACCACCACCCTCAGCTCTTAGGCTCTTCAACAAAAGGTACCCCACCCGTACTACCAAGACGTACCCTATCCGTACTATCATGAGGTACCCAACGAAACCCCTACACTACTTCAGTAGTGTCTTATGATTGTCTCCAAATGTCACCCAACTCGTCTAATTCGTTAACACAACGTCCAGTTTTTTCAGATTCCAAGTTTTTTAGAAATAACATTTATGAAATAAAAACCAAAAAATGTATATATCTATTTTCTATTCTATTTTGTACACAGTGTTACTGTCAACATCGCAAAAAAGTATTGAGAAATTAATAATGGAAGTGCAAAAGAAAAGCGAAAAACAAAATCTATATCTGAATATGGCAGAGACAAAAATAATGACAACAGATAAAACAAACATGACAAAATATATTTTTGTAAACGGAGAGATAATAGAAAATATGAACTGTTTTGAATATCTTGGTTCACTGCTAACAACAGATGGAAATGGGATAAAGAAAATTAAAAGAAGAACAAACATGGCTTTACAGAGATTAAACAACAAAAACAGTATGGAATGGAACTGACAGGAAAACAAAGATCAGAATACTAAGAGCATGCATATTCCCAGTGGCAACGTATGGCTGTGAAGCATGAACATTTAACAGTGCTATGGAAAAACGTATATGTGCTTTTGAATATAAGTGTTGCAGAAGAGTCCTCCATATATCTTGAACAGAGAAGAGAACAAATAGATCTATCCAGAAAGAACTCAAAATTAAAAAAACTGACTGATGCTACAAATAAGAATGAGAAAATTAAAGTATTTTGATCAGATAAAGAGACACCAAGGGCTGCAGAAGCCCATTATAGAAGGATGCAACCCGGCAAAGATGAGAAGAGGAAGACCACGGAGACGATGGCTTCAGGATGTAACTGATGGTTTGAACATGACGGCTAAAGATGCAGGACATCTGGCTTATGAAAGAGAGAAATTCCGAAGGACTGTTGGAGTGACAAAGTTCTGCTCAGGGCATGCTATTTGATAATGATCTATTTTGTCTCTCAGTGTCAAGTATAAAAATGAGACTTCCTGAGCGAGCCTTCGTATACCTGTTGCGCAATGTGGAATTTAATATTCCGAATATTCCATCGATCCATCGTTTATATGGTCGTCCTCTTGATCTGTTGCCGTTATATCTAGGTTCTAATGCGCTTTGTGTGAGGCTGTATTGGGGTATGCTTGATACGTGTCCAAACCTTTTGACATGTTGGTTCTTTATATATTGTAGAACCGGCAAGGTTCCCATGCTTTTTTTCTGATTTCATCGTTTCTAATCATTTCTCTTCTTCTAACATTTAGAATTCGTGGTAAACACTTCATCTCTGTTTTATGGATTCTTCTTTCCTCATTTGTTGTCAGTGCCTAGGTCTAAACAAATAATAATACTATCGCTACAAAGGATGACATGGTAAAATGCAAACATGTCACCATGAACACAAAAAGAGCAATGTTCAACACAATTTTTGTCCCAACATTATGCTATCAGTGCCAAACATGGACGTGCATCAAACTATAGAATAAAACTAGTCACGACAGAGATGAAGTGTCTACGCAGAATGCTGGGAGTATCACGAAGAGGTTGTTTAGAAATGAAGACATCAGGAAAAATGTGGGTACAACATCAGTACTGAACTTCATCAAGAAACAACAAATTAAATGGTTCGGCCACATAAGCAGATTACCAACAGACAGTGCACCCCAAAGAACAATGCTACTCCCACACAGTGAATGGAAAGAAAAGGCCGGCCACGCAAAATGTGTACCTTAGAGATAACAGAGGCGACGAATAACACTGTTTATGAAGCGCACACAAAAGCCCGTTCTAGAAATAACTTCTTATACTGACGATGCGATGCAAAATGGGAAATTTAAGTAAAGAAAAAAGGAAAACAAAATAATTTGGAAAATAAAATAATGCTAAAAGTGTACAGACAAATTCGTCGTGAATCCATATAATCCTTATCTGTGGATGCTCAGGTGCAGCAACAAGCTAACCTGCTTACTTGAGCAATTACTATGTGATCCAAATAAGCTGAGAATACTTATCAACGATATCGGACTAATCCTTAAACCGGTGTTTGCAATAAGTGATTCTGCAAACACCCATGAAGATTGATGCCATCGCGGTACGTCAAAATATTTGATAAATTCACATGATGTTTTAAGGTAATACATAAAATACGAATGACGTTAAAGGAAATATGAAAGACAAAGCAATATGGTGAAGATAATATGTTAGTACGTCCTTACGTCAGAATCATATGAAATGACGTTCTGGCGGCAGGGTAACTCTCAAATACATTTTCGTCTTCTCGCTCAATATTGACCACTTGTTAACCACTCTGTGTGATTTGTATGTGATCTGAGCCTAAGGCTATTGTACGTTGTGACATTTATGCGCTTGCAAGTAGGCCAGCACATCCTAATTCTGCGACGCTTTTTTTTTTAACTATAGTAGCTTCCCTAGGTCTCTACTGCAGTCTGCCTTGTAGGTCGCAGTGGTACTATTCTTTGCTTTTTTTGAGGGCCCCGGTAACACACAGGAGAAGTACATTCTGACGTCATGATGAAATATATGTTCGCTCTGACGTCAGGAAGATATGTAAGTTCGTTATGACGTCACGGTGTTATGTAAGCTCGTTGTGACGTAAAAGTACCAAGAAAGTACATTATGACGTCAGCGCAAGTTTGAATTATGTTCTGACGTCATGTTGATATGTTAGTGCATTCTACGTCAGGATAATATTTTACATCTCTCTTAATCAGCACGGCTACAGATGTTTTCGTCTGTCTACCAGTTAATACGGCTACATGTTGTTCGGTCTGTCTACCAGTTGATACGGTTACAGTGTATCACTGTCTGTCTACCAGTTGATACGGTTACATGTTGTTCTGTCTGTCTACCAGTTGATACGGTTACATGTTGTTCTGTCTGTCAGCAGTCGACCTGGAGAACATGTTATCTTGTCTATCTATCAGTCGACCTGGAAAACATGTTTCGTCTACCAGCCTATCTGGCTACATTTTATATTGTCTGTCTATCAATCAGCCTAGCTACGTTTTGTCTATATCTCCTCCTCTATCACTATGGTAACCTATCTCTATTATATAATCTATTTCTAACCTAGTATACACGTGTTCGTCTGTAGCTTAAGCGGTAGTGAGCTTGATTAAAACCCAAGCGTACCTGGTTCAAACACCACGGTGGGCAAGTTTGAAGTAATTTACTTCCATTGGACATTTACTAACGATTAAAAATTGACTTCACCGTTCAGAAACCAACGACAAACTACTGAACGTATAAGTAGTGCCTAGAAAATCGATAACGCCTTTACTGTTGTTAATGGCTAAGTCCTGTAAAGGATATGCCACGATGTTCATGCATATACTTCTTCTTCTTTGCGTTCGTTCTTTACGACCAATTTTAATCACTCTTTGTGATATGTTTGTTCTTTGTCAAGAACGTGTATACGTTGCACATTGGTTTGGTAGGCCCTAAACACACAGACTTGTATACGTTTAGGACATGTGCATCCGATTTCAGCCAAACCTCCTTAGTCGCCTCTTACGACATGCATGGCAGGTAACAGTGGTTCTATACTTTACACCCCAAATTTGGGCCCCGGTAACCACTCGGGCGATGCATATATATATATAGTTTTACGTGTAGCTATTTCTGATTATAGTTTAGCAGCCCCTCGTTTACTCAACTATCACCGGTGTGTGTTTGTTTGTGTGTGTGTGTGAGTTATGTCATGTCCTGTTTGTTGTCATCTGGAAGTAACAATCTAGAACCAGGATTTCTGTGTCTACTTATCAGATCCCAGCCTCTTGAAATCTTCAAGATAACGGAGCATGAAGAGCCTAACTAGATTTGGCGTTGACTAGCGCAAATACTTTTACATGTTTAGGAGAGATTTAAATATATTCTTAATTTGAGGCACAAATAGAGTCAACTCATTAATATGGAATGTTGTTTATGTTTCTATTGAGTGTTAAAGATAAGGAGAGAAGAGTCAGTGAGTCACTTAAAGCGTCATGCTTCCATTTATCTTCTATTCTGGTTGCCTACGATAGATTTGGATGTTGGCGTTTGTAAGCTGTGAGGGAATTAGAAGGGAATCTATACAAAATCCAGTTTTATCTGAGCACGAGGATTCTGCATTCGTGCAAAAAAAAAAGGTTTCGCGATTTCGTGATTGAGTGATTGATAGGAACATCATCATTGCAGTTCGGTGAGTAACCACGTCTGCTGATATCACTTTCTTACACAGAAAGATCTCAGCTGCAGTGCACGAGCTTCTTAGCACCGCCGGTGGTTCCCGATGCAATATTCAAGATGGTGAAGATACTTTTTTTTATAAATTTAATTTTAAATCTTTTCTAATGAATATTACCAGAGGAGTGGCTTTCCAGCCTGCTCTTCTTGATTCTGAAATGCCAAGGGTTCTTTTACGAGCACAAATTGAACATGGAACCTACGTTTTATCGTCCGTCTCCGATAGGACTTGAAACTTGATCTCACCTAAGCTGAGATCAGGGATCTCAGGAAAAATATCCAGATGGCTCCACGAGGGAGCGAACCTGGTATCTTTTGCACGAAAGATAAGCACCTAACCTGTACACCACAGATACCCCCAATATACATTATGTACTAGATTATGTACTAGATTATGTACTAGATATGTTAGATTTTGTATTAGTTATACTAGATTATGTACTAGATTGTGTACTAGATTATATACTAGATTATGTACTAGATTATGTACTAGATTATGTACTAGATGTACTAGTATACTAATTATGTACTAAATTATGTACTAATTATGTACTAGATTATGTACAGATTATGTACTAGTTTATGTACTAGTTTATGTACTAGATTATGTACTAAATTATGTACTAAATTATGTACTAGTTTATGTACTAGATTGTGTACTAGATTTGTACTAGTTATGTACAAGTTTGTGTACTAGTTATGTACTAGATTATGTACTATATTATGTACTAGTTATCTACTAGATTATGTACTAGCTTATGTACTAGATTATGTACTAAATTATGTACTAGATTATGTACTATATTATGTACTAGATTATGTACTAGATTATGTACTAGAATATGTACTAAATTATGTACTAGATTATGTACTACGTTATGTACTAGATTATGTACTATATTATGTACTAGATTATGTACTAGATTATGTACTAAATTATGTACTAAATTATGTACTAGATTATGTACTAGATTATGTACTAGATTATGTACTAAATTATGTACTAAATTATGTACTAGATTATGTACTAAATTATGCACTGACCAAAGAACAAGAAATGAAAATTATCACATGTGAAATGAGATGCATGAGAAAATCGGTAAATTAAATAAGAAGAGTCCATATAAGAAATTAGAAGAACAGTCGGAACAACACCTGCAATTAGATTCATTGAAAAACAGAAACTCAAATCGTTTGACCACTTGGTGAGAATGAATACACCAGTTGCAAGAGCGTACAACCTGAAAATGGAATCATCAAGAGGAAGGGGCAGACCAAGAGAAAGATGGATTGATGGAGACATCTTAAAACTCCACAATACCACAGCATATCAAGCGACCGAGCGTGCACTATCTCGGAAACCGATCATCAGTTAAACCTGCTACGCCTAACGGCAAAAAAGCAGAGAACAAAAGAAAGAAGACTAAATTAATCAATATCATACACTATGCTATTTAAAAGGGTTTTACAGCCGAAGGATAGCCCGTCTTCCCAGCGTGTTCGTAGCGCGTTGGACTACGGGTGACTATCCCTCTGTGTGTGCGGGTTCAATTCCGCGTGATGGCAGAAAAAGTCACAGATTCCCCAGATTTACGGTGTTCGTGGCACCGAACCGAAGGGTTACGATGTCCATGGCACCGAGCCGAAGAGTTGAAAAGCTCAAGTGCTTGTGGATGGAAAAAAAAACAGCCGAAGGATTGACTTCATTGCACGGGCACGAACTCCGTAGCTCCAGCAACAATCCTAGGGGTCTCTGGAAAAACTGCACTCGTGAACAGAATGGCGCGGTTTGGACTCGAACCCACGACCTTCGACTCACAAGGCAAAGGGCTTTACCTCTACCACAAAGACCCGGACACTATGCTATTTATATGCTTGGTTGTTTTACTGTGTGTAGCTATGATCAAATGCTGCAAGGCTTAGTAAAAAAATGACGAAAGTGGTGTTTATTGAAAACCATTATTGTGATTGATTGTGGGATTAGTTCACATTTGTGCGCCACTATAGTGGTTAATGCGTCCAAGTTGTCAAAGTAATATCAGTTTTTCAAGTCTAAATAAAATATAGAACTACAAGTTATATAGTTTGAAAACTAAATTACGAATTTTCAATTCAAATGTTGTATCAATCCTAACATATGCCAGTGAGAGTTGGAAAATGACTAAAGATATAGAAGCAAGTTGAATGCATTTAAAATAGATGTCTGCGAAAAATAATGAATATAAAATGGAATGAATTCAGGAGAAGTCATAAGATCAGAGAAATGTCTGGTCAACCACTAGTGACAACTGTTATAAGAGAGAGCAGATGGAGATATTATGATAGGGTCAAAATGAGGAACTTATGGATAGAACAAGACAGATTCCAGTGAACGAAGAGGTTAAAAAAAAGACGCTGGCGCTGGATAGGACACACTTTGCGAAAACCGGAGGGAATATAACAAGGGTCCTTGACTGGAACCCGCAGGGACAGCGAATGAAGGGGAGGCCAGAAATACATGGAGACGAGATTTGGAGGCGGAGATCAACAATATAAAGAAGAGCTGAAGGGAGCTGCAGGAGATAGATAGAGATAGGAAGACTTGGCATGAGTTGGTTGAGGGCCTATGCCCCAACCCGGGTAAAAAGGCAAAGAGAGAGAGAATGGAGATATGTTGGACACAGATTGGGAAGAAATGATCAAAGAATATCAAAGCAGGCATTGAAATGAGAGGCAAAGGGTTACAAAAGAAAGGACCTACTAGGCAAACCCTGAAATGAACTTTGCTGAGAGAGGCAAACAAATCAGATTCAATTTCTGGTAAGAGATTGATTGAGTTGCCCACAACAGAATGGTATGATCCGCAAGGTAGAGGCTGGTTCAGTGCGCAGGCATTGAACTGAATCACTACAAGCGTCAACAATTTGCAGAATCATACTTATCTTCGTTCCGGGGCACATGGGTGTCGTTGGCAATGAGAGAAGCAGACAGGCTGGATGGCTGGCTCTGCCACCTATCAGAGGACCAGCCAATGGACAGAGCTGATATTCTGAACGCCCTCATAGAGTGTGGCCGCAAAGAAGATTTTCATTTAAACCAATCACATCAACTACTAGATTGCAGGAGCTGGTTGAAGATTAGAATGACAAGAAAAGAACAAGCATAACAGGTATGAGTAGGCTCATCAATCAAAATCGAACTGGTACGGTCAGTCGCTGAACGCTGTTGGAGATATTGCGAAGGAGATCGGAGCACCTATGGACATGTCCGGAGTGCAGTGAAGATATTCCAAACTGAAACTGAAACAGAGCGGTATAAAGAAATCACTTGCATACTCTATTTAACATCTAACGATAACGAGTCGAATATATATAATGGTTATTAGAATTAATTCACATTACTCTATCTTATTATTACTATTCTCTCTCGCGATCACCGCCCAGACCGATGACCAGATCTCCCCATAGATTCTATTCATGTGAAAATCTGATTCATGCAGCCGTAGCATTGGTGTGTTTTACGTCACATCTTCAACACCATTTGGAGCTCTGGTGCTTATCCTTCGGCGATGTTTCCGGTTTCAGCCAGCGTTTACTCGGTTCGATCTACGTTCTGTAGCCATCTAGTGTTATTTACGATGCGAGTTAGCTAGCACCTCCACCAACCTTCTTACGTGCCATTTACGACATGCGTGGTAGGCAACAGTGGTTCTATTCTTTACACCCCAATTTGTGCCCCGGTAACCACTAGAGCGATTACTATTCTACACTTCACCCTCTAAGTTCAAGATTTTCACGAGCAATCAACAAATAATGTTAAAACTGCATGCAGCGTTCTGAACTAGATCTACAAATAACACTTATATTGTCTAAATAACACTTATCATATTATCACACCTTTGCTTCACCTACAGCTAAGTGTTATAATCGGTATTGTCTCTTTGATATTTGGATATTGTGGTGTGTGGTGTTTCTTTCTTACATTCCGAAACAGCGGATGCTCATTCTGATGTGGAATGATACAACGCGGCACATTAGGACCGTGGTAATGAGATGGAGCCCTGGTGCTGAGGGGAAACAAGAGAACAGAAAATAGTTAATTTTAGCTGTCTACTTTGATCTACGCGAGGTTGCGAGTTTTTTGTTCCCTCGTTTAAGATCTCGGTTTATGACCATGTAAACAGTTGTATTAATTCTCATGCTTTATGATCGCAGACGAGATAAACCAGATTGGATTGTTTACAGATCCCATTGTTCTGCCCCAGAAACTGATATTCCTAATGTCTTATTATTCTAAGAATATAAGGATCAGATTGATAAGATCCGTTCATCTAGGAAGTGTAATCCGTTTACCATGCCCAGAACATAGGCCAGTCCAAATCTGCACTATGCGATATCCAGACTGGTCTATTTAATATGATTTTACTAGTTAACTTTTTATGTCTTCCTCTAGGAAACTGTGGTCAAAGTTCAAGGTGACGTAAGATCTGTGGTATATTTGTTGATTATTTATATTGTATTAGGTCACATGTTTCCTCTCCCTCTTTCTATCTTATGACGCCTCTAACGCTAAGGACTTCTTTCACTTCGAACGCTCAATATCGATCACTTGTTAAACCACTCTTCTTTATTTATATGTGATCTGAGACTAAGCGATTGAACGTTGTGCCAGTTATGCGTCCACAAGTAGGCCAGCACATCCGATTTCTGCGACGCTTTTTATTTACTAGGGTAGCTTTCCTAGGCCTCTACATCAGTAACCTCTTACGACATGCTTTGTAGTCGCAGTGTTACTATTCTTTGCTCCACTTGCATGCTTCAGCAACACATGGACCTTTACGACAAAAATGCACCCCCTTTTCCCCATTCTTCACCGTTCTCTATATTGTGTTCCAGCTAGATTCATTTCTTTCATTTCTTATTCTATTGTAGCTTCCATTTGGCGTTCATCTCTTCTAGTCATATGAGTTAATGACACAGGTAGCCCTTCTTCGTCTTCTTCTGTCTTCTTTCTACTTATTTTGTCGTCACACTGTTACCGGGTTGATGCCCAGTGTCGTGGTTTCATGTTTTTGTCTTGCGCTGTTCGTGGTCTTGGTGATTGTTTTTTGTTCTTTGGCAGATTCTGCTACGCCATCTAACCATCTTTTTCGTTGTCTTTTTCTCGCCCCCTATCCTGATGTTCTGTATCTCTTCATACACGTAAATATGTAGTTTCTTCGCTAATGTTTTCGCAACTTTTAAAGATTTTCGACAGGATGGAATTGTCATCCCAACCAAATCCCCAACTGGAATATCAGAAGCCATATTTATTCTGGTCCTCCTCCGTGACCTGTACATCTTGGATGACACTGCCAGGAACATAAGTTCCCTCCGTCCTAGCCAACTGTATCACTGAAGCATGCAAGCCTCCCCACTAATATACGGCAATACACTTATGGCAAAAACCATATGTATACTCGCTAAGTATACTTCGTGTATGAATCACTTGCAATTCAATATGTCCATAACTGTTAACATTTAATGCTTGTAGTGCTACATACATATGGTGGCGTCTGTGGCTTAGGGGACAGTGACTCAGTCTATTAACCCCGACGTTCTAAATTCGAATCACGCTGCGGTTGCAAATTGTTTCGCTTGAATTTTTACAAAAGGGAGAAGGCACCACCCGTTCAGAAAACAATGGCAAACTACTGAACGTAATAATGCCTAGAAAATCACAAACAGCGTTAAAAAGCTGGGGTTCATTCGCAAATTCCTGTAAAAGATAAGCAATTAACATTGTAGTGCTACATACATAAAACAATTAAGAAATGAATTTATAACCATTTAAGAGTCAGGATACGCAGATGATGCTGAATAGCAGACATGACCAAACCCTGGTATGATAGACACAATGGGCAGGACATGTGGCTCGAATGCCAGATTGCAGAATACCTAACCGACTCTTTTATGGTGAGCTGCATAGCGGTAACCGCTCACAGGGCGGTCAGAAAAAGCGATTCAAAGATACACTCAAGAACTCGATGAAATCCTTTAGTATAGATGTCAACAACTGGGAGAATGTTGCTCAAGTCAGATCAGTCTGGAGCACACTTCTTCGACACGGTTCCTCAGCCTGCGAGACAGGATGGAACATAAACGTCAAAGTAGAAAGACAGTAAACTCCCACAAGTGCAAGTATACCTTGCCCACACTGTACAAGAACATTTCAAGCCCATATCGGGCTCACTAGTCATCTACGCACACACAAACAAACATAACGCAACTACATTCCCTTGGATGAAAATGTGTGTGGTCATCATCACCGTGATGGACGAGCATCATCAGACACATCTGACTTAGAAATACTCTTCTAAGAACGGGAACATGCACATCGCGACCTAACATACACAAACAACGCATTACAACATACAATCGCCCGTTTGCTACTGGGATTCACAATGGGAGCAAAGAATAGTACCACTGCGACCTACACGGCATGTTGTAAGAGGTGACTGAGATAGGTGTCTAGGAAGCTACTAAAAAGCGTCGCAGAAATCAATGTGCTGGCTTACTTATGGGCGCATAAATGGTACAACGTACAATCACTCTTAGGCTCGGACTACATACAAATTACAAACAGTGGGTAACAAGTGATTGATATGAAGTGTTCGAAGAAAAGAGGCAAATAATTAGAAATACTCAAATGTTTACTACACGCACATTGAGACACGCACAAACAAACAAGCACTTATACAACACGTACCGTTGAAGACACAACACTCGAGAGAACACACACGAAGATATACGCGACACGCACGAGAACGCACATGCCACGCACGAGCACACACCAATTCTAATAAACTAATTTCGTTTGCATTCTATTCGAAGCAAATATCTTTGTTTATCTTATGTGTGATAGGGGCTAGTCTCAGACACTGGGGCCAGTGCGAGAGTTAAGAGTTAAGTTTGGACATTCCAGACAGTGTTGTCTGCGTGGTTGTCAGACAGTGTTGTCTGCGTGGTTGTCAGACAGTGTTCTCTTCGTGGTTTAGACAGAGTTTCGTGGTTGTCAGACAGTGTTGTCTCGTGGTTGTCGCATGTTGTCTCTGGTAGAGAGAAGATATCTAATCAACTTGGCACGGAGCAAATAAAAGTAAATGGAACCCTTTCATACCTCATGTATATAGGTCAATACAGTGTTAGGCCTGTATTTTCATTGACCGTCTGCACACGATGGGTGATGTGGTCAGCATCACGCCGGCCGCTTTTACTTTCCCAGATCATGTCTGGTACCCAGTTGAGGCTGGGTCGACCTGAGAGCCGTCGTGGTCGGGAAAAATTCCACGCACATTTCGGGAGCTGAACCCAGACCACCAGCCTTGCGAAGCGAGTTCACTAACAACTACGCTACAGCGGCTCTCAGGAGAACAAGTGGACTTTAGGAATGGCTGCTGTAACGGAGGACAGAGCACACATGGGAATGCCCAAAGTGTCATGAATTCGATCGCATAACATATCATAACATAACATTGTTTATCTTTCCTTGACGATACAATGGATACAAAGCAAAAGATCTTCCACGCAAAAGGCGTGTATTCAGAGATAACAGAGGCAACCTTAGACACTATTTATGAAGCGCACACAATGGCTCATTCTATAACTATCTTCTTATCCTGACGCTGTGAAGCTAAACATGATTGGAGAAATGATCTTTCCTTGTTCTTCGTAGCTTGGAATGTGCTGTATACATACTGTCTAAATTTACAGAGCATGTTCATGATTGAAATAGAAAATATAAAATAACCCTTTTTCATACCATCAAGCATAATGGGAATGCGGTGTTGCATTCGTATTTTCGTGGGAGAAACTAATTCTTAGAATCCTGAAATTATCTGATCAAATACAATAACAAATGAAGAGCTTTTAAACGACTAAACTGTGCATCTTTGGAAACCATCAGTTATCAGTGATATGAGAGCTACCAGCATAGCACTCCGGACATATCCAGAGGTGCTACGATCTCCGTCTCAACAAATTCAGCAATGTTCAGCGGTCCAACATGTCAGTTCAACGTTGATTAATCAATCATTTTGCATATTTGGTATATTGTTCCTTTCAGGCAATACCAATATCGACATCCATCTCTCTCAATCTGGTCAGAGAGTGGGGGCCACTCAATTGGAGACTATTGAAAGACGAAGATGGAGGTTGATTGTTCTTGTATGTCGTATGCAAGTAGGGACATAGGCTATGACGTACTTCGATGGACAATGGATAGGCAAAAAAGACCTGGAAGTCCAGAGGAAACTTGGAACAGAACTGTAGAAAGAGAGTTGAACGATTGTGGCTTGACATTGAACACAGTTGATAGAACGGCAGTCCACCTGCGCAACGTGTTCGTAGGGCGTTGGACTGCGGGTGACTAGCCCTCTTTGAGTGCTGGTTCAATTCCGCGGGCTGGCAGAAAAGCCACAGGTTCCCCAGACTCACGGTGTTCGTGGCACCGAACCGAAGGGTTACGATGGCCATGGCACCGAGTCGAAGAGCTGAAAGCTCAAGTGCTTCTGGATCGGAAAATAAAGATATAGAACGGCAGCAGAACAGCAACAATGGACACCTTTTGTCGAAGCTTTATGTATTGCAATGTACACGGAGAAGATATATGTATAAACTTCTCACTGACTTAGACGCAGCAACAATGGAGTGTATAATTTCTTTTTCCCTTTAGCTGCTAAGAACGTACATATACGTTTTCCACATTCACTTCTAAAGACGCATTAACACGTCTGTTATTATCTCTCCTCTGTGAGCTAAGGACATGTTAACACGTTATACAATACAACTGTCACTGCTATAGGTGTACATTCACGTTTGTGACATAGAAACAAAGAGTAGCTATTTTTAGCTCAGCCTTTAGAAAGTATGTAGCAGCGAAAGGGTTAAGACAGTTGAAGCCTTCGTGTTTATCGTGTTATGGTAAATCTGGTATGTTTATCGTGTTCAGTGGAGTTTATTCAGTGTTGTAATAATAACTGTTAGGGTGAAGTTTACATACTGCTGTAATAATTACTGCTACTGTGAAGTTTAAATGTTAATATAGTAATGGATGTCATTGTGAGGTTTAGATGTTGGTATAGTAATAACTATTACAGTGAAGTGTATATTTTGATGTAATAATGGATGTTTGGTGAAGTTTACATATTGTTGTAATAATGGTTGTTTTAGTGAAGTTTACATATTGTTGTAATAATGGATGTTTTTGGTGAAGTTTACACATTGTTTTAATAAAGGATGTTTTGGTGAAGTTACATATTGTTGTAATAATGGATGTTTTAGTGAAGTTTACATATTGTTGTAATAATGGCTGTTTTGGTGAAGTTTACATATTGATGTACTAATGCCTGTTTCGGTGAAGATTAAATGTTGATAAATTTATGGATGTTACTGTGACATTTAGGTATTGATGTAATAATAGCTGCTAAGGTGATGTGTATAATATTGTGATTTAGCTGCTGAAGTGCTATATTTGATTTCATATCTAATTAAATCTGTATAAACAACGTTGCAGATAACAACACATTTTGTTATTGGTGTGTAGTGCATGGTGTGTAGTGCATGGTGTGTAATGCATGGTGTGTAGTGCATGGTGTAGTGCATGGTGTAATACATGGTGTGTACTGCATGGTGGTAAGTCAATGGTGTGTAGTACATGGTGTGTAGTACATGTGTGTAGTACATGGTGTATAGTACATGTGTGTAGTACATGGTGTGTAGTACATGTGTATAGTACATGGTGTGTAGTGCATGGTTTGTAGTGCATGGTGTGTAGTGCATGGTGGGTAAGTGCATGGTGTATAGTACATGGTGTATAGTACATGTGTGTAGTACATGGTGTGTAGTACATGTGTGTAGTACATGGTGTGTAGTACATGTGTGTAGTACATGGTGTGTAGTGCATGGTGTGTAGTGCATGGTGTGTAGTGCATGGTGGTGTACATGGTGTATAGTACATGTGTGTAGTACATGGTGTGTAGTACATGTGTATAGTACATGGTGTGTAGTACATGGTGGGTAGTGCATGGTGTGTAGTGCATGTGTGTATGCATGTGTGTAGTGAGCGGTACAAGGTTGTGTGGTCTTGATGCATACATGGCAGAGCTTCAGCATTCTTTCAATTTAAAATCTCGTTAACCTACCTTCTTCTCTTGTAAGTTGTTCGTTGTGTGGGCCAAGTGTGTTTGTTGTTCTTCCTTGTAATGTTGTTAACATTATTATACAGATCTGTCAGCTCTAATTTAAGTCGTGTCTGGAAGCTGCTATTCTCGTTCCAATCCGCCATGGTGGTGACAGTTTTGTTTATTTTATTTTATTTATATTTTTTTTCGCGATAGTGTACTCTGATACTATAGTTCGTTCCAAAATTCGTGATCACACTAAGGTTTAATTTGTACGAAATCTATCTGATGGATACAAGTAATTTTTGTTCATGCAGTCTTATATACCTCATGACGTTACCAATCCATGTTTAACTAATTGGTAGGTAGCTTAGTTGATGCAAAAACGTTTTTGTTATATAATTTTGCATAAGCACAACAAAATGATAATCAAAGTTTAGAACTTACAGTAATACACAAAATGGTGGCGAATGATTGCAAAGGCGTATTCCTATTACATATTATAAAAAGAAAGGTCACATAGTGAACAAATGATACCTTCCACTTCTATAAATGAAAGTAAATGTTGCGTACATACGCCAGTCGGTAGGAAACATTGTGAACTGATTAATTCCACGGGATTCCCGATTTTGACGTGCACTGAATTGCATTTGGAACACGGAAATGCTTAGTTATAGACAAACTTGACAATCGTACTGTAAAATTTCGACAAGTATACCAGATCAACATCGCGGTAAATTTAGTAATAACATATAATAAAATTCTTACAGAACTAAAGGTTTGGGTGGGCAAAAATACTTTTGGAACGTCGTCACTGTTACCTATATAAAAATGCAAAAATCAATAATTTCTGTCAAAAGTGGATGATTTTATATCGGTCGTAAAGATGATCACGAATTTTGGAACGAACTATAACTGCTATAGACGGTAGACTTCAATTCTAGGTTATGTTTGTAGGTGGGGGCCACTACTAAGGGGTCTGAGTAAATAGGAAGGGGTTCAATACCTGTAGGTGGGTATGAGTAGTCAGGAGGGGGGCAATTCGTATAGGGAGTATGAGTAGTTGGGGAAGTTGGGAGGCTCATTTTCAAATGGGGGATTGAGTAGTCAGGCTGGGGCCCAATATCCAAGGGAAGGGTTTGAGTAGTCAGGAGGAGGCAAATTCGTATAAAGGATTTGAGTAGTAAGGAGGATGTCCAATACTCAAAGGGGGTCTGAGTAGTCTGGAGAGAGGGCCCATTACTCCAAAAGGGTATTAGTAGTAGCAGAAGTAGTAGTAATAGTGGTAGAAATAGTAGTATTAGTAGTAATAGTATTAGTAGCAGTATTAGTAGTAGTAGTGTAAATATCAGCAGTTGGGGCAGCAGTAATAGTAGTAGCAGCAGTAGTAGTAGTGGTAGTAGTAGCAGTAGTAGTAGTAGTAGTAGCAGTAGCAGAGTAGTAGTAGCAGTAGTAGTAGTAGTAGTAGTAGTAGTAGTAGTAGTGGTATCAATAGTCGTAGTAGTGTCAGCAGTAGTAGTAATAGCAGCGGTAGTAGTGATATCAGCAGTAATAGTAGCAGCAGTAGTGGTACCAGCAGTAGTGGCAGCAACAGTAGTAGTAGTAGTATCACGAGTAGTAGAAGCTAGTAGTAGTGGTATCAGCAGTAGTAGTAGTAGCGCAATAGTAGTAGCAGCGTAGTGGTACCAGCAGTAGTAGCAGCACAGTAGTAGTAGTAGTATCAGCGGTAGAGTAGAAGCAGTAGTAGTGGTATCAGCGTAGTAGTAGTAGCAGCGGTAGTAGTGGTATCAGCAGTAGTGGCGGTAGTAGCAGCAGTAGTAGTGGTATCAGTGTGTGGTATCAGCGTAGTAGTAGCAGCAGCGTAGTAGTGGTATCAGCAGTAGTGGCGGTAGTAGCAGCAGTAGTAGTGGTATCAGCGTAGTAGTAGCAGCAGTAGTAGTGGTATCAGCAGTAGTAGTAGCAGCAGTAGTGGTGGTATCAACAGACGTAGTAATAGCAGTAGCAGTAGTAGTTGTATCAGTATCAGTAGCAGCAGTAGTAATGATAGTAGTAATTGATGTAGTACAAAAGTAGCAGTGGTAGTAGCAACAGTGGTAGCAGTAGATGATGATACATATGTAATGATAATAGTAAGACTGTAGTAAAAGATGTTGCATTTGAAATGATTTGCAGTTGTAATAGAAATGGTCAGCAGATTATGCTTGTCGCTACAGAGGAAACAGTCGTAGCTGAGGAGGTCATTTTAAAAGATGAAGTGGTTAATAATAATAATAATTCCTCTCATACCGTTAAACGTTACATAGGGCCTGGAAGTAATTTCTCCATACCGCTCTATCCTGAGCAACTCGCTCAATTTCCTCCATGGAACTGAGACCGATATTTCTTGCCTCTCTCAGCAAAGTTCGTTCAGGGTCTCCTTAGGTCGTCCTCTCTTTCTTGAACCCTTTGCATCCCATTTCGATGCCTGCTTTGATATTCGTTGCTCATTATTCCTCAAGTTGTGTCCAACATATCTCCATCTTCTCTTTCTTATAACAGTTGTCACTAGTGGTTGACCAGACATATCTCTGATTTCATCACTTTTCCTGAATTCGTTCCATTTTATATACAATATTTTTCGCAGACATCTATTTTCAAATGCATTCAACTTGCTTTCTACATCTTTAGTCATTTTCCAACTCTCGCTGGCATATGTTAGAATTGATACAACATTTGAATTGAAAATTCGTAATTTAATTTAATACTATATAACTTGCAGTTCAATATTTTATTTAGACTTTTAAATTCAAATCTTTTAAGATGAAGTAGTTGCAATGTTTAAAAAAAATCAACATTCCATTCAACTTACCTGAGAGTCCAAATGGTCTTGTACTTGAATTTTAGCAATTGTAACGTCAAATACACACTTTGTTTCCCTTTTTACGTCGGGTTTTCCCCATTCTGAGAAAAAAACTATTCATCCAAGCCTCCACTTGGAATTCCCATTGAACACTTTCAGATGCTTATTTGCAAAATTGTTCGCTTTCCTTGCTGAACATGCCACATGAACTAAAGTGTTATATTTGTACATATATCCTCCTTGAAATCTAATATCACACGTACTAATATCTTGATATATGCGATAAGTATGTTTTTATTATTATTATATTATGAATAATACAAACTTTGTTATACTCTTTTCCAAGTAATGGAAATCTATGAAAATATTTAAGAAAGTTGCTTCTCGTTATGTTCCAGCTTTGTGTTTATAAAATAGATCCTTGTTTTCTGTATAGTAAGCATCCACATGACTGTGCTATATAAAGTTATCATGAATTTAGTACACTTAATTAGAAGTGTCAACGTTACAAGGAGAGATAGAGTGAGAAACGAGAATATCAGAAGCATCGTTGGTACTATACCATGCATATAGTACATCGAGGAGCAAAGAATCAAGTGGTTCGGTCATCTAATGAGAATGGAACCACATTTACTACCATCACGTGTCTACAATAATCGACGTTCAGGGCGCAAATCACGAGGTAGGCCAAGAACACGATGGATGGATAACATCTCAAGAGTCCCTGCGAAAGCATGGACTGACAACGTCAAGCGCAACACACCTGGTACAAGATAGAAAACTAACTCTACCTACGCCGCTTCACAGCTTCACAGAGATCGAAGAAGAAGAACTATTTTCTATTAATTAGAACTATTTTTAAAAACTAGGTTTGGGAAACCTAACTGACCTGAAGCTGACTGCCCAGTTTCTGACCCACAGTAAACCAAGCGCACGACCAGAGATCGCTGAAGAAGTAAAGCTATTTTCTATGAACTTATCTTCTTCTTCTTCTTTGAATGCGCCATATCGACCACATGTCAACAACTCTGTGTGATTTCTATGCGATCTGAGCATAAGAGCGATTGTACATTGTGCCAGTTATGCGCCTATAAGTAGGCTAGCACATCCGATTTCTGCATTATTTTTTATTTACTAGAGTAGCATCTCTAGGCCTACATCAGTCGCCTCTTACGACATGCATTGTAGGTTGCAGTGGTACTATTCTTTGCTTCCCTTGGGGCCCCGGCACTACATGGTCGTGGTTCTACTAACTTGGGCTATTATTTGTTTTTGCCCTGCGCTATATTACTATTATATTACTATTGTATTACTATTATATTACTATCATGTTACTATTATATTACAATTAAATTACTATTATTATTATTACTGAGAGCCGTGGTAGCGTAGTTGTTTGTGAACTCGCTTCTCAAGGCTGGTGGTCCAGGTTCTACCCCCGCAGTGGGCGTGGAATTTTTCCCAACTGCGACGGCTCTCAGGTCGACCCAGCCTCAACTGGGTACCAGACATGCTCTGGGAAAGTAAAGGCGGCCGTGATGCTGGCTGACCACATCCTACATCGTGTACCGACGGTCAATGAAAAATACAGGCCTAGCAGCACTGTACTGCCCTATATACCACAAGATATGAAAGGACACCTTTACTTTACTTTTATTATTATTATTATTGAACGTATGTAGCAGTGAGCTCGAACACAACCCAAGCGTACCTGGTTCAAATTCCGCGGCGGCCGAGTTTTGAAGCAAATTAGTCCACTTGTATTTTTACAAATGTAACAGTAGACCTCACCGTTTAGAAAGCAATGGCAAACTACTGACCGTATAAGTTGTGTCTAGAAAATCGACGACACGTTTACTGTTGCTGATGGCTACGTACTGTTGATGACATGCTACGGTTTTCATTTTCATAATATTATTAATATTATTATTACTATTAATGTTATTATTGTATTTATTATTACTATTGTTATTAGTTTTACTATATTATTAATATTATTATTATTGTGTATATTGTGTAATTTTGAATATAAGTGTTACAGAAGAGTCCTTCGTATGTCATGGACAGAAAGATAACAAATAGATCTATCAGAAAGAACTCAAAATCAAAGAAAACTGGCTGATGCTACAAATAAGAAAGAGAATTTGAGATATTTTGGACATATAAAAAGACATGAAGGGCTGGAGAAGATCAACATGGAAGGAGGCATACCGGCAAAGAGAAGAAGAGAAAAACCACGGAGAAAATGGATTCAGGATGTAACTGATGGATTGAACATGACGGCTGCAGAGACGGGACATCTGGTCTATGAGAGAGAAAATTCCGGAGGACTGTTAGGGTGGCAAACTTCTGTTTAGGACAAGCTATCTGATGATGATGTTATGTAAAATTAGTTATGTTGTGGTGGTGTTATTATTTTGTAACATATTGTTATGTTATGTTATGTTACGCTAAAGCATTAGTTTACCAAATATCTTTGATATCAACCCAAACTTCATCTCTAAGTAATACAGTATTCATTAAGAAAAAACACAATTACAATATAAGGTAGCTTCCAGTTTCCAGTCTGTTTCAAGACGACATAATATGTTTGCTTAGCGACATACAGCTTTGTCGGTTTAAAGTCCTGGACATCCAACTACGTCGCTTGAGCTTTAGTTGGTAACATTTTGCCATACTCATAGCTGGTTGGTGTGGACCTTTGATATTGCTGATGCTGAGTACTTTACAGAACACTTTTAGGCCTGCACCTGGTAAGAGAGAAATGAAACAATCATAATTTAACGTTTGTGAATATATATTAATTTATTAAGTTAATTGCATATCCTTTAGAGGACTTTGCGAATCAACCCAAGCTTTTTAACGCTGTTTGTGAGTTTTCTAGGCATTATTATGTTCAGTAGTTTGTCATTGGTAGCGTCTGTGGCTTAGGGGATTGTGATTTGGTCTGTTAACCCCGACGTTCTGAGTTCGAATCACGCTGAGGACACTTTGGTGGAAAATTGTTTCGCGTGGATTTTAACCAAAGGACGATGGCACCACCCGTTCAAAAAGCAATGGCAAATTACTGAACGTAATAATGCCTAGAAAAATCACAAACAGCGTTAAAAAGCTTAGAGTTGATTCGCAAAGTCCTGTAAAGGATATGCAATAATATTGAACAGTTGTCCATGCTTTCATGAACGGGTATGGGTCCTTCCTGGAACGCCACGTATATTAATTTACTATTTATCACAATCATTCATTGGAGAAAGAATAAAACAATATAGATATAATAAAAGACTTAAAACTAGAGGGATATTGGTTCATAAACAACAGTAGCTGCGATACAGAAATTTGTTTACTTGTTTGTGTTCGCTCTTATCAACCAATTTAACAACATTCTGTATGATCTGCATGAATTATGTCGATCTAAGTATATATATATGTAACAGCGAAATATAACGAGGACTTGGGATACATGGAGACGAGATGTAAAGGCAGAGATCAACAATATAAAGAAGAGCTGGATGGAGCCTGCAGGAGATAGAAGACTTGCATGAATGGGTTGAGGTGCCCATACCCAAATCGAGTTAAATATATATATATAGTGACGGCTCGTCATTAAGGGCCAGTGGGGTCGGGCCCCACCAAAAATAAGTGTAACGTTTATTTATTATTTTATACATTATAATATATCCTAACCGAAAAAAAATGATTTTTCCGAAAATATATGTCTGGTCCCACCAACAAAAATGATCACGAGCCGCCACTGTATATATATATATATATATATATATAAATTATAAAAATAGAGAATGAAATGGAACAGAAAAAATATGATGTAGAAGTTGAATAAAAGAAGTTGAATAAAAGAAGTTGAATAAAAGAGATGCAAAAAAGGATGTAGAAAATGATGACCAAGGAAAAATAGATAACTGACAGAAGGGAGATAAAAGGAAAAAAAATAAAAGTGGGCGATTTTTTAAATATAAAATAAAAAGCTCTCATTAAGTCTCGTCTCCAAGAATGCATAGAATGGCAAGAAATAGCTCAACAGATCTGAAATCTAAACAAGGTATAGCATGGCTAAGATAACAGCTTCAAGTCTGAAATTAGAACTAGGGCAAGCTGTCAAACATATCCCCCTAATAAATAAGGCGGAAGTAAATATTGCGTAGAAAATAGCAAGTTTTATGGAATGTGTTCAATTGGGCTTCCATTATTTCGTCATTAAAGTTGAAAAGTAGGAAGAATGAATTATGTAATTTGTAGACATACGTAATAAACGGAACAAACTAATATTTTAATATTTAATGTCATGAAATGGAAAAATGGTGGGATGAAAGGGTCCCGCTATCAAAGATGCTTGATCAGTATGTGGCATATCATTTACATCCGCGATGTCCGAGTGGTTAGTGCACTGAAATCTTAAGCGCGTAGTCTGCGTTCAATTTCACAGTGGGAATGAGATTTTTTTCAACCGTAACGTTGATCAGGGCGACACAGAATTAATTGAGAACTAGAAAAGCACTGGGAAGTAAAGAGTGCGGTATGATGTTGAACACATCCAGAGCCAACTATAAACTTATAGGCCTTCAGACTCAGATAAGAATTATGGGAAATCAGACCACAACTACACCACGTAACCTCACATTATTGGTGTATATAGACGAATTCATTTTAAAATCAACACAAAATGCTAAATCGAAGTTATATTATGCAACAAGTTAAGTTTAACAATAAGGAATATCAATATTATAAATATTTTTCACAAATAAATAGCCACAGACATACAGAGTTGAGTAAAACTGCAAAAATAAAAGCTTGCAGTGTTCTATCAAACATATTTAGATTCCAGCCCACCGCTCTGATCCAGTCAGGTGTTTTCACCGTCAGTTGTCAGGCCTAGTTATCTAGAGTTGGCTGTGCCACATCACCCATCGTTTTGTTTTGACGATGGTCATTGAAAAATCTGGTTTGATCACGTTAGATCTATAGTTGTCCGTATTTCTATCCCATTCTTCCCTTTCTCGTTCCTCAATCTCTCCACACTTCTTATTTCCTCAATAGCTCCTCACTCCCTCTTTCATCAATCTTTCATTACTCCCTCTTTCCTCAATCCCTCCTTACTCCCTCAATCTCACTCCTCATTCCTCAATCTCTCCTCACTCCCTTTATCCTCAATCTCTCCTCACTCCGTCTTTCCTCAATCTCACCTTACTCCCTCTTTCCTCAACATCTTCTCACTCTCTCTTTCCTCAATCTATCCTCACTCCCTCTTTCGTCAATCTTTCCTCACTCTTTCTTTCCTCAATCTATCCTCACTCTTTATTTCCTCAATGTCTCCTTACTCCTTCTTTCCATAATCTCTCCTCACTTCTCCTCTTCCCAATCTCTCCTCACTCCCTCTTTTCTCAATCTCTCCTCACTCCCTCTTTCCTCACTCTCTCACTCTCTTCTCACATCCCTCTCTTTCAATAAACCACACGTCTTTATTATGCTCTTTTCATCTCCCTCAAATTCCTATATCCTACTAATATTCCTCCAGTTACATCCCTTGCAAAAATCTAAAATTCCAGAGGTAAAGACATTTCAGATGACGACAACCGTAATGCGATTGTCTTTGTCTACTCGAGTTTATCTCGTCCCCTCTATCTGTGCTTTGTCCTCTAGTCTTCAGCTGACAGATTTGAATCTATTCTGAAGCAATGAAATAGCTGATAAATTGAGCCACAGAACTAGAGGACATTTCTATATTGCTGCAAATGTTTCTGTTTCGTTCATTTGTCTGTCTGTCTATCTGTGATTTCTGTCTTTCTATCTATTCATCTGTATGAAATCAATCTGTCTATCCATCTGTGTTATATTTTTCTATCATCAGTGTGTTTCTGCAAGTGTATCCATCTGTGTATTTCTGTCTGTCTATATGTCTATCCATCTGTGTGTTCTGCTGTCTATCCATCTGTGTATTTCTGTCTATCTATATATCTATCCATCTGTGTGTTTCTAGTTGCCTATCCATCTGTGTATTTTTTGTCTATCTATCTGTGTGTTTCTGTCTCTCTTTCCAGATGTGTATTTCTTCTGTCTATATGTCTATCCATCTGTGTGTTTCTGGTTGTCTATCCATCTGTGTATTTATGTCTATCCATATATCTATCCATCTGTGTGTTTCTGGTTGCCTATCCATCTGTGTATTTATGTCTATCCATCTGTGTGTTTCTGTCTCTCTTTCCGGATGTGTATTTCTGTCTGTCTGTCCCTCTCTGTATATATATCTTCTGTCTGTCTAACCATCGGTATCTATCTATCTATCTCTCTGTCTGTCTAACTATTGTATATCTATATTTCTGTCGGTCTATCCATCTGTGTATGTATCTTTCTGCCTATCCTTATGTGTACATGTCCTTATTTATGTGTATCCATCTGTGTATGTGTCTTTCGATCTATCTCTCTATCCATCTGGGTATCTATCTATCTTTCTTTCTTTCTATCAGTCTGTGTATGTGTCTTTCATTTTGTCTATTCATCTGTGTATCTTTATTTGTGTCGGCATATCCATCTGATAGAAAGATGTCTGCAAGGCCTCAATGAATAACTTTTCTATCGGTCCCAGCAAATGGGAAAAAACTGGCTGATGATCGAGATCAGTGGCGGCTCGTGATCATTTTTGTTGGTGGGGCCAGACAGAAATTTTCGGAATAATCATGGTTTCAGTTAGGTTATATTTTAATGTATAAAATAATAAATACACGTTATACCTTATTTTATGTGGTCTTTCTAAAGGCCTTTTGGTCGAAACGTTGCTGTTTATCGTCACTGTTTCTGTATTTTGTAAAACTATAGTATTTTGTTTTTACGTGTTTAGCTATTTTTCCAAGTTTTACTGCAGTCTCCGCCTTTTTTCGATATTTTATGTGGGAACGGTCCACTGGCACTTAATTACGAGCCGCCACTGATCGAGATATATGGAAAACAACATTACAGAAAGGTGCAGAATCTTGTGAAGAGAGACTTAGGGATGAGCTGAAAGACAAGAGAGACAAGCGAAAACTCAGAAGTTGTCACAGTGAAACACTTGCTAATTGACCGTCTGTAAAGAAGAAAAAGGCCAGATCCATCTATGAATCTATCTTTCTGTGTATCCATCTGTATATTTATCGCTGTGTCTGTCTATCCATGGTGTATCTATCTTTATGCTATTTATCCATCGGTGTATCTATCTTTATTCTATTTATCCATCGGTGTATCTATCTTATCTCTGTCTATCCATCGGTGTATCTATCTTTATCTCTGTCTTCATCCATCCGAATGTGTATCTATCTTTATCTCTGTCTATCCATCGGCTATCTATCTTTATGTCTATCTATCCATCTGTCTCTTTAGCTATTTAGCCTGTTACGCCCTTGGCGTTTAGGGCAGCAACAAACACACACCATTCTTCCCTGTTCATGGCCTTCCTCTGTATTGTGTTCCAGCTATGATTCATTTCCTTCAGTTCTTGCTCTATCGTTCCATCTATCCATCTATCCATCTGTGCATCTGTATTTATGTCGTTGCTACCAGGCTCTAACAAGGCAGTGGGTTTTACAAATTCAACAGTATAGTACTATCTACTGTCATACGACAGCAGGTAAAACAGCAGGTGAAACAGCAGGTGAAACTGCAGGTGAAACACCTGGCGATGCACGGAAACCTACAGATCTGATAAGATCAAACCAGGTCGGGAGAAAACCTGGGGAGGCTGCGATAATACTGGGTATACGGGCGATAAGTGTAACATCTGAAATCACTACAATATTTAAACAAAACACAAATAGAGAGAGACGAGCGTGTGTTGCTGGGGCTTGCAAGGGGAGCAAAGAATAGTAATACTGCAACCTACAAGGCATGTCATAAGAGGCGACTAAGGTAGGGGTCTAGGAAAGCTATCCTAGTAAATAAAAAGCGTCGCAGAAATCAGATGTGCTGGCCTACTTGTAGGCGCATAATTGGCAAAACGCACAATCGCTCTTAGGCTCAGATCACATACCCATCACAAAGAGTGGTTTAACAAGTGGTCGATATGGAGCGTTCGAAGAAGAAGAAAAGTTCTCTTCGGACCTAAGCAATGTAGATCTTTCTATTATGCCCCGACAGAAAATAATCACTGGCATTACTACGATTAAGGGCCGTGCGGTATATTTTCTCAGTATGATGCAAGTCTTCGAAACGCCGCCCTTTGTATGTTTTTATTCTTTAAAATAACCTTCAACCTATTGTTGATTTTGTTGCTTATTTCGCCCACCTTACGGTTCCGCCTCATGCACCCACCTCTCTGTATCATAGCACGGCACGGCACTGCGTGGGTTGAACACGGGTCTCCTGAACAGGAGCCACGCTCTAATCCATTCGGTCAGACGCTTCCCAAAAAGATACGACACATAATGCCACTTAACCCTTTAGCTGCTAAGGACGTATACATACGTTTTCCCCATTCACTTCTAAAGACGCATTAACACGTCTTTATTATCTCTCCTCTGTGGACCAAGGCGTGTTAACACGCTATACATTGCTACTGTCACTGCTATAGGCGTAAATTCACGTTTGTGACCTAGCAACAAAGATTAGCTATTTTTAGCTCAGCCTTCAGAAAGTATGTAGCAGCGAAAGGGTTAACCAAAGACATTCTGTCTCTATAGTAACCAGATAGAAAAACTTATCTAATTGAAAATGACATGTAAGAGTCTAGTGCGCGCCTGGTGAAACACAGTCTGGGTAGGATTTTAATGAAATTTCAAATGTGCAGTCAGGTAAATGCCAACTATTGATTTTATTGATAAACGTGTCAGGTACTGCCTCTCACAAATGAACATATAATGACTCTTCATATCGTTGGTTCTAAAACTGTTTTCATTGCAACATCATTTTATATCTACATTGCCGAAAACAAATGCTCTAACCTATGATCTAGCCCCATTGTTAAGGCACCCAAAAATCTAAGTGACAGCTAATCAAAATATGATCAACAGCATTTTCATACCTACATTGTGTTACCAGAGCCAAACATAGACAATGAGCAAAGCGCACTCACAAAAAATAACTATATGTGAAATTCGCTGCCTGCGAAAAGTTACCACCAGAAAAGACAGAGTCATCAACATCAGTATGAGAAAGAAAGCTGGCACAGAACCTTGCTTGGATTACATTGAGAAACAAAGAATGAAGTTAATAAGAATGCATCCAAGCTCCACAGTATACATATTCTTATACAACAAAAAATTAGGATAGAAGGCGAGAAGAAGACCACAAAAAGATGGTTAGATGGCATAGCAGAATCTGGTCAAAGAGCAAAAATAACGATCACACAAGACACCAGAACAGCGCAAGACAAAAAAAAGGAAACCACGACACTTGGCAACAACCTGGTAGGAGTGTGACGACAAAAGAAGAAACAGTACTGCGGCGGAGACGTTGTCATGAGATCTGTATTACAATTGAAAAAGGCTGCTGTCCAATGCAGTGCCTGCTGGAACAATGGCGTTGGAACAATGGTGCTGAGAACAATGGTGCTGGAACAATGGTGCTGGAACAATGGTGCTGGAACAATGGTGCTGGAACAATGGTGCTGGAACAATGGTGCTGGAACAATGGGGCTGGAACAATGGTGCTGGAACAATGGTGCTGGAACAATGGTGCTGGAACAATGGTGCTGGAACAATGGTGCTGGAACAATGGTGCTGGAACAATGGTGCTGGAACAATGGTGCTGGAACAATGTTTTGTATGGAACAATGATAGCTGGAACAATGGTGCTGGAACAATGTGATGGAACAATGGTGCTGGAACAATGGTGCTGGAACAATGGTGCTGGAACAATGGTGCTAATGTAATACATTTTTATATATTTTGTTTTTAGTTTTGTGTGCACACACAGTAAATAGTTTGGGAATCACTGTTGCTGTTATGTGCACGCATAATGACATTTTTGAATGACAGATAATGATGAAAGAATAAAATATATATGTATATGCATAGAGCAGGACCAAGAATAAATGGATCAAGATGTGATAGACGAGTTGAGTATGGCTGTGGCAGAAGCTGGACACGTCATACATGACTCAGACGTTTAGAGTTTCTGTCACGAGACAATGTCTTCCGTAAGTGACATTCTAAATGATGATGATGACATACGTTTTTTCCGATCCAGAAGCACTTGAGCTTTCAGCTTTTGTGCTCGATGCCATGGACATCGTAACCCTTCAGTTCGGTGCCACGAACACCGTCAATCTGGAGAACCTGTGGCTTTTCTGCCAGCTCGCGGAATTGAACCGTACTCACAGGGAGCTTCTCACCCGTCGTCCAACGCACTACGAACACGCTGGGCAGGCGGCATGACATACGTATAAAGACATATCTACATATCTATATAAAGCAAAGTTGTATTCATGTATGTGTGTCTGTTCCATGTATTTTCAAACTTCCCGAGGGGCTGCACAACTTGAAATTCACCAAGTCAGTATCTTCTACAGTGCGGATACTGTAAAAAGTATAAAATCTGAACTATTGTTTTTTCTTTACATCTTAAAATCAAAATTAACACGTGATCAAAAAAAAAATATATCTTTAAATATCTACAAACAACCATTTGCTTCTAGAACACGAATATTTTCAGGAGAAAGTTATCAATGGTCTATTGCCTTTCCCCAGGTAAGATGGAAGTGGTTGTAAACTCTTACCGTTAAGCGTAGGAATGAGAAAGTTATCACTGAACATAAAATCTCCACGTGGGCGCTAACTAAATCCAATTTCTACCAAGAATTAAAAGATTCATCCATCAAAATGTAAGAAGAGGAAGCTTAGGCGGACACAAAAAAAAAGATTAATATTAGTTGTTGAAAGAATTTAAATAAAAAGAAAGAAATACACTAAAAAAGAAATGAACGTGATTAGAAATAATGTGTAGGTGAGACAGATTAGGAAGAAAAAGCAGGGGCGTGGAATGAGTAATATAACGAAGGAAAAATATATATAAAATTATGAAGGTAGGACAATGATGAAAACAGACACGGAAGATAATCTGTCATCAAAATGAAATTAAACAAAAAAGTGAAGTGACAAAATAAAGAAAAGTATTGTTCCATAAAGAAATGGTGAATCACGTAACAGCAAAGTACTCTAGTTTTACAAAATACAAAAACAATGACAATACACAGCAACGTTTCGACCAAAAGGCCTTTATCAAGCAAACGATACAACAAAAGTAACGAATGTCACAGAGCACTACATATAGACTTTGACAAAGATACAACAACGGTTAAAAATGAATGAAAATATGTGACTAAAAACAGAAGTCGGAAGATAAAATGACGCAACAAAATAAAACAGAATGTCAGAAGAAATGATCAATAAAATTCCTTTAATAATATGAACAATTTTAAAATAAATAAATTGGTGGAAAATAAATGCCAAGCAACGGACATAATAGAAGAATACAATTAAACAGCAGAGAAAAATAAGATATATTGTTGTGGATAATGAATATGTAATGAAACAAAAACAAAAAATTATATATAAAATGAGAACAAATACAAAAGTAGAGATGTTATTTGTTGTATTTATTCTCAGAGTACGTATAAAGTCGATACATTTGTACTTGAGCAATATCAATCTGTCGAAATTATTTTCTAAAGTTTGGGAAAAAATAGAAAAAGTAACCTAGAAGTAAGTATTTAATTATATACTAAGCAGGACCGGAAACTGAGATATCATTGAGTATTCACGCGCAGTTTCATGCACGAGCAGTGTTAATTTAGGTCACAACTAGTTGGGAGTGTTAGTAAGGGGCGATAATTTGTTGATAAGTTAAACTATCCTTAGTTTGACTGACAGTAAGGGAGATAAATTCTTAGTAAGCTACGCTAGACTAACATTGGATAGATTGACAGTAATAGGCGTCTGTTGAGGAGCGTCTGACCAAATGGATTAGAGCGTGGCTCCCATGTGGGAGACCCGTGTTCAATCCACGTTGATCAAGACAAAGTTGTTTTTTCTGTTGTGACATAAAACAAGAAATCCTAACCTTGAACAGCTTCGAGTTTGACTGTACTAGCCAAGCGCCTTTAACTCCCTCAGGTTATCGTCCACCCTGTCATCGCCTAAAGCGAATACTTGCGTAACGACGACAGAAAGGGAACTCTTGTAATCTCTTTTCCATGTACCCTGGTTGGTCAGTCGTCGTCCAAAATGCTTGTCGTGAGAGAGCTCCCTAGTTATCAGATTCCCTCTCATAGGTCCAGTGTCTCGCTTTTGCAGCCTGTACTAGCCAAGTTGTTCCCATAATTAGCTGCATCCCGATTTCATCGTTTCCGTGGTCTTCCTCTACTCTTTGCCCAGATTGTTCCTTCTATAATGGTCTTCACCAGCCTTTTTGTATTTCTCCAAAGTACTTCTTCTCCTTCTTTGAACGCTCCATATCAACCACTCGTTAATCACTCTTTGTGATTTGTATATAATCTGAGCCTAAGAGTGATTGTGCGGTGTGCCAGTTATGCGCCTACAAGTAGGCCAACACGTCTGATTTCTGTGACGCTTTTTATTTACGATGGTAGCTTCCTAGGGTCCTACCACAGTCGCCTCTTACGACATGCCTTGTGGTCGCAGTGGTACTATTTTTCGCTTCCTTTGCGGGCCCTCGGCACACACGGGCGAGACCGTTCTATAACTATCTTCTTATCCTGACGCTGTGAGGCAAAACTGGATTACAGAGACTAGAAGAATTTATAGTTTCACAAACACACATACAGGTAGATACACGCACACACAAACATATATGTACACACAGAAACATACATGTACACACAAACCACAAACAACACATACACACACAGGTAGATAGAGATTCTCAAATGTATAAAACACACATATTGAAGCCAACTTTCTCAAGCTATTGCGACAGGAATAGTACAAACGTCTGTACAAAAAAACCACACAAAAAACTGATGTAGAAACATTGGCATATATCAGGGAAAATAATATCATCAATTAACCGAACATCAGATCTTGCATTTAAACGTCGATCGATAAGCAGGGTCATCATTTTCTGGAATGCTCTGCTTACATTGTGAGAACAGGTCAGAGAAATCACTTGAATGTATGTCAGTTAAACTTGATGTCAGAGTGACAAGTCAGGCAAATCTTGAAATATCGAAGTATGTGTCATAACGTGTTATGTTATGTTGTGTTATGCGATCGAGGCCATGACACATTGGGCATTCCCATGCGTGCTCTGTCTTCCGCTGCAATCGCCATCTAAATTCCATTTATTCATTATTCCAGCGAACCAAGAGGTTAAAAAAGACGGCGCTGGATAGGACACATTTTGCTTAAGGGAATATAACAAGAAGGGTCCTATCCTGGAACCAACAGTGAAAGCGAAAGTAGGGGAGGCCGAGAAATACATGGAGACGATATTTGGAGGCAGAGATCAACAATATAAAGAAGAGTTGGAGGCAGCTGCAGGAGATAGCTAAAGATAGGAAGACTTGGCATGGTTGAGCCTATGCCCCAATCCGGGTTAAAAGGCAGAGAAGAGAGAACCCATGAAAAGTTAATTAGTATACAACTTATCTTAACTTTCCACCCTCATAGTTCCTTGGTGAAAAAGGTCTTATTCCATCATCTCCTATTCTTCAGTCTGATCCTGAGACACGTTCAGTCTTCCAACACTATCCTTTGGTGGCTTACAGACGGGACAGAAGCCTCAAGGATTTGTTGGTACACAGTCGCCTCAAGCCTAATATCCAGAGTCACTTGGGCACCATCCAGTGCGGACGTCGGCGCTGTAATACATGTGCATATGTAATACAGACCCCCACTGTCTCTTTTCCAAAAGCTACGTATGCCATTCAAGACAGCTTCACGTGTGAGTCCCGCAATATCATCTATGCCATCACCTGCAAACGATGCAACAAGTCCTATATTGGCGAAACCGGTAAGAGACTCAGTGACCGATTCGCCCAACATTTACGCGATATTCGCCAACGCTCTGTGACTCCTGTGGCCACTCATTTCAACGATACTGGCCATTCAGGAGTTGACGATGTCCAGGTCACAGCCATCCGATCATGTTCCTCCGATGATCGTAGTCGATTCGCCCTGGAGAACCGTTTTATTTCATTCTATGGCACTTTGCGACCTCTTGGACTCAACGCATTACATTCCTATGCTTCTTAGTACTGTCTTATCTCGTGCCTTGTTATCTATATGTGTGTTTGCTCCATATATGTGTCATTTATCCACTATATTGTTTATTGTTTCTCTTCTTTTCCACTTTCGGTTTTTGTGTTGCACTCATTTCGTTGTTCGTTTTTATTCCCAGATTTTCATTAGATAGGTTTATGTTTCCACATGTAATCGTCCATTTGTAGTGTTCCTCGAAATTCGTCATTCTTGTTGTAATGTTTGCTTGATAAAGGCCTTTTGGTCGAAACGTTGCTGTTTATCGTCACTGTTGATGTATTTTGTAAAACTGTAGTACTTTGTGTTTACGTGTTTAGCTATTTTTCAAAGTTTTACTGCAGCCTCCACCTTTTTAGTATACATTCACCCTCAACAACGAAGACGATATTGTCTGGCATATTCAAACTTAATTCCTAATTCTCGGACTCGTCCCAATGTCTGAGACTCGCACTTATCACATAAATAAGAGCGTTCCGCATTGATGACATCGGCTCTGTCCATACTTCTGCCCGCTTGAAGCGGGGCATTGTTTGCCAGAAAGTCAGCACGCTCGTTAAACTGCATTCCAGCATTTCCAGGTGTGTACAGCCAAGTCATTTTCTTGAGATGTGATCTCCGAATGCTGTCCAACCATTTCACGCGCAGACTTCCAGTTTCAATCATTTGAAGCATATTTGTCGAGTCTAATATCACATAACGTATCATAACGTGTGTTTGTGTATGTGTGAAACTATGTGTGTGTTGGTGTGTGTATGTGTTGGAATAAATGATTTACTTATGAGCATGTGTGTCGGTGCGTAGTTTGGTGTGTCTGTCTATCTGCGAGTGTATTTGTCAGTATGCGTGTCTTTTTGACAGTATGCGAGCTTGTCCGTGCAGAATGTGTATGAGGAAGGTCAGAGAGGGTCAGCGAGGATCAAAGAGAGTCAGAGAGAGTCAGAGAATGTCAAAGATGTTCAGACAGAATCAGAGAGGATCAAAAAGTGTCAGGGGGTCAGGAAAGTCAGAGAGGTTCAGAGAGTTCAGAAGTCAGAGAGGATCAAAGAGAGTCAGAGAGAGTCAGGAATGTCAGAGAGGTCCAGAGAGAGTCAGGAGGTCGGGAGAGCCAGATATATAAATGTGTGCATGGTGAAAGGCTACACGAATTGTATTTCAATTACTACTAATGATTTGATAATAATTGTTACCAGTGTCAAACTTGGTCTCTGACAGCATGACAGCAACAGATCACAGAAAGCTCACCACGTGTGAAATAAAATGCGTGAGTGGGAGTCACCAGGAAAGATAAACTACGAAATGAGAACATCAGAAGCAGAGTGGACATAACTTCATGCACCAAATACATTGAAAGACAACAAATGCAGTGGTTTGGACATTTAAGGAGAAAGGAATACAACCAGTGGCGGCTCGTGATCATTTTTGATGGTGGGGCCAGACATAAATTTTCGGAAACATCATGGTTTCGATTAGTATATTTTTTAATGTATAAAATAATAAATACACATTACACCTTATTTTTGGTAGGGCCGGCCCCACTGGCTAACCCTTAGCTGCTATGGACATATATACATTGTTCATTCACTTCTAAGGACGCATTAACACGTCTTTTATTATCTCCCTCGTGGGCTGAAGGAGTGTTACACGATACATTGACTACTGTCATGACTATAGAGCGTACATTCACGTTTGTGACCTAGAAAGAAAGAGTAGCTATTTTTAGCTCAGCTTCGGAAAGTTGTAGCAGCAAGGGTTAAGGACTAGCCCCACTGAATACAGCCAACTACCAATAACAGCATACAATAAAATAGATCACACTAGAGCGAAGGAAGACCAGGAAAAAATGGATAGACAATATCAAGACCACATAAATAAACAAGGATATAACACAACAAGGGTGACTCATCTGACCATGAAACGTAAATTAAAGTTTCCACCCTTACCTAACGTTAGAGTGGAAAACCAATTCCATAACCCACCTGAGGAAAGACAATAGACATTAGACTAATGGTTATATTGGGTAGTGACTCTCCAGTTCACTTCTATCTGACATGACTTACTTTGCAATTGTTAATCTTATTGGTATCAGGGAAGACTGCAGTAAAACTATGTAGCAATAACTGAGATACTTTGAAATTTTAATGTATTGTATGGTGACAATAAAAATACAATAACAGATACACACAAGCTTTTTGCAATTAATCTTTTATCAGAGCCAAAGGAAATAACAGAAGGACTATGTTTATTTCTTTCAGAACACTCAATAAAATGAGAATAATGAGTTAGATGTTATTGTGTTTTACAGAATACAGCTATATATAGTGTGCTGTAAAATTTGTCACTCCTGTTGTATCCTTTGCTTGATAAAGGCCTTTTGGTCGAAACGTTCATGTGTATTGCTATTATTTGTGTATTTTGTAAAACTACAGTACTTTGTTTTTACGTGTTTCAGTTTCAGTTTGGAATATCTTCATTGCACTCCGGACATGTCCATAGGTGCTCCGATCTCCTTCGCAATATCTCCAACAGCGTCCAGCGACTGACCGTACCAGTTCTATTTTGATTGATGAACCGACTCGTATACCTGTTGTACCGTTCTTTTCTTGCCACACAAATCTTCAAACCCAGTTCTCGCAATCTAGTAGTTGACGTGAATTGGTTTAGATGAAGGTCTTCTCTGCGGCCACGCTCTATGAGGGCGTTCACGATGTCAGCTCTGTCCATTGGCTGGCCCTCTGATATAGCGGCATATTACGTGTTTCTCTATGTCAGTCTGAAAGTCTTACCTCTTTCATTAGGTAAAGAAAAAAACGAACGTTCGCAAAGAAAGGCTTAATGAAATTGATTATACAAGTACAATTAAAGAATGTATGTATTGGGGAAATATAGTATGTAAAAAATCAACATGGCAATGTCCAATTTAATCAAATAGAAACACAAATAATTAGCGACATTGCTCAAAAGGAATTATTGATAATTGACATCATATGACCTGTTAGTGTGTCGATTGAGATATCTTAAGAAGGTACTTAACGACCCCCGCACCTTGTCTTATTACCAGCGCCAGCTCATGTTGTCAACAGACCCGTTGGTGTTAATGATTAAATGTAATTAAAGTAGAAAAAATGTCTTCCTAAAATAGACGTCAAATATTATTTTTGCTGTCATTCAGTAACTACAATAAAATAATGTCATGATTGATCGCCTGATTGTCAGAACAATCAGGATTGTAATTCGAGGAATAACCATGTGTGATTTATTTGTTTCTTACTTGGGAAGATCTCAGCGACACTAACTCCGTTTCACTAGTGTTAAAGATGGAACTTTGAGGATTGCGAAATTTGTTTTGGAATTTTGTTGTAATAGTTATTAATGTTTGCCTCTTCTGCTTCTTCTTTGCGTTCGTTCTTTACGACCGATTTAATCAGTCTTTGTGATATGTTTGATCTTTGCCAAGAACGTGTATACGTTGCAACATTGGTTTGGTAGGCCCCTAAACGCATAGACTTCTACATGTTTAGGACACGTGCATCCGATTTCAGCCAAACCTCCTTAGCCGCCTCTTACGACATGCATGGCAGGTAACAGTGGTTCTATTCTTTACACCTAAATGTTGGCCCCGGTAGCCACTCGGCATTTGTCTCTTCTAATACAGCAGTTTGCTAGGCTGCTTTTATCTAGCTCAGCGATTGGTTTTCTTATGATGTCGACATGAAAACAAGTGTATCAGTCTACGAAAGGACTAGGAACTCGATCTCATCTACACTGAGATCAGGGATCTCTAAAAAAAAAATATCCAGATGGCTCCACAAGGCAGCGAACCTGGTACCTTTGGCACAGTAGTTATGCATGAGCTTGAAGGTAAAAGAAACAAACGCAAAATCACAAGTCGTTATAGTTACGCACTTGCGACATGGCCATACGTTAAGACGAAATAGATCATATATATTGATCATACAACGATCTTTTATTTACTGATGATCGTGTATACAAACACCTATTGATTGTCAACAGATTGTGACGTAGCGAAAGATGTACACACATACAATTTTTTTTCCCCCGATCCAGAAGCACTTAAGCTTTTCAGCTCTTCGGCTCGGTGCCATGGACATCGTAACCCTTCGGTTCGGTGCCACGAACACCGTAAATCTGGGGAATCTGTGACTTTTTCTGCCATCCCGCGGAATTGAACCCGCACACACAGAGCGATAGTCACCCGGAGTCCAACGCGCTACGAACACGCTGGGCAGACGGGCACACATACAATAAATACGTCATCATAAAGAGAATCTTTGCGAGACGACCAGTTACTTTGTATCCACTGTATCGGGTAGAATTGCTGTTTGAGACCACTGTCTTATGGGTAATCTGCTTATGCGGCCGAACCATTCAATTTGTTGTTTCTTGATGAAGTCCAGTTCTAATGTTGTACCCATTTGTTCTTGATGTCTTTCATTTGACTCGATGTGTCAAACTTTAAATTGATGCTGAAACACAATGAGAGGACCTAATGTCAAATGAATCAGATACGAAAGCTTAGACACTATCTGTCTTTCTTTTTTCCAGTCCTGGTTTGCCTCACAGCATCAGTATAATAAGAGATTTCTAGAACGAGCACTTTGTGCGCTTCGTAAATAGTGTCTTTCATCGTCTCTGTTACCTCTGTTATCTCTGATATCTCTGTTATAGACACTATATCACCTCGAAATAGTGACAATGACAACAGGCTGTATTACAGCAGTCTAGCTAAAATAGTAGTGATCGAAGAGGAAAGACACACTGGGTAACATGATAACAACAAATATTTAGACAGAGAATGGAAAAATGTAATTTTCTAGGTAAGGAAAAATAATTTGTCAGAAGTGGTTATTAACTCTGGCCATGGAACGCAAATTAAAGCTCCAACCCCTACGCTTAACGGCATGAGTGGACAACCAATTACATCATCCATCTATAGAAAAAAAATAGACAACAGACAAAAACTCAAAGACAATAAAAGAAAACAGAACACATTGCGATGAAAACCAATGCGGTACATTTAGATGACTACAGAGAAATTAAACATTTCGAACAAACTAACGTCACGGCAAGGAATAATGTAAACATCGGCAATGATAGTTAGCACTCATTACATATATTTGTGCTGGTCAATGATCCGCTAATCTAACGACACGGCACATGATATTGGTGATAATGTTATTGATTGTATCCCGCAAACGACATTATGTATGTTACGCCGTCGCCATTTTGATTTCAAGCTAAGTTTAGAATTCGACGGGAAGAGCGATAACTCGTTAGAGAACATGATATATATTTTCTATGTTCAGGGGAAACTACTCTTAGACATCATAAATCAAAACCACCCATTGACTGTACCACAAGTACGTCTACTGGGAGCAGGCCTCAATTTTAAGCCACTAATACCCAGGTACAGTTAAGTCAACGTCTAACGGACAAGTTCCTATTTGCTGTAGAGTCACAGAGTGACAGCCTGGATATAAAATCGGAAAAGGTCAGCCTGGGTCAAGATACCGTCTGAGAGTTCCAGTTACGTTTTAGAAATGTTTATTTTTCATCTGTGTATCCTTATATGATCTCTATATCCTTCTGTCTATCCGTATATCTTCTGTCCATCCTTAAATCTTCTTAGTTATCAGTTATATGAGGACTATCATCATAGCACTCGGACATGTCCATAGGTGATCCGATCTCCGCCTCAGCAAATCCAGCAGCGTCCAGCGGCCCAACACGCCAGTTCGATCATGATTAATCAATCTCTTTGTATATTTAGTACGTTGTTATTTTAGGGCTGCACCAATATTGACACCCATCTCTCTCAATCTGGTCAGCGAGTGGAATTCACAGCCCTGAAACTCCTCTGTTCGGAAAGACTCTCTGAATGCTTGAAGAATGTCATTTCGATCCATGGCAGCTCCCTCTGATATTGTAGCCAAGCCAACCAATCTATCAGCTCGTTCATTACCCCTAACTCCTGCGTGCCCAGGGACAAAAATAAAGGTGATTTCTCTGATCATTGTCCGTACCAGTACCTCCACCCAGTTGCGTCTTATCATTCCTGATCCGACTTTACGAATCATGCTCATGGAGTCACTGAGTATGAAAGCACAAGAGTAGCTGTGAGATGATAACCATTTCCCCGCCTCCATAACCGTCCGAACCTCCATTATCAAACTACTTGTGGTTGTTGCGTAGGCCCCACTAGCCTCTCTTATTATTTTTCCTCCTGAACGTGCTGAAAAAGCCCACGCACAGCGTTGTTGGCGAATGACTGAACCATCGGTGTAAATAACCACATGTATCATTGATGTTATCATTCAAGAGAGCCTCAACCTCCACGTTAATTAGTGATGGATTATTTTGTTCGCAGTTTTTCTTAATAGATGTAATAACTGTGAAAGTAATCTGAATTGTGGTTGCCCAGCAGTTCATTCCTCTTCTGGTTAAATTTCGGAAGGATCACATATTTTCCTAAGAATATCTTCCGCCTGACTCAGTCATGATCTGCCTCTTTTGAGTCTTAAATCTTCTGTATATCTTTATATCGTCTGGCCATCCTTTTATTTTATTTCTCTGTGGCCAAGTGCTTAAACCATCGCCTCGTGGTTCGAAGCTCGTGGGTTCGAATCTGGACAGCGAAGTTCTGATCACGGGTGTACTTCTTTCAAAGTATCCTATTATTGTTGACGGAGCTACGGAGTTCGTGCGTTGTGTAATATTCTTAACAGATGGTGTGCTATGTCTGTGGAAAGGGACCGAGCCATATGGGGTAAACCAGGTGCAATGAAGTCAATCCTTCGGCTTTAAACCCTTTACATCTTCTGTCTATGCTATATGATATATCCATCATATATTCTGTCTCCTATATGGTCTATCCATTCTCATATATTCTGTCTATCCATCCTCATATATTCTGTCTATCCTATATGGTATTGAGATCATACATTTTCCCAGTGGCTACTTATGGTTGTGAATCATGGAATATTACATAAAAATTAAGAACGAGAATCCAGTCCTTCGAAACTAAATGCTACAGAAAGATCCTACGAAACTCCATGGACAGAAAAAAGAAAGAACACTGATGTCCTGAAAGAACTAAATGTTAAAGAGGATTGGCTGATAAACAACATACTATACAGACAAAATTACATACTTTGATCACATCAAGCGTCACGACGGCCTGGAAAGAACAATACTAGAGGGCTGGGTCCCAGGACGCAGAGGCAGACCAAGAAGAAGATGGCTACAAGATATTAAAGAAACCATGAACATGACCATCGACGAAGTGGGTGAACTGGCTAGAGACAGAGTGAATTTCAGATGTGCTGCAAAGAGAGCAAGTCCTATAAAGGATACGCACCTTGATGATGATCCTATATGGTCTATCCATTCTCATATGTTCTGTCTATCCATCTTCTTTATATTTATATCCTCTCCTATATGTTCTATCTATCCTCATATATTCTGTATGTCTGCCAATATATGTACATGTTACAAGTTTTGAAAATGTGTTTACACCGGATAGTCAGCAACAAATTAAATGGTTGATCACATAAGCAGATTACAACACAGATTATAGTCGACACTACACCTCAAAGATTATAGTCGACACTACACCTCAAAGATTATATTCGACACTACACCTCAAAGATTATAGTCGACACTACACCTCAAAGATTATAGTCGACACTACACCTCAAAGATTATAGTCGACACTACACCTCAAAGATTATAGTCGACACTACACCTCAAAGATTATAGTCGACACTACACCTCAAAGATTATAGTCGACACTACACCTCAAAGATTATATTCGACACTACACCTCAAAGATTATAGTCGACACTACACCTCAAAGATTATAGTCGACACTACACCTCAAAGATTATAGTCGACACTACACCTCAAAGATTATAGTCGACACTACACCTCAAAGAATATAAAATAGAAGATATTGATACATATATACATAAGATAGATGATACACAGATTTAAAAAACCTCGAAGAATATTCTTCTAACATATATCCAGAACCTTATCTCTAAAATCTATGCAATGACCTTGAAAACCACATAATTATAGTATAATCAGAATAGAAGCCATCAACTTTATTGCACCCTGGGTGAAATCTAAAGTCTATAGTGACCACACCGTCAATATTATTGGTCGACCTGCCCTCAGGTTATAGTTTAGAAGAACCGAGATTAGTTGGCAAGAAGTGAGCTGAAAGCACCCAAGGAAAAAGTGATTGCTGGTTGGAAAGAAATAAGGAAATTTACGATCTGTTAGGACTGATTACTAAGATTATGTGAATCTGTAAGAGATTATATGAACATTAACAATGTGATATATAATAGATCACTCGTCAAATTTCGACTCCCAAGTAGAACGTACTTCTACAAACTACTTCATGTTCTTCCTTTCTCCTGCCATCCTTGCAATTATTTCATGTTTCTCGTAAACATTTTACTCAGAGGCGGTCGTCATTAAGGGTAGTGGCACTACCCCAAAATAATAGTGTAACTATTTATTATTTGTAAATTAAAAATAACACCCAAATCCATGATTATTCCAAAAATATTGTCGAACTCACTAGAAAATGTCATCGACCCACTCTTAAATTATCAGTCTAACTCATTCTCCAGATATAGTTAGCCTTCCCTATTCATGTCGCGATTCCAAAATAGGTCTGTTTCAATGCTCTCAAGTTGGTCTTCTAAATGTGTGTCATATCCATCCCAAAGTTTTATATTTGCTCTTCCTACGGTATTTGTAGTTCTTTTTCCACTGGTATCTGCATATCTTTCTCCACTGGTATCTGCTTAATTCTTTTCCACACTGGTATCTGTTAATTCTTTCTCCACTGGTATCGCATATCTTCTCCATCGGTATCTGCATTAGCATTTCTCCACTGGTATCGCTTAATTCTTCTCACTGGTATCTGCTAATTCTTCTCATGGTACTGCTTAATCTTTTCTCCACTGGTATCTGCTTAATCTTTCTCCTACTGGTATCATGTTTAATTTTTCTCCACTGGTATCAGCATAATCTTTCTCCACTGGTATTCGCTAGCTCTTCTCCAATGGTATCTGCTTAGCTCTTTTCTCCACTGGTATCTGTCTAATCCTTTCTCCACTGGTATCTGCTTAATTCTTTTCTCCACTGGTATTCTTAATCTTCTCCACTGTATCTGTCTTAATCCTTCTCACATGGTATCTGCTAATTCTTTCTCCACTGGGTATCTGCTTAATTCTTTCTCCACTGGTATCTGGCTTAATTCTTTCTCCACTGGGTGATCTGTTTAATTCTCTTCTCACTGGTATTGATTTAATTCTTTCTACACTGGTATCTGCTTAATTCTCTTTCTCCACTGGTATCCTGCTTAGTTCTTTCTCCACTCGATTATTTGCTTGTTTTTCTCCTTAACGGATCTGCTTAGCTCTTCTCCACTAGGTATCTGCTTAATTTTTTTCTCCACCTGGTATTCTTGTTCTTTCCCACTGGTATTGCTAGTTCTTCTCCATTGGTATTTGTATAGTCTTCTCCACTGGTATCTGATTGGTTCTTTCTTCCACTGGTTCTGATTGGTTCTTTCTCCATTGGTATCTGCTAATGTTCTTCTCCACTGGTATTTTGCTTAGCTCTTTCTCCACTGGTATCTGCTTAATTCTTTCTCCACTGGTATCTGCTTAGTTCTTTCTCCACTGGTATCTGCTTAGTTCTTTCTCCACTGATATCTGCTTAGTTCTTTCTCCACTGGTATCTGCTTAGCTCTTTCTCCACTGGTATCTGCTTAACTCTTTCTCCACTGGTATCTGTTTAATTCTTTCTCCACTGGTATCTGCTTAATTCTTTCTCCACTGGTATCTGCTTAGTTCTTTCTCCACTGGTATCTGCTTAATTCTTTCTCCACTGGTATCTGCTTGGTTCTTTCTCCACTGGTATCTGCTTAGTTCTTTCTCCACTGGTATCTGCTTAATTCTTTCTCCACTGGTATCTGCTTATTCTTTCCTGGTATTGCTTGTTCTTTCTCCACTGGTATCTGCTAGTTCTTTCTCCACTGGTATCTGCTTAGCTCTTTCTCCACTGGTATCTGCTTAATTCTTTCTCCACTGGTATCTGCTTAGTTCTTTCTCTAGTTCCTCGTTCGTAATCTTATCATACGATATCAGTGCATTTCCTCCCGTGTCCAAGGGAATCAAAGAATAGAGGGAACGAACCTGTACCTTTGATATGATAGACAAACACCTAACCTCTACACCACAGACCTTCAAAGGGAAGATAACGAATGCGTATTGAGTAAATGAGGAAATGAAATGTCAGAATGGGTGGAAGAAATGAGATAGTAATGAAGATGAACGAACTTTTGCTTAATAATGAGGAGCGTATCGATAGCACAAAGAGCAATGAGTGGCGTGGCGTGTACGATAAAATGATGATGATATTCATAGAATCACAGATATCTGTACTCATAGTCCGATCGACCACAGCCAACTTTAATATTGGGCCGGATAACTGAATGGAGAAACCCTGACCTGGCGCTGGAATTTATATATGTTTGATAGAACACTGCACACTTTTTTTTTCAATTTTACTCAGTTCTATGAGTTATTCAGTGCTACATAGAAACAATACTGACATACGGATGCTAGTCATAGACAATGAATACACAGATCGAAAAATCTCTGAGGGCCACAGAAATGTGGTTTTACAGAAGAATGATGAGAATCCCATGGACTGTTAAATGACTAATGTTGAGGTGTTGAATGAGATCAAGACACAGAGAAGCTTATCATCAATATAAGAAAGAGCAGTCATCATTTTTCGGGCATGTGATGAGGAGGGAGGTTTAGAACACATTGTGACAACCGGTAAAATCGAGGGTAGACCAGACAGAGGAAGACAGAGAGAGAAATTTTGGATACCTGACTTCATGGCACGGTAGAGCGTCAACATCTGAGTTGATAGCAAACACCAGTGACAGAGATTTGTGGAGATCCATGATCGCCTACGGCACCTGATGATGATGACGCTGATCGTTATTTATTAATGAAAAAGATTCATACTACTTATATTCTTGTTTTGTTCAACTTGTTAGATAATATAACCTTTATTTAGCATGTTATGTTGATTTTAAAATCAATTCGTCTATATACAACTATACTGGAATGTGAGGTCACCTGACCGCTTGTGGGGTCATATTTCCTAGAATATTTACGTGAGTCCACCGGCTAAAAACTTTAAAGTTCGCTATGGATTGACTTAGAGGGAACATCGGACATTAACGTTGAAGGAAGGCTGACTTTTAAATATTTGATAAGTGTTCCCCGGTGACACAAAGCCGTTAAACTTAGTTGAGAAATCGGGCATTTCAGTTGATGTGGCTAACTTGTAGATATGTTTGATAGAACACTGTAAGCTGTATTGCAATTTTTCACAACTCCGTGAGTTCATGGTTATTTATAGATGAAATTGTTTAGTAATACTGACATTCCTTAGCGTTAAATTAAACTTATTTTGGGACATAATATAACCGTGTTCTCGCATGGTGTATTGATTTTAAAAATAATTCACCTGTATCTAACATACTGAAATGCAAGGGTTAAGTGACTCGAATAGTCAGATAACTGCGTATTTCCGGTAATTTTATTATATGTTGAAATGCGATAAAGAAATGTGAAGTGTGATATATATGACGGAAATCCGATTTATTGTAAGGAAAAGGTAGTTGTAACCAAAAAATGTGAAATCATTATAAGTCAATCATCGATCTGATCGAATAATCAATAATCAACCTGATCAAATGGTATTTATGATAAAATAATCGATATGATAAAAAAATCGATATGATAAAATAATGGATATGGTAAAATAATCGATATGGTAAAATAACCGATATGGTAAAATAATCGATATGGTAAATTAATCTAGATGATAAAATAATCGATATGATAAAATAATCTATATGATAAAATAATCTATATGATAAAATAATCGATATATATATATATATGTGGCCCTTTTCGTCTTTACAGACGGTCAATTGGCAAGTGTTTTACTGTGACAACTTCTGAGTTTTCGCATTTCTCTCTTGTCTTTCAGCTCATACATAAGTCTCTTCGAAAAAGACCGCGCTCTTTCGTAATTTGGCTTTCCACACAACTCTGTCATCAGCTAGTCCTTCCCATGCATTGGGACCTATAGAAAAGTTTTTCATTGAGGCTTTGCAGACATCTTTATATCTGAGCAGTGGTCTGCCCTGGTGCCTCTTCCTCTCTCCGAAAGTTCACAGAACAATCGATATATATTAATCGATATGATAAAATAATCGATATAATATAATAATCAATATGATAAAATAATCAATATGATGTAATAATCTATATATAAAAGTAATCGATGAGTAACTATATCAACATACTGAAAAATATAAATTTATTTGAGAATCGTGTAGATGGATTGATCGATTGGTAGAATTCTAGAAATATGGAACAAATATATATATTTGAAATTCTATCATTTTGCAACAAAACAGATGAAATTCATGTAAAATTCTAGAGAAGCCAGCAATCGATGGAAGCTAATTACTACATGAAATGAGGAGAGCAAATACGTCCCAGTAATTATTGTTATTTATGAATAATTTGGAGAATATATTGATATATAATAATAATATTTTGTTTGAGAATGTGCTTAATAAGGTGGTGGAGTTAGTGAGATATAGAGTTGAAGTAGGAGAAGGTTAAAGTTCACAATCTGACAAGTAAGTAGATCGTATTATAACAATCTGATTGTTCCTGATTGTTCGATTTAAGAAGATTGTGGTGTTAAATCTTTTTAACTATATAGATTGATGAAGATTAAATCAGATTGTTGTCAAATTTTGAAGAGTTTGATAATACAGTTGGAAGTTGCGATTATCAAAAATTGATCAATAGTATCGTTTACAGTGTTCAGCGTCTGGTCGAATGGATTAACGTGCTGCTCCCATGCTGGATACCGGTGTTAAGTTCATGGTAAGGTTAAGGGGGCAGTACTAGCAGAAATTGGAAACCGTTAATAAAAAAAATCATTAAAATTCAAATTTTAAAGATTTTGATCCCATATTATCAGATGTACTTAATAAATTATTAAGCTATGTAACGAAGCAATTGTCACTGGGGTTCAGTATAAACAAGAAGGTAAATGAGAAATTTGACATGAAAAATTAGTTTAGACATTTGCAAAATACAGGTCTCACTTTTTACAAATTTTTTGTGAAATGATACAGTCAAATTCATTCAAAATTAAACAGCATACACACAGATTGTGTGATTATTTTGACAAGTACTATGGAAAATAGTATATCATCAAATATATATTTTATTTTTTGGCCACCTGAAAATTATCTTTTAATGGTTTTAAAATTGTCTAATGTGAAAAAAAAGATAAAAATGCATGTAATTAAGATATTGGAATGCTTTTAGTGTACGCTATAGACAGTTACACTATAGACAGTTATGCTATAGACAGTTACACTATAGACAGTTACACTATAGACAGTTACACTATAGACAGTTACACTATAGACAGTTACACTATAGACAGTTACACTATAGACAGTTACACTATAGACAGTTACACTATAGACAGTTACACTATAGACAGTTATGCTATAGACAGTTACGCTATAGACAGTTACACTATAGACAGTTACACTATAGACAGTTATGCTATAGACAGTTACGCTATAGACAGTTATGCTATAGACAGTTACACTATAGACAGTTACGCTATAGACAGTTATGCTATAGACAGTTACACTATAGACAGTACTAATATAAACAAACATGCAAAATTATATGCTGATTGGTTAATATTTGACAAAGTTACGAGGTAAAAATTATCATGAATTGTTAATTTTCGAACAGAATCGAAAACCATTCATGAGAAGATTGTATGATCTCTCTCTCTCTCTCTTGCGTTCCCGGCCTAGACTGATGAACCAATTTTTATCATGAATTTTGCTGTGGTTTTAAGGGGCTCTGTTCCTCCTTACAGTTTTTCGCAAAGCTCTGTGTGTTGTGGCCATGACCCTTTCCTTATACCTGCTAACTGTTGACAGTCTTGCAGGACATGTTCTGCCGTCATGTCTGCCATTTTGCAGGGGCACATTTGATGATATTTGAGACATCATAACTTGAAAACTATTTAACCAATTCTAATAATTGAAAAAGAAATGTGTCCACAATTCGTTAACCTTTAATTAGATACCAAGTACGTTGTGAAATTTAAGAAATCCATTTTTCCGGCATTCCCTGCTAGCATTGCCCCCTTAAGGTGTTGTTTTTCTGTTGAGGGTGTAAAGACACAAACGTCCTAACCTGAACAGTTTCGCTACGACAGCACTAGCCATGTGGTCATTAAATTCCACAGACTTATGTCCTTCCTGTCCTACACTGTACAAAAAAAGGTATTAGAGGCAGTCACGACAGTTTTTATTTTTTAAATTCTTTACCAGTTCTATAGAGCCGCAGTAGCGTAGTTGTTAGTGAACTCGCTTCGCAAGGCTGGTGGTCTGGGTTCAGCTCCGCAATGTGCGTGGAATTTTTCCGACCACTGCGGCTCTCAGGTCGACCTAGCCTCAACTGGGTACCAGACATGCTTTGGGAAAGTAAAGGCGGCCGGCGAGATGCTGACCACATCACCCATTGTGTGCCGACGGTCAATGAAAAATACAGGCCTAACACTGTATTTACCTATCTACCTCGTGGTATGAAAGGGTTCCTTCCTTTCCTTTACTAGTTTGTTTTTTTCTTCTCACGAAGATGTACGCCTTTTTGTCTCGTCATCTCTGTAATCTCCATTTTGTTCTTTCGTGTTTGTTCTGTGTCCTTCTTTCGTGCCAGCAATTTCTCATTTCATTAACACCTCTATTACATACTGTCGTCACCTAGCGACGATTTCTTGTGATGGTAATATCTGACTTGTAGTCCTGCTTATGTCATCATTTCGTAACGACTGACTCGATCGTCTGTAGGAAGAGGTCTCCGGCGTCATTGATGAATATGATATCTAATGTTTTGTCGTTATATAATTAATTTGGATGTGCTTTCATCTTTTATCCCTTCTCTTCACATTCGTTCTTTTATTTGATTTCAAGCATTCAATAGTGTTATTAACTTAATACGTACCATTGATCATATCAGTGGCATAGACATGTGCGTCAATCATACCATTAACCCTTATAGAGGTTTGTCACATGAAACATTTTCGTTCACGTTGTACTAAACCCTTCCAAGTTTTCAGCGTCATGAGCAACAAAAAATATTAATACATACTGTATTCGGCAATATATATATATATATATATATATATTATATATTATATATTAATGTGATCAGTTAAATGAATCGAGCCTGTGTAATTAGCTCTTTACTATATTGCTCAGAAACATGGACAACCTACTCAAGACACGAGAGGAGACTTAACATCTTTCACCTTCGATGTCTACGCAAGATTATGAACATGAGGTGGTACGACAAGATAACCAATTCTGAAGTACTGCAACCTGCAAATTTGCTTTCCATCATGGGCATGCTCAGCAGTAGAAGACTTAGATGGATAGGGCATGTGCAAAGAATGGACAATGCCACATTCCAAAATAAATGTTGTTCAGTTGTGAACTTTCGGAGGGGAAGAGGCACCAAGGCAGACCACTGCTCAGATATAAAGATGTCTGCAAGGCATCAGTGAATACATTTCTATCGGTCCCAGCAAATGGGAAAAATTGGCTGATGATCGAGACGTATCGAAAACAACAGTGTGCAAAATCTTTTGAAGAGAGACTTAGGATCAGCTGAAAGACAAGAGAGACAAGCGAAAACTCAGAAACTGTCACAGTGAAACACTTGCCAATTGACCGTCTGTAAAGACGTAAAAGGCCATATATAAATGAGGACTATCATCAAAGTACTCTGGACATGACCGGAGTTCACGACCATGTAGCTCACTACGGATAAGCTACAGACGCCCACATTTCGGATTAAGAAGTGTAAAATAATGTTAGTCTTTGATAGCTACTCGTCTAGGAGCAGCATAGAAGTTCGAGATGAGTACTCTCAGAACAAGTTACGCATGAGTGATTACCGGGGCCCAAATTTGGGGTATTAAGAATAGAACCACTGTTACCTGCCACGAATGTCGTAAGAGGCGACTAAGAAGGTTTGAATGAAATCGGATGCACGTGTCCTAAATGTGTAGAAGTCTATGCGTTTAGGGGCCTACAAACCAATGTGCAACGTGTACACGTTCTTGGCAAAGATCAAACATATCACAAAGAGTGATTAAAATTGGTTGTAAAGAACGAATGCAAAGAAGAAGAAGAAGTTAGAACTAAATGTTTAATTATTTATTGACTATAGTTGAACTTTCGTTGTCTAGTTTTGTTTTGTAGAACGTGATCGATATAAGGGAAGATTGGGAAATGAAAATCGTGGCTTATCCTTTACAGGACGTAGCCATCAACCACAGTAAACGAGTCGTTGATTTTCATACACAACTTATACGTTCAGTAGTTTGCCATTGCTTTCTGAACGGTGAGGTCTATTTTTACCTATTGTAAAAATTCAACGGTAACGAATTTACTTCCAAATTTGTACCAGGTACGCTTGGGTTTGTGATTAAGCTCACTACCGCTTAAGCTACAGACGGTCACAAGGGAAAACTACAGTAAAACTTTGTAGCTACGACGAAGAAATGACAAGAAAGTAAGATAGCTTTACGTGGTACACAAACACGATTAGTTATCAGTTATTTGAGGACTACCATATCAGTACTCCGGACATGTCCAAAAGTGCTCCGATCTCCGCTTCAACGAATCCAGCTTACGAGTCCAACACGCCAGTTCGATGTTGAGTAATCAATCTGTTTGCATATTTGGTATGTCGTTCTTTTCGGGCTGCACCAATTTTGATACCCATTTCTCTGTCTGGTCAGCGAGTGGGATTCACAGCCCTGAAACTCCTCTGTTCGGAAAGACTCTAAATGCGTTAAGAATGCCAATTCGGTTCAATGCAGTTCCCTCAGATATAAAAGCCATGCCATCCAATCTATCAGCTCGTTCATTACCTCTGACTCCTGCGTGAACAGGGACGAAAATGAAAGTGATTTCTCTGATACCTTTCTGTACCGGTACACCCACAGAGTTTAATCTCCCCACTCCTGTTTTGTCCTGCAAATTATACTCACGGAGTCATTAAGCATTAAAACAGGTTATACCTACTCCGAACAATATCAATACAAAATCATTTTGTGATAAATATTATGGTCTCATAATATTTGCGCTCAAACCTTGGTGACATTCACGGTATAGAATGAGTTAATTTGGTCCCTGTCTATCAATTTCCCTTTTCTCCGTCTAACCAAGATCGTGATTATCATGTAGTGCCATGCGCGAATAATGATGAGCGGCCTTTTATAATCCATTTATCTTCGGGATTTCATGAAAATATTGTCCATGTGACTCGGTTTGGATAGGAACCCGCAACCTTCCGAACGCCAGGTAAACGTCTAGACCACCTCGTCATAGAGTCACACACTAATAGATTTTACTACTTAATTGTTAGAGAAGAATCTCCGTATACAATGGACAAAGAATGGACATAGAATCCCCAACACCACACGGTCGAAATAGACACATGTTTGTAGAAGAACATTATGGAATGATGCATTCTGGCAAAGATGAAAGAGAATGACCCCAGAGAAAACTCAATTCAGTAAAGGACTGATGTTTTGAGCAGGACGACAGCAGAGGGGCATCTCTATTGTGAGAGAGAGGAATTTAAAAGGACTGTTGAGGTGACAAAGTTATGTTCATGGAATTTCTGGGGCGTAGATGTTAGTAGCTCGCCTCTCGTGCAAAAGATACCAGGTTCGCTCCCTCGTCAAGCCATCTGAATATTTTTCCACAAATCCCTGATCTCAGTGTAGGTGAGATCGAGTTCCTAGTCCTATAAAAGTCGGACGATAAAACGTAGGTCCCGTGTTCAATTTGAGCAAGTAAAAGAACCCTTGTCAGTTAAAAAAACGAGATGAACAGGCTGGGAAACCGCTGCCCGGCAAAACTCATTTGAAATTATTAAATATAAAATACCTAAAAATATATCTTCACCATCTTAAAAATTACATCGAGGACCCTCGCTTGTGCTACGGAGTTCGTGCATTGCAGCTGAGTACTACAACATGGTTACTACTGAGTACTACTTGCAGCTGAGTACTACAACATGGTTACTACTGAGTACTACTTGCAGCTGAGTACTACTTGCAGCTGAGTACTACTTGCAGCTGAGTACTACTTGCAGCTGAGTACTACTTGCAGCTGAGTACTACTTGCAGCTGAGTACTACTTGCAGCTGAGTACTACTTGCAGCTGAGTACTACTTGCAGCTGAGTACTACTTGCAGCTGAGTACTACTTGCAGCTGAGTACTACAACATGGTTACTACTGAGTACTACTACAGCTGAGTACTACTTGCAGCTGAGTACTACAACATGGTTACTACTGAGTACTACTACAGCTGAGTACTACTACATTGCACTACAACATGGTTACTCACCGAAGTGCAATGACGATGATCCTATCAATAAATCAATAAATCAATCAATTTTGTTCAGAACAATCTATTGCATGAGTGGGTGATGATTTCAACATGACACCAAAGCAGGTCATCTCGTTTACGATATAAAGAAATTGCAAAGAACTGTTTTGTGATTTCACGTTCTGGAAGAAACAAATATTGTAAGAAGCTACTTAACGCAACACTGCAAATATTTACAATTAATAAAATAACAATATAGCAGGGAAATCAGCTTCGAAATTCAAACAGTCAGCAGAAATTCTCATTTTTCGAAATGAAAATAAATATATTGAACGCACAAGAAGGTGAGAATATATGTGTAGAAGAAAGACACACGCACACACAAACACATGTTGCACACACACATACACACGCGTTTCAATGGTAGGTAAATATTGTGGAAATAATTATTTCGAACTCAAACAAATAGTAATTTGTTGAGTCTACATGGGCGGATCGATGGAGAGGATGACGACATTTCTTCTAACTAACGCAGATGATGTTGCAGGGGGAGTTAGATTTCAAGAGTAGAGTAGTTAAAGTTGAAATAGCTAGATTATTTTTTTTATACGTGTCAGATGATGTTGTGACACAGTTGTTTGAACATATATAGAAGAAACCAATATGGAATGTGCGGGTTCACACTTAGGTTGAGTCAGGTTTGTTTAATTCTAGGTCAAATACAAACGTGAAAAACAACACACTGCGTGACGACATTACATACCTAAAGTTGCAAACTACGTTGCTAGGGTAAACAAATAAACTAACACACTGTATGATGACATAAAACATCTATATCAACACACTTTATAGCAACAATAAACACATCAAATAACATACTACGTGACTTCAGTCAACACATCAACTAGCACATTACATGGTGAATGTAAGTTATGTGTTTTCTAATCTGTGTCCCAAATAGAATATGTGATATCTACATAGAGAATAACATACCTCCTTACCCAACTAATAATCTCCAAAATTAACTAACTATCTCCCTAACCAACTAACGATCACCCTAACCAACAAAAGATCTCCCTAGCCAACTACCGGTCTTTCTAATCAACTAACGGTCTCCCTAACCAACTAAACATGTCCCTAATCAACTAACGGTCTCCCTAAACAATTAAAAATCTCCTTAACTAACTAAAGATATCTTTAACCAACTAAAGACCTCCAAAACCAACTAAAGATCACCCTAACCAACTAAAGATCTCCCTAACTAACTAAAGATCTCCATAACCAACTAAAGATCTCCCTAACTAACTAAAGATCTCCATAACTAACTAACTAAAGATCTCCATAACCAACTAAAGATCTCCCAAACCAACTAAAGATCTTCCTAACCAACTAAAGATCTTCCTAACCAACTAATGATCTCCCTAACCAACTAATGATCTCCCTAACTAACTAAAGATCTCCCTAACTAACTAAAGATCTCACTAACTAACTAAAGATCTCCCTAACTAACTAACTAAAGATCTCCCAAACCAACTAAAGCTCTTCCTAACCAACTAAAGACTCTAACTAACCAACTAAATATCTCCCTAACTAACTAAAATCTCCTAACTAACTAAAGATCTCCTAACCACTAAGATCTCCTAACCAACTAAGATCTCCTAACTAACTAAAGATCTTCCTAACCAACTAAAGATCTCCCTAACTAACTAAAGATCTCCCTAACCAACTAAAGATCTCCATAACCAACTAAAGATCTCCCTAACCAACTAATGATCTTCCTAACTAACTAACTAAAGATCTCCATAACCAAGTTAAAGATCTCCCTAACCAACTAAAGATCTCCCTAACTAACTAACTAAAGATCTCTCTAACTAACTAAAGATCTCCCTAACCAACTAAAGATCTCCATAACCAACTAAAGATCTCCCTAACCAACTAAAGATCTCCCTAACTAACTAAAGATCTCCATAACCAACTAAAGATCTCCCTAACTAACTAAAGATCTCCATAACTAACTAACTAAAGATCTCCATAACCAACTAATGATCTCAATTAACCAACACCATACCATGATAAACGTACATTGCTTACTATGAACAAAAATAACAAAGAAGACACACACACACACTACTCACGGTGCAATCCTATCTTGTCAGAGTGGTACTATACTGGAACCAACAAGACACAATGGGGAATAGCAAAAATATATGTCCCGTATGGCTGTAGTGTTTGTAGCAATCACATCAATCTGACAAATCTTGACATGATCTAAAAGAAAAAAAACACAAAGATTTAAATCACGCTGGTTCACAGTATTTAACACTTCTTATGCCATAATTTATTCACGAGAGGGAAAAAATCATATCATATAAGTAATATCAGGTCAAGCTTAGCCCAGTTGTCCAATGATTCTGAGAGGGTGGTAGTCCAGTGGATACCCTCACACTATAAGATCACGGGAAATGAAGATGCTGACAGACTGGATAAAGAGGGAGCAGGAATGCCCCAATATGACAACCTGGTTAGCTTTGAAGAAGCACAAACGATCGCCAAAGGGCACTACAAAGTAAAATGGGATAATGAAAACCCAAAATACAACCAGAACAATGGATATTACCAACTGTCCAGAAGGGACAGGACAGCCATACTTCGCCTCTGGACGGGTCACAACAGAATGAGACACCACCTGTCCACTAAATTCAAAATAGACACCAACGACCTGTGCCCCTGTAGCTTGGCGAGTATGACAACAGAGCATATCTAACAAAACTGCTCCCAGCATGCAGACCTGAGAAAGAAGAGGTGGCCCACTTACACCAGCGTCCAAAACAGACTGTATGGCGTGGCTGATAATCTGAGGCAGACGGCGGCCTTTATTAGAGAATCAGAAATTCCAATCTAGTGAGAACGCAGAAGACAAACTGTATGGCGTGGCTGATAATCTGAGGCAGACGGCGGCCTTTATTAGAGAATCAGAAATTCCAATCTAGTGAGAACGCAGAAGACAAACTGTATGGCGTGGCTGATAATCTGAGGCGGACGACTGCCTTTATTAGAGAATCAGAAATTCCAATCTAGTGAGAACGCAGAAGACAAACTGTATGGCGTGGCTGATAATCTGAGGCAGACGACTGCCTTTATTAGAGAATCAGAAATTCCAATCTAGTGAGAACGCAGAAGACAAACTGTATGGCGTGGCTGATAATCTGAGGCGGACGACTGCCTTTATTAGAGAATCAGAAATTCCAATCTAGTGAGAACGCAGAAGACAAACTGTATGGCGTGGCTGATAATCTGAGGCAGACGACTGCCTTTATTAGAGAATCAGAAATTCCAATCTAGTGAGAATGCAGAAGAAGAAGATTATATATTGATATATTTCTCTCGTATCGTTATACGTTACATAGTGCCTGCAAGTAATTTATCCATACCGCTCTGTCATGAGCTACTCTGTCAATCTATTCCATGGAATTGAAACTGATATTTCTTGCCTCTCTCAGCAAAGTTCGTTTCCTTCTCTCTCTTGAATCCATTGCCTCCACATCAGTACCTACTGTGGTATGCTTTGATCTTTTCTTCTCAAGGTGTACCCATCGCATCGACATCTTCTCCTTCTTATAACAGTTGCTACTAGTAGTTGACCAGACATTTCTGATTTTGTCACTTCTCCTGAATTCTTCCCATGTTTATGTTCATTTTTTTCGAAGACATCTATTTTCAAATGTATTTTACTTAACTTTCTATATCTTTAGTCATTATCCACATCTCGTTGGCATATGTTAGGATGGATACAACATTGGAATTGAAAATTTAAAAAGTTTAGTTTTAAAACTATATAATTTGAAGTTTCCTATTTTATTTAGACTTTTAAGTGCTACTGTGGCTTTGATAATTCTTAGTATAATTTATTTTTTAACATTTCCTGTGCAATCAAAATTGATTTATATATATATATATATATATATATATATACATATATATAATCATCAGGTGCCGTCTCCACATCGAAGGTTGGCTGCAATGAATCTCCAACATCCTCTGTCTTTCGCCTTGGTGTTGCACACTGCCAGACTGTATCCTGTCCATTTCTTAAAGTTTCCCTCCCACTTATCTCTCGGTCTTCCTCTTGCTCTTCCCCCTCAACTTTCCCTCTAAATATATATATATATATATATTTATATATATATATATATATATGCACAAATCAAATGTGCGCTCAGACCAACTGTATGCGCCAGAGACAAAGAGGACAAGTACCAAGACAGACAGTCACATAAGAGACTTTGAAGGAAATGTTTCAGATGAATCCACCAAATTCCTTGTGACCAGAGAATTCCAAGATCAACCGGCGCACATGCATCTACACTACCAACAAGAAAATAAAACGTAGGAGATGGAAGTGGTTGGGACATACATTAAGAATGCAGAAGACCAGACACCCACATGTGGCTTTGAAATGTAATCTGGGAGGCAATAGAAATAAGGGGCGACCTAGAGAGACATGGAGACGAAGTGTAGATAGAGATAGAGAAAAGACGGGAAAGACCTGTAACGAACTTAATTGGCTTGCTCAAGACATATTTTCTTGTAGGACATTTTTGGACGCTTTATCTTCTTCTTCTTCTTCTTCTTCTTGTTCGCATGCTATCAATTCAGGCGTAGTCAGTGCATCCAACCTGGTGCTTCTAGCTGATTTTTGCGTGAAGACTTGCTTTTCCTATCATCAGTGTCCATTGCCATTCAGGCGAGCCTTCTCCTACTTCAGAGGTATATGTCTTATGCTTCTAAGGGAGTTAAGAGAAGAAGAAGATATATATTCTTTCTTTTTCTTTTCGAAAATCATGATTAGCCTCCCATGATCAGAACAAGAAGAGATTTCGAGAACAGGATTTTTTGTGCCCTTCCTAAATCATGTTTTTCAATGTCTCTATTATTATTGTGTTCCATCTTTTGTGATGAAATCTTTCTTCTTTGTATCCACGTTATCATAGTAGCATTGCTCTTTAAGAAGCATTCTTTCTTTCTTTCTCTTTCTTTCTTTCTCGAATCCTGTATGCCTCACAGCGTCAGGTCAGGAAGAGATTTCTAAAACGGGCCCCAGTATGCGCTTCGTAGATAGTCTCTTTCGTCGCCTCTGTTATCTCTGAGGTCCATCTTTTGCGTGGCCGGCCTTTTGCTTTGTACCCATTGTATCGGAGCAGCATTGCTCTTTAGGGTGCACTGTCTGATGGTAATCTGTTTACGTGACCGAACCATTTAATTTGTTGTTTCTTGATGAAGTCTAGTACTGATGTTGTACCCACTTTTTTCCTGATGTCTTCATTTCTCAACCGGTCTCTTCTTGTTACCCCAGCATTCTGCGTAGACACTTCATCTCTGTTGTGACTAGTTTTCTTCTATTATTTGATGTCCTCGTCCAGGTTTGACACTAATAGAATAATGTGAGGAGAAAGATTGTGTTGAACATTGATCTGTTAGTGTTCATGGTTACTTATTTGCATTTCTAAATTTGTTCCATTTGTCCTATGATTTAATGTATTTCACTTCATCTTTGCTGGATTTCATCCCTGATTATATGTAAGGCACCAACACCACGGATCCTAGGTTCGGGTGATAACATTTGAGTAAAATATAATACATTCTCATTGACTGAAATTGGATGCACGTGTCCTAAACTTGTAGAAGTCTATGCGTTTAGGGGCCTACCAAACCAATGTGCAACGTATAGACATTCTTGGCAAAGATCAAACATATCACGAAGAGTCCTCTTAACCGTTCGTGGGTTTTTAAGGTTTTTTTGTTATTTTTGAAGACCTGCTCTATTACTAGAAGCCATATATGCTCCATGAATTGAAAATAGGCATGTTATATATGGTTAGAAAACTAATTGAATGTACTATCAAGATATGTGGTTTTAATATCAGTGTCATGTAATATGTGATATCAGTGACCTAATTTTGGTGATGCTAAAAATAGATTTTAAAACAAATTTCAAATAATTATACAGTCACAAAGAAGGAAAAAAATAAGTATGAATATATCATGAAAACTATTAACATACTCTCTTAGTACCTCCATATTTACACAATATATCAAAACATGAAGTTATTTGGACAATAAATAAGGCAGTAATTAGGACATTTTTAACTTCTAAATATTTCCATATTTTGAAGACACCAATTAATAAATAATAAATAAATAAGAGAAAATGATGCAGAACTGGTCTAGTAAGAAGCCCATAAAGAACTAACACTTATAGTCTTGATCAAGACAGTAATCTGTGTAGTAAGAAGCCCATCAAGAACTAACACTTATAGTCTTGATCAAGACAGTAATCTGAGTAGTAAGAAGCACATAAAGAACTAACACTTATAGTCTTGATTAGGACAGTAATCTGAGTCACTAGATGCCATTTTTAGCAAATGTGTGCTTTTGACAAGAGCAAGTGAAAACTCGTCTGCAGAGATTATCCAAAATGGCGACCGTTCGGAAATGTCGGTGTAATAAAAGCATGTTCTTACCACTAAAGTCGAAGAAGGTTCGCCTGAATGGCTAGGGACACCTTACACATAGTTAGTCGGCTTTCACGCAGAAATCAGTCAGATACACCATAAAAGGCTCCCTGACTACACATGAATTCATAGCGGGCGGAGGCAGAAGAAGAAGAACAAAAAAGCATGCTTTATTCAACGAGATTAGACATCTTAAAAATAAAAAATATATTTTGTAAACAATTTATTATGGTAATATCATATGTTTTACATTAGGAAACATAAATTATATGCTTTTAAATGCATAAATAACACACAAACACGGCTAGTTCCGGAGTCATGTAGCCATTTCATTTATAAATGAGATTTTCTTAGTACCCGAACGTTACAGGGTTAAAATTGATTGTAAAGAACGAACGCAAAGAAGAAGATGAATACATTCTCAAAGTGTAAGTACTAGGGACACACTTGGCATTTTTTTACAAGAGCATGTCGTCAAACTGTCAATTCTAAGACAATCTATAATTTTAGAAATCTATATTTTAAAAAAAAACGACCTACATCAGGTGTACCTAGAGAAGTCATTATCTTTCTCTCTCGCTGCCTTTTTAATCCGGATTGGGTCATAGGCCCTCAACCAACTAATGTCAGGTCTTCCTATCTCTAGCAATCTCCTTCATCTCCCTCCAGCTGTTCTTTATATTGTTGGTCTCTGCCACCAAATCTCGTCTCCATGTATTTCTAGAGCTCCCTTTATTTCGATGTCCCTGTGCGTTGCAGGAACGTATCCTCCATGTTGTTTTTTTTTCGATCCAGAAGCACTTGAGCTTTTCAGCTCCTCGGTTCGGTGCCATGGACATCGTAACCCTTCGGTTCAGGTGCCACGAACACCGTAAATCTGAAGATTCAGTGGATTTTCTGCCAGCCCGCGGAATTGAACCCGCACTCATAGAGGGCTTAAAACCCTCCTTGTTATAATCCCTTCTGGTTTTCTCAAAGTGTGTCCTATCCAACAGCATCGTCTATTTTTAAACCTCTTGGTGCATTGGAATATGTCCTGTTTTCTCTCCATAAGTTCCGTATGTGTGAGCCTATAATATCAGATTAGTCATTATCTTTCAGCTTAACCAAAATATTCTGGATCAATTAATAAACAAATAATTTCAGTTGATGTTAATCATTAAGCTACCTTTTTTATCCGTATAATCTCCCAAGCTTATATCTTTCTTTATTTTATTACTGTCACGACTGACTGTAATACCGCTTGTTAGGGCGGTGTAGGACAGATGGGAGGGGGGATTTGCCTGTGGAATTTAATGGCCACATCGCTAGTAAGTGTTTAGTAAAACTGCATGGCGAAACTGTTTAGGTTATGAATTTTCTTTAAGCAGCTCGATTAAAAAAAACTAATTGACCTTACTTAAACCCGTATCTCATGCATGGGAGCTATGCTCTAATCCATTCGCATAGACCATAAGTTCCCAAACTTTTTTGCCCACCGCCCACTTTGCACAACATAAACTTTGTAACGCCCTCCACATTATAACAGTTTGCCAATGCCCCTTCTACATATATATATATATATATATATATATATATATATATACATGTACTCTTTTCTCTTTGACATAGAAAATTGATATATATTTATGTAAATATTCGGTGTATATATTTATGTAATACATGGTCAATTTTCAAATGATTATTTGCATGAAATATAAAATTGATTAAATAAATAGATCGTGTAAGACAAATGATGAATTAAAATGTAGAATTCAAATTTTAAATGATTATTCAATCCCAAAATCCGGAAATTAATTTATTTTAAAATATTTATTGTTAATTTCTTCCTTAAGGAGCCATCGATCTCTAATCGTCTGAACAACCCCACAATTCTTCTGAACCCACTATTGCCCCCCTAGAACGCTTCAACGCCCACTGAGGGGTTGTAGCGCCCACTTTGGGAAACGCTGGCTTAGACGTTCCACATATTTTTTTTTAACTACACATGTAATAAAGACTTTACAAATGTATTCGCTACAATATTTCTGGATATTTCTTTAAAAACGGAGATTCGAGCTTTGTCTTTATAACGTTCTCTACTTTCAGCTTCACCTTTTCCGCATATTAAAATTATTTTCATTTAACCACATCCAGTGGACGTCAGTTCTCACTTAAACGGTAGTGAGCTCGATCACTTCCCAAGCGTACCGTGTTCAAACACCGCTGCTGGCAGTTTTGAAGCAATTTGGTTTATGTGGATTTTTCCGAACGGTAAAAAAGGCATCAAAATTCAGAAAGAAATGACAAACTACTAAACGTATAAGTGGTGCCTAGAAAGAAAATCATCGACTTGTTTACTATGGTTGATGGCGGCGCTATGCAAAAGAGATGCCACAATTTTCATTGACGAACATATTCATAATGTGTCTATGTGTTTATATTCAAGACTTAGAAGTAGAAACTCGAGTCCCGGAGAAATCCGTAAAGTTCCGTAAAATTACGAACTATTATTTAGGTCCCCAACGCTCAGTAGCTGAGCAAATTGTATATGTGGTTACTTTATTGTGACCTTGTATGTGGGGCACACGCGCCTGTGAAGGTTGTAAACGTGTAAATACACTTTTAATACCAATAGCAATTTAGATCATGGCAACATAAAAAAATATTTACCCAAAAATTTGTTAATGAAAATGTTATGTTTTTTAATGCCGCGCCATGTGAGTCTTCCGGTCTGAATAAACGAAATTTTAAAAAAGTGTAATCATTTTTTAGAAATGAGAAACGAATTTGGAGCGAAAAGGTAAATATCAAAATAGATAAGTTAGATAAATAATAATATTTGAGACATGGGGGGAATTTATGATAACACCAACAGCAGCGTAGTAGCAAAAGAGCACTTGACATTTTTTAGAAATGAAGTTCTTTAAATGAGAGAAAGAAAAAAGAGAAAGTTCTATTGCTATTGTTATTTTTTTTGACAGACTCACTGGCTAACACAACGTAAATATGAGAGAGAACTAAGACCACAGAGTGTTGTTTACTTCTAGCGTGGTTATGAGAGTTTTTATCCTCGTGTTTAAAGTTGTAGACTCTAAGTTTTGGTTTTCTAAATACTGAGCAATACGCGTGGTGTGACACTGTGATCTATAAATTTCATTTTGGATGATTTTTGTTGGTGTTTAATGTGACTTGTTGAGAACTGCATATTCAGAAAATGGCAGACAACTGGTTGCCAGGGATCTGGACGCTGGCTTATGTAATAATGCTGTCTGTTAGATTTGTTGTTACTCCAGTTTTCTTAGACATGAATTGCAAATTCAAGTGACGGACGGTTGATTTTGAACTTCCGGCGGAAGGTTTATTCAATTAATGTGTGTACAAGCTGCTGGTGTTTGTGGAAAGTGATATTTCATTCACTAGCTGATATAGAACAAGGATGAACATTTTGTGGAATATTTCGTTATCACTGGAACGAAAGATGTGATACTCATAGAGACTAAACCTATCACGAAAATTGCACTGAAATGGACACCAGAGGGTAAACGAAAACACGAAGGACCCAAAACGAGATAGAGAAGAACAGTAGAACAAGAAGTTAAAAAATGTTTTAGAGCTGGAACACAATACAGATTATCGCTAAGAATAGAGAAGAATGGTATGCATTTGGTCCTGTCCTAAGCGTCAGGGGCGTCTAAGAGACAGGCTAGATTAAGAAGAAAGAAACAAGTAATGTAGAGATTCGTTACCGAGTATTGTAAGCCGTGACTTACGACTAACGACTTTGTCTAATCTAAGGCATAAGAAAAAAGAAATGAGAAAGGAATATACTAGGAAAGCGATACTATCGTAAAACTCGCAAACAACTAATACGGAATCAACGGATTAACAGTCGAGAGAAGTACGTATAAGATAAGACGAAGGGATATCATGATATCTGTAAAGTAATCGGTACAGCACAACGGGTTGGAGAAGAACACTATGGACGGAGGCATCCGGACAAAGAGGAAAAGAGGAATATCACGGAGAAGATGGATTCATGATATAACTGATGGTTAAAGTATGACGGCAGCAGAGAATAATGAGAGATAGAAATTACGAAGGTCTGTTATGGAAGCAAATTTCTGATCAGGACAAGCTTTTTGATAATGATTGGGAACATAGTCGGGTATGAAGTATGAAATTGAAACACGAAAGGAAAGACATCATACGTGAACTGTCTAGCTGTGTCTAGAAAACGTCTCAGATCTTGTGTGATATATCCTCATCAGGTGCCGTGTCGGCTGGCGTAGGCGATCATGGATCTCCACAAATCTCTGTGGTTGGTGTTTGACGCTCTACCGTGCCATGAAGTCAGGCTATCCAAAATTTCTCTCTCCAGCTACCTCTGTCTCGTCTAATCTCAATTTTACCGGTTGTCCCAATGTGTTCTAAACCTCCTCCTCATCACATGCCCGAAAAATGATGACTGCCTCTTTCTTGTATTGATGATAAGCTTTCTCTGTGTCTTGATCTCATTCAGCACCTCAACATTAGTCATTTTAGCAGTGCATGGGATTCTCATCACTCTTCTACAAAACCACATTTCTGTGACCCTCAGAGTTTTTTCGATCTGTGTGTTCATTGTCCATGACTCGCATCCGTATGTCAACACTGGTTCTATGTAGCACTGAATAACTCGCATTCTGATCAGGATTGACAAGGATATATATATAAATATATAAATATATATATATATATATATATATATATATATATATATTTATTCAGTTGGTGGATGAATGTGAGAGCAACGACAGAATGCCAATGGTTATGATCCTATATCCACGAGGGTAGGCAGATGATCTCTTTAATAGAGACAATGGCTACGGTCATGGACCAGTGTGGTCACTGCTAGGAAGGAAATCAATGACAGACTGCCTTCCAAGACATTGCCTAGATAGCCTTGTCAGTAATATGGAATGATATATAAGTCCTGGACAGTGCTTGCATTCCAAGCATGTACACCTTGTTGATTCAGCGCCGTCTGAGATGGCTGGGACACGTGTGACGTGATGACAGAATCCCAAAGAACTTTCTATATGGTCAACTCGCATCTGGTGCTAGACAGCATGGGGGCCCATTATTACGCTTCATTGACACCTGCAAGCGTGATCTAACTTCATGCGGCATAGACAAAGAACACTGGGATCGGCAGGCCAAAGACAGGCAAGCATGGCGAGCGGCAGTGAAGGGCGGTTCAAAAATAAAAGAGGAACAACAACATCACATGTGGAGGCAAAAGACAGCACAGAGAGCAGAGAGAACATCCTATGTATCAGCTCCAGTCTCCAGTTTTACCTGCAGCAACTGTGGCAAGGATTACTGCCACAAGAAATGTTGTGATTCAGCGCAGAACATACTACGTGACACAAGACCTATTGTCTCCTGAGACAGCGCAGAACATACTACGTGACACAAGACCTATTGTCTCCTGAGACAAAGACGCCAATGATGATGAATATGGAATGCAATAAATAGTGGCATCCCGGCAAAGAGGAAAAGAGGAAGACCACGGAGAACATGAATTCAGGATGTAACTGATGGTTTGAGCGTCACCGCTGCAGAGGCGGAACATCTGACCTATGAGAGAGGGAATTCCGAAGGACTTTAAGGTGACAAAGTTCTCCTCAGTACAAGCTATATGATTATTATGATATATATATATATATATTTGTTTTCCTATCTGTGCTTGATAAATGGTGGACTCTTATGTAATACTTATATTCAAAAGCGTATACATGGCACTCATACCCCTCACATAATAAACTAACCAGCCCACTAGTCACAAAGTTCTATATCATTTCACGAAGAATAACTCGCAAAAATCAACAAAACTACTACACTAAGGCAGTACCACACACTAGAACAATAATGTTACTTTTGACAAAGGTATACAGTAATCGCTAACGGATCCGCCTCCTTTGTACTTATATCATCCTGGAGTCCATTCATAACTAGACGAGTTACCGTAAATACGCTAACGAACAGCCATCACTAATGGGTTTGACGATTCAGCATTCACTGCAGGAAATGACATCGGAAAAGAAAAAATGTTTCATTAAATTTGCTTTTGCTTTGAAAACTGCGCCATTTTTGCAAGTCAAATAAGGATGAATGGCTTAAAGGGATGACTTGTGTTCAATCGAGCAGACAGGAAAATGATTTTTTAAAAAGGGGGAAGAAATATAAGATACGAAAACGAATAAGAGTTGTCATTCATGCGCAGCATTCGATATAAAAATGTTTCATATCATCGTTTCGATTATTTCTTCACGCAAGCTCTAGAATAGAGTTCTCTGTATAGCATGGACAGAGAAGATAATAGATAGAGCTATCCAGAAATAACTCACAATAAAAGAAAACTAATGCCACAAATAAGAATGAGAAATGGAAGTATTTTATACATTAAAAAAAAAACACGAAAGGTTGCAGAAGACCATTATGCAAGGAGACATCCAAACAAAAAGGAGAAGAGGTAGACCCCTGAGACAACTGTTTGCGCTCGATTCAATAGGGTATCGACTTAGGTACTGATCTGAAAATAGAGTAAAAGCAAAGAATTGATTGCATTCCATCAGATTTCCCTATATTACTAAGTCAATCACCCCAAAAACGGTACCCCATCTGAAGAGAGTGAAGCACAAGCACAATCTACATAGCTTCGACAATAATGTTAGCGGATCTCCAAGAGAAAAAATGCACTTGCACACAAAACGAAGGGGTCTGGATTCGAATCCACGAAATACAGGACTCTAGGCGGTGGCCCTCAAGGATATGGGCCACAGCTAGGCAAACGTTTAACCGTTTCGCAACAGTGATTTTATCTCCTTTTTTTTATTTATGTAAAGTATTATGATGGTGTCTGTGGATTAGGAGTTAGTGACTCGGTCTATTAACCCCGACGATCTGAGTTCAAATCACGCTGCGGACAGTTTGGTGGCAAATTGTTTGCGTGGATTTTAACGAAAGGACGATGACACCACCGGTTCAGAAAGCAATGGCAAACTACTGAACGTAATAATGCCTAGAAAAATCATAAACAGCGTTACAAAGCTGGAGTTGATTCGTAAAGTACTGTAAAGGATATGCCTTTTTTTTTAAGGTATTAAAGTCTCCTGAAGCCAAGGTTCTCCCTTTCAACCAAAGAATGATCACTTGTTTGGTTATATCAGATTGTGTAGGTCAACAAACATGAACACGAAAAATTAACTCCTTCCGGGTACTTCAGTCGGTGTTCTTCTTGCGATACTACATTCTTCTTCTTCTTCTCTTCCACCATTTACTTCTTTATAGAAGTGTTGTGGGTAAAACATTCAATTTATATAAAGTAACCACCTAACATTCATGAACTTCAAGAAAAAGTAAAATAAAATTCAACTATAGATTTATACTTCAAACAGGCAGTGCGTCAAAAAGAGTAATGTTACTCCGATACAGTGGATACAAATGAAAAGAGTATTGTTACTCCGATACAGTGGATACAAATGAAAAGAGTAATGTTACTCCGATACAGTGGATACAAATGAAAAGAGTAATGTTACTCCGATACAGTGGATACAAATGAAAAGAGTAATGTTACTCCGATACAGTGGATACAAATGAAAAGAGTAATGTTACTCCGATACAGTGGATACAAATGAAAAGAGTAATGTTACTCCGATACAGTGGATACAAATGAAAAGAGTAATGTTACTCCGATACAGTGGATACAAATGAAAAGAGTAATGTTACTCCGATACAGTGGATACAAATGAAAAGAGTAATGTTACTCCGATACAGTGGATACAAATGAAAAGAGTAATGTTACTCCGATACAGTGGATACAAATGAAAAGAGTAATGTTACTCCGATACAGTGGATACAAATGAAAAGAGTAATGTTACTCCGATACAGTGGATACAAATGAAAAGAGTAATGTTACTCCGATACAGTGGATACAAATGAAAAGAGTAATGTTACTCCGATACAGTGGATACAACTGAAAAGAGTAATGTTACTCCGATACAGTGGATACAAATGAAAAGAGTAATGTTACTCCGATACAGTGGATACAAATGAAAAGAGTAATGTTACTCCGATACAGTGGATACAAATGAAAAGAGTAATGTTACTCCGATACAGTGGATACAAATGAAAAGAGTAATGTTACTCCGATACAGTGGATACAAATGAAAAGAGTAATGTTACTCCGATACAGTGGATACAAATGAAAAGAGTAATGTTACTCCGATACAGTGGATACAAATGAAAAGAGTAATGTTACTCCGATACAGTGGATACAAATGAAAAGAGTAATGTTACTCCGATACAGTGGATACAAATGAAAAGAGTAATGTTACTCCGATACAGTGGATACAAATGAAAAGAGTAATGTTACTCCGATACAGTGGATACAAATGAAAAGAGTAATGTTACTCCGATACAGTGGATACAAATGAAAAGAGTAATGTTACTCCGATACAGTGGATACAAATGAAAAGAGTAATGTTACTCCGATACAGTGGATACAAATGAAAAGAGTAATGTTACTCCGATACAGTGGATACAAATGAAAAGAGTAATGTTACTCCGATACAGTGGATACAAATGAAAAGAGTAATGTTACTCCGATACAGTGGATACAAATGAAAAGAGTAATGTTACTCCGATACAGTGGATACAAATGAAAAGAGTAATGTTACTCCGATACAGTGGATACAAATGAAAAGAGTAATGTTACTCCGATACAGTGGATACAAATGAAAAGAGTAATGTTACTCCGATACAGTGGATACAAATGAAAAGAGTAATGTTACTCCGATACAGTGGATACAAATGAAAAGAGTAATGTTACTCCGATACAGTGGATACAAATGAAAAGAGTAATGTTACTCCGATACAGTGGATACAAATGACAAGAGTAATGTTACTCCGATACAGTGGATACAGTGGATACAGTGGATACAGTGGATACAAATGAAAAGGCCGGTCACGCAAAAGGTGGATCTCAGAGATAACAGATGCGACTAAAAATACTGTTTATGAAGCGCGCACAAAAGCCCTTTCATTAAATTGTTTCTTTTCCAGAAGCGGTGAGACGAATCAGGATTGGAGAAGAAAAAAATAAGACGCAAAGAGAGGCGCGCTCCTGGTTTCTCTTTCTTTCGACATGACGCTGAAAGACAAAAACAGGATTATAGAATATATAGATATATATTCTCGTTCTAAAAGTCAGCTTATTTACAAAGACCATAAACAGTATGTGCATATCACACCTCCATATTGCATACACTTATGAATGTTATGTCAATACTGAAGTTTAATTAAATAAATATGCAATATAAACACGTGATACTCTCAAGATATCAACATACAGTATTGCGCAACTGTTTGATATACTATTTGTACTTATAGAGGACTGCCTGTATATGTGCTTAGAGGATAGTAACTCGGTCTATCAGGGGATAGTAACTCGGTCTATCAGGGGATAGTAACTCGGTCTATCAGGGGATAGTAATTCGGTCTATCAGGGGATAGTAACTCGGTCTATCAGGGATAGTAACTCGGTCTATCAGAGGATAGTAACTCGGTATATCAGGGATAGTAACTCGGTCTATCAGGGATAGTAACTCGGTCTATCAGGGATAGTAACTCGGTCTATCAGGGATAGTAACTCGGTCTATCAGGGATAGTAACTCGGTCTATCAGGGGATAGTAACTCGGTCTATTAACTCTAGTGGACCAGCGTAAAAGTCACGTTTTTACAAGCCATTTGTTTTTAGAATAAAAAAATGCCCTTTAGTGTGGCTCCTTGTAAAAAGGGGTCCAACCCAAAGTCACATAGTGTGGCATTTGGTTCACAAGGAGTTAACCCCGACGTTCTAAGTTCGAATTACGCTGCGGACAGTTTGGTTGCAAATTGTTTCACGTGGAGTTTTTACAAAAGAACGATGGGACCACCCGTTCAGAAAGCAATGGCAAACTACTGAACGTAATGATGCCTAGAAAATCACAAACATCGCTAAAAGCTGGGATTGATTCGCAAAGTCCTGTAAAGGATATGCAATTAATTTTAGAAGATGAAACTGTAGAGAATACTAATGATACATCTTCTTCTTCTTCTCGTTCGTTCTTTACAACCAATTTTAATCACTCTTTGTGATATGTTTGATCTTTGCCAAGAACGTGTATACGTTGCACATTGGTTTGGTAGGCCCCTAAACGCATAGACTTCTACACGATTAGGACACATGCATCCAATTTCAGCCAAACCTCCTTAGTCGGCTCTTACGACATGCGTGGCAGGTAACAGTGGTTCTATTCTTTACACCCCAAATGTGTGCCCCTGTAACAACTCGGGCATTCTAATGATACATAAGAAGTATTATATTATTAAACGCTCACACATATATACGTATACACACCAGCGCATATATGACATATGTTTAACATACTACAGGGTGTTCAAGATAATTGCAGCCCCATTGACAATTCGAATGTTGCCAGGTACAAATTGAGTTGTGTTTATTTACTATGTAAACCGGTTCTGACTAGCTCGTCATACGTCACATTTGTTCATCGCCCCTTCCTGCACTACAATTATACACCTTCACACAACCTTGACCTATACTACGTCATAACTGAACCTTCTCATTTTCATACATATATGCCAGATTAGTTTCATTTACGGGCTGCAATTATCTTCAACACCCTGTATTTGTACTAATAGAGGCTAGCCTGTCAATTTATACTTATAGAAGATGGAACTGTAGATAATACTAATGATATATAAGAGCTAAGGGAAGACCAAGAAAAAGATGGATAGACAATATCAAGACCACACTACATAAACACGGATATAGCACAATAAGGACGACTCATCTGGCCCTAGAACGCAAATTAAAGCTACCATCCCTACGCTTAACGGCAAGAGTGGACAGCCAACTACATCTTCCACCAGGAAATAGACAATAGATAGACATAAGAAGAATTATATTATTAAACGCTCACTGGTATGCGTATACTAACGCCTACACATATATATAAATTTGGGTAGACATACGGGTTATTGATTACTAAATTGACGTCATTGCACTCCAGGCAGACCCATAGGTGCTCAGTCTCCCCAATAGATATCGAAGAGTATGCATACTGATGGTTCCCGTGGCTCGCTGATTAAACACACTTCTCACTCTACCTCTCAGGCATCCAGTTCGAATTGAACAACGGGTAACTCCAAACTGCCTAAATCGCTTGATCGATTCAACATCGATTTTAGTGTCCTCATCCAACAGAAAATCGCGAAGAGACCGAAGAATATCCCTCTTATCCATCTTCAACTCCCCAACAATCGATGCTGTTGATACAAGCCTGCCCGCTCTCTCATTACTGTAAACACCCGCATGCCCAGGACAGTATATACACGTAATAGACATACGGAACATGCAAGAAAGAGAAAACACTCACACAGATAAATTTATGGATATTAATATGGATATATTAGAACATGTCAGTCATGGAGAGTAAACAAACAGACGTACGCCATTCTTCTCTGTTTATGACAACCATCCTCTGAGCTGTGTTCCAGCTGTCATTTTTTTCTTTCAGTTCTAGCTTTATTTGTCTCCTGCAGATAATTTTATGTCTTTCACGTTCTGGCGTACTCTCTGGTGCCAATCTCATGCAGTTTTTGTGACATAGTCACCATGTACATCACATATCCACGCCCGCCTGCCCAGCTTATTCGTAGCGCCTTGGACTACGGGTGACAAGTCCTCTGTGAGTGCGGGTTCAATTCCGCGGACTGGCAGAAAAGCCACAGGTTCCCAGAGTTACGGTGTTCGTGGCACCGAAGAATTACGATGTCCATGGCACATAGCCGAAGAACTTTCAGCTCAAGTGCTTCTGGATCGAAACCCCCAAAAAAACAAAAACATATCTTAACCATTTTCAACGTCTCTGTTGGATAATAGTGCTCATATTCACCTGTTAGAGATAATATTTGGCCAGAACACACGTAAGATCTTTCCAAAACAGGTTATATGGAAGACTGAGAGTTTGGACATATCTTATTCTGTCATTCCGTCCCCGTGTTACCAGGGGGCTCGCAAGGGGAGCAAAGAATAGTAAGACAGTGGTCTACAAGGCATGTCGTAAGAGGTGATTGAGGTAGGGGCCTAGAAAAGCTACACTAGTAAATAAAAAGTGTCGCGGAAATTGGATGTGCTGGCTTACTTGTAGGCGCATAACTGGCACAACGTGCAATCGCTCTTAGGCTAGGATCACATACAAGTCACAAAGATTGGTTATCAAAGAGTGGCCAATACGGAGGACTCCTAGAAGAAGTTCTTTCATTCTCCAGCATTCTCTTCTTCTTCCTCGTTCGTTCTTTACGACCAATTTTAATCACTATTTGTGATATGTTTGATCATTGCCAAGAACGTGTATACGTTGCACATTGGTTTGGTAGGCCCTAAACGCATAAACGTTTAGGACACGTGCATCCGATTTCAGCCAAACCTTCTTAGTCGCCTCTTACGACATGCATGACAGATAACAGTGGTTCTATTCTTTACATCCCAAATTTGGGCCCCGGTAACCACTCGAGCGTCCAGCATTCTAATCCACAGGAGTAACCGTTGATAGCACACATCTGCTAGCGACACATGTGAATTATCATTCTTTTTCTTCTTTGAGCTCTCCATATCGACCACTTGTTAACCATTCTGTGTGATTTGTATGTGATCTGAACTTAACCCTTTCGCTGCTACATACTTTCTGAAGGATAAGCTAAAAATATATACTTTTTGTTGCTAGGTCACAAACGTGAATGTACGCCTTTAGCAGTGACAGTAGCAATATATAACGTGTTAACACGTCTTTAGCCAACAGAGGAGAAATAATAACAGACGTGTTAATGCGTCTTTAGAAGTGAATAGAAAAACGTATATATGCGTTCTTAGCAGCTAAAGGGTTAAGAACGATTGTACGTTGTGTCAGTTATGCGTAAACACGTCCGATTTCTGCGATGCTTTTTATTTACTAAGGTAGCTACCTTATGTCCTACATCAGTCGCCTCTTACGACATGCCGTGTAATTTGTAGTGGTACTGTTCTTTGCTTCCTTGTGGCCCCGGCATCAGAATTGCGTATGGAGTACACGAAAACATACATAAACCTTATACGCATACATTTATACATATACATATATATTCATTTCATATTAAAATATGTTTACCATAAATATCAACTCTACAAACCAAATGACGCAAATCAATAGTCATTTATCATTGTCAGGGCATGCTATTTGAATATACAATATCAAATTTGCATTGCGTATTGTGTTAACCTTGTTATGCATACAATATACGTCTAGTTTTATATACATGTTACCAGTACTCTAAATCTCATCAGTCATGGGCTTCATTGAGAAGACTTAACACAATCGATATTACCCCGCTGTGAGAGAAAACACCCACTTTTTAGTAAGTACTTCTGGTTGGTAACAGGTGATCCGTTGTTGCTACGTGTTCTCTCAGTAAGGTGAATATTGTTACACATGTATAGAAATTCAAGATTGGCAATTCACCATGTGTACATGTGGACAGGCACACCAGACTGCAGAGCACATACTTCAAGCGTGCCCCGAATATAATACACTGAGGCAAACTCACTCGTCTAACGAAACAACACTCGACAGAAAACTACACGGACTCCTGTGTGAGCTACAAAAGACAGTGAAGTTCATACAAGAGACAACATTGAATATATAGACACATTTCAAGCAGACGAAAGGAAGGAAGAAAGAATATTGTTGATCAAGTAAGTAACAACTATTATAAGAAGGAGAAGATGGAGATATGTTGGGAATACCTTGAGAAGAAATGATCAAAGAATATCAAAGCAGGCATTGAAGGGGAATGCAAAGTGTTCAAGAAAAAGAGGACGACCTAAGGAGACCATGGAACAAACTTTGCTGAGAGAGGCAAGAAATATCGATTTCAGTTCCATGGAGGAGATTGAGCGAGTTGCCTAGTATAGAGCGGTATGGATAAATTACTTGCAGTCCCTATGTAACGTATAACCGTAAAAGAGTAATTATTATTAATATTATTTTCTTCAATGCTCAGGTATTGTATACTGTCTCGCCCGAGTGGTTACCGGGGCCCAAATTTGGGGTGTAAAGAATAGAACCACTGTTACCTGCCATGCATGTCGTAAGAGGCGACTAAGGAAGTTTGGATGAAATCGGATGCCTGTGTCCTAAGCGTGTAGAAGTCTATGCGTTTAGGGGCCTATCAAACCAATATGCAACGTATACACGTTCTTGGCAAAGATCAAACATATCACAAAGAGTGATAAAATTGGTCGTAAAGAACGAATGCAAAGGAAGAAGGAAAGGTATACTGTCTATATATTTCTTTATGATCTTTTTAACCAAGACGTTCAAGAACATGTTATGCAGCATTTTGTTTGTAAATATACAATTTTGTATTTGTAATTTTTATTTCAAAATACGATAATGACATTTGTGTGGGACAAAAGCATTAAACACAGTCAAATATTTTTCGTCTCAATCCAAGACCATTACAAGATCATTCTCATCTCAATCCAAGAGTACTCTAAGACAGCTCTCATCTCAATCCAACAGTACTACAAGACAGTTCTCATCTCACACCAACAGTACTCTATCTAAGACAGCTCTCATCTCACTCCAACAGCACTCTAGGACAGCTCTCATCTCACTCCAAACAGCACTACAAGTCAAATCTCATCTCACACCAACAGTACTCTATCTAAGACAGCTCTCATCTCACTTCAAGAGTACTACAAGACAACTCTCATCTCAATCCAACAGTACTCTAAGACAGCTCTCATCTCACTTCAACAGTACTCTAAGACAGCTCTTATCTCACACCAACAGTACTACAAGACGACTCTCATCTCACACCAACAGTACTACAAGACGACTCTCATCTCACACCAACAGTACTACAAGACAGCTCTCATCTCAATCCAACAGTACTACAAGACAGCTCTCATCTCACACCAACAGTACTCTAAGACAGCTCTCATCTTACTCCAAGAGTACTCTAAGACAAACTATAATGAGATGTGATGTCTACTCTATATCTAACCTTATTTATGCCAAGTAGATATTGATTGAAAGATTGTCATGCGGCAAGAGGCCATCTATTACAATCAATATCTATTTACACACCGTCATTTTATTCTTGAATATGAATAAAGACAAGAAAGTGAAAATAAAAGAAAAATATAGTTCTATTTTTTTATATATATTTCAATATTGACTATTTTGCAACAGAGAATAGTAATATACATTTGAAGCACACAGTTTGTTAGGTGTGTTTGTTGTGTGTGTTTGTTCTGTGTGTTTGTTGTGTGTGTTTGTTGTGTGTGTTTGTTATGTGTGTTTGTTATGTGATTTGTTATGTGTGTTTGTTATGTGTGTTTGTTATGTGTGTTTGTTATGTGTGTTTGTTATGTGTGTTTGTTATGTGTGTTTGTTATGTGTGTTTGTGTTTGTTGTGTGTGTTTGTTGTGTGTGTTTGTTAGGTGTGTTTGTTATGTGTGTTTGTTATGTGTGTTTGTTTGTTATGTGTGTTTGTTATGTGTGTTTGTTATGTGTGTTTGTTGTGTGTGTTTGTTATGTGTGTTTGTTATGTGTGTTTGTTGTGTGTGTTTGTTATGTGTGTTTGTTATGTGTGTTTGTTATGTGTGTTTGTTATGTGTGTTTGTTGTGTGTGTTTGTTATGTGTGTTTGTTATGTGTGTTTGTTATGTGTGTTTGTTATGTGTGTTTGTGTTTGTTATGTGTGTTTGTTATGTGTGTTTGTTAGGTGTGTTTGTTAGGTGTGTTTGTTATGTGTGTTTGTTATGTGTGTTTGTTAGGTGTGTTTGTTATGTGTGTTTGTTGTGTGTGTTTGTTATGTGTGTTTGTTATGTGTGTTTGTTATGTGTGTTTGTTATGTGTGTTTGTTATGTGTGTTTGTTATGTGTGTTTGTTGTGTGTGTTTGTTATGTGTGTTTGTTATGTGTGTTTGTTGTGTGTGTTTGTTATGTGTGTTTGTTATGTGTGTTTGTGTTTGTTATGTGTGTTTGTTATGTGTGTTTGTTAGGTGTGTTTGTTATGTGTGTTTGTTATGTTTGTTTGTTATGTGTGTTTGTTAGGTGTGTTTGTTATGTGTGTTTGTTAGGTGTGTTTGTTGTGTGTGTTTGTTGTGTGTGTTTGTTGTGTGTGTTTGTTATGTGTGTTTGTTATGTGTGTTTGTTATGTGTGTTTGTGTTTGTTATGTGTGTTTGTTATGTGTGTTTGTTAGGTGTGTGTTTGTTATGTGTGTTTGTTAGGTGTGTTTGTTGTGTGTGTTTGTTGTGTGTGTTTGTTATGTGTGTTTGTTGTGTGTGTTTTATGTTGTGTTTGTTGTGTGTGTTTGTTGTGTGTGTTTGTTGTGTGTGTTTGTTATGTGTGTTTGTTATGTGTGTTTGTTGTTTGTATTTGTTATGTGTGTTTGTTATGTGTGTTTGTTGTTTGTATTTGTTATGTGTGTTTGTTATGTGTGTTTGTGTTTGTTATGTGTGTTTGTTATGTGTGTTTGTTGTTTGTATTTGTTATGTGTGTTTGTTGTTTGTATTTGTTATGTGTGTTTGTTATGTGTGTTTGTGTTTGTTATGTGTGTTTGTTGTTTGTATTTGTTATGTGTGTTTGTTGTTTGTATTTGTTATGTGTGTTTGTTATGTGTGTTTGTGTTTGTTATGTGTGTTTGTTATGTGTGTTTGTTGTTTGTATTTGTTATGTGGGTTTGTATTTGTTATGTGTGTTTGCTGTTTGTATTTGTTATGTGGGTTTGTATTTGTTATGTGTGTTTGCTGTTTGTATTTGTTATGTGTGTTTGTTATGTGTGTTTGTTATGTGTGTTTGTTATGCGTGTTTGTGTTTGTTGTGTGTGTTTGTTATGTGTGTTTGTTATGTGTGTTTGTTATGTGTTTGTTGTTTGTGTTTGTTATGTGTGTTTGTGTTTGTATTTGTTATGTGTGTTTGTTATGTGTGTTTGTTATGTGTGTTTGTTATGCGTGTTTGTGTTTGTTGTTTGTGTTTGTTATGTGTGTTTGTTGTTTGTATTTGTTATGTGTGTTTGTTATGTGTGTTTGTTGTTTGTGTTTGTTATGTGTGTTTGTTATGTGTGTTTGTTATGTGTGTTTGTTATGTGTGTTTGTTATGTGTGTTTGTTATGTGTGTTTGTTATGTGTGTTTGTTATGTGTGTTTGTTATGTGTGTTTGTTATGTGTGTTTGTTATGTGTGTTTGTTATGTGTGTTTGTTATGTGTGTTTGTTATGTGTGTTTGTTATGTGTGTTTGTTATTGTGTTTGTTATGTGTGTTTGTTGTGTGTGTGTTTGTTATGTGTGTTTGTTGTGTGTGTTTGTTAGGTGTGTTTGTTATGTGTGTTTGTGTTTGTTATGTGTGTTTGTTAGTTGTGTTTGTTAGGTGTGTTTGTTATGTGTGTTTGTTATGTGTGTTTGTGTTTGTTATGTGTGTTTGTTAGTGTGTTTGTTAGTGTGTTTGTTATGTGTTTGTTAGTGTGTTTGTTTTGTTATGTGTGTTGTAGTGTGTTTGTTAGGTGTGTTGTTATGTGTGTTTGTTGTTATGTGTGTTTGTTATGTGTGTTTGTTAGGTGTGTTTGTTAGGTGTGTTTGTTGTTATGTGTGTTTGTTATGTGTTTGTTATGTGGTTTGTTATGTGTGTTTGTTATGTGTGTTTGTTATGTGTGTTTGTTATGTGTTTGTTATTGTGTTGTTGTTTGTATTTGTTATGTGTTTTGTTTGTGTTTGTTATGTGTGTTTGTTATGTGTGTTTGTTATGTGTGTTTGTTAGTGTGTTTGTTTGTGTGTTTTTGTGTGTTTGTTATGTGTGTTGTTTGTTTTGTTAGTTGTTTGTTATGTGTGTTTGTTATGTGTGTTTGTTATGTGTGTTTGTTATGTGTGTTTGTTATGTGTGTTTGTTAGTGTGTGTTTTTATGTGTGTTTGTTATTGTTTTGTTATGTGTGTTTGTTATGTGTGTGTTTGTTATGTGTGTTTGTTATGTGTGTTTGTTGTTTGTATTTGTTATGTGTGTTTGTTATGTGTGTTTGTTGTGTGTGTTTGTTGTGTGTGTTTGTTGTTTGTATTTGTTATGTGTGTTTGTGTTTGTTATGTGTGTTTGTTAGGTGTGTTTGTTATGTGTGTTTGTTATGTGTGTCTGTTATGTGTGTTTGTTGTGTGTGTTTGTTGTGTGTGTTTGTTGTGTGTGTTTGTTGTGTGTGTTTGTTGTGTGTGTTTGTTGTGTGTATTTGTTATGTGTGTTTGTTATGTGTGTCTGTTATGTGTGTTTGTTGTGTGTGTTTGTTATGTGTGTTTGTTGTGTGTATTTGTTATGTGTGTTTGTTATGTATGTCTGTTATGTGCATTATGTATGTTTGTTATGCGTGGATGTTATGTGTGTTTGTTATGTGTGTTTGTTATGTGTCTTTGCTGTAGTTATCGGTTATCCTTTCCCTGGCCACTGAGTACATAGAGGACGAGTTTCCGAATAGCACCTGGACATATGTATACACAGATGGGTCTGCAGCAAATGTAGGAGACGAAGCACCCATAGTGCTCATTGACACGAAACATGGACAGCTAAATTAAGTTGCAATAAGGTTCTTCAGCAACTACAAAATAGAGGATCTAAAAGAGGCAGAAGAATATATAATAATAGAGGAACATGTAAAAGAAAACAGTATTCTTGACTGATGTCCTGTCAGTAATAGAAAAAAGGTTAATTGCATATCCTTTACAGGACTTTGCGAATCAACCCCAGCTTTTAACGCTGGTTGTGATTGTTCTAGGCATTATTACGTTCAGTAGTGTGCCATTGCTTTCGAACGAGAGGTGCCATCGTTCTTTTATAAAAAACCACGGGAAAACAATTTGCAACCAAACTGTACTCGACGTGATTCGGACTCAGTACGTCGGGGTTAATAGACCGAGTTACTATCCCTTAAGCCACAGACGTCATCGTCAGTAATTACTGCTCTAAAAAATCAAGAAGTTAACAACTTAACCGAACTGCAAGCATCACTACATCAAGTAAGCAGCATCTTTTCTAGAGTGGTAATACAGTGGATACCATCTCACTGTGGAATACCTTGCAACGAGACTGCGGATATATTGGCAAAAGCAGGCAGCAGGCTACCACAGACATACACCAGTATGACATATGAGGAAGCAAAAGTACGGATAAAATGGCCTACAAGAACAAATGGTTGAGAGATCACCCAGGGCATGAAAAGGATGATGCATACCACAGACTAAGAAGAGAAGAACAAGTTGTCATGTTCCGTCTACGAACAGGGCACATTAGAATGAGGCACTATATGTTTAACAAGTACAACATATGCCCTTCTGACATATGCACATATGGTACCAGCCGCCTGAGTGGTTATCGGGGCCCAAATTTGGGGTGTAAAGAATAGAACCACTGTTACCTGCCACGCATGTCGTAAGAGGGACTAAGGAGGTTTGGCTGAAATCGGATGCATGTGTCCTAAATGTGTAAAAGTCTATGCGTTTAGAGGCCTACTAAACCAATGTGCAACGTATACACGTTCTTGACAAAGATCAAACATTTCACAAAGAGTGATTAAAATTGGTAGTAAAGAACTAACGCAAAGAAGAAGAAGGTACCAGCAAGCTGCCAGAGACACACATGAAAATATCTCATCTAGGGATCTCATGACAACATTGCACATGTATCCCGTTTGAGATTCGAGCCCACAGTCTTCAGTACAACAGACAAACTACTTAACCATTTCGTCATTGAGACACCCCCGCCGTTCCTCTCAAAAGTAGTTTTAGTTTCATAGATTAATGATTGATTTTAGATCAATAGAGATTATATTCTCTTGGTTGTACCAAGTTTGACTAAAATCAATTTTGTTTGGAATGATTGGATTAGGTTCACAATTACTTTCTTGAATAGAATAACACTCACTATCTTACCTAAAGTCAACTCTACGGTTTTTTTGTGTGTGACTATGATAACATTTACTGTTTCGATTCAAGTCACGCCCGTGTGGGGCCGGGTTTGCAAGGGAGCAATGTATAGTAACACTGCGATCTACAAGGCATGTTGTAAGAGACGGCTAAATTAGGGGCCTAGTGAAGCTGAAAAATGGTGGCTTATCCTTTACATGACGTAGCCTTCAACTAAAGTAAACGTGTCGTTGATTTTCTAAGCACTACTTATACGCTCAGTAGTTTGTTATTTCTTTCTGAATGGTGAATGGTTTACTAGGGAAGCTACCCTAGTAAACAAAAAGAGTGGAGTAAAAATCAGATGTGATGACCTGCTTTTAAGCGCATAACAGGCACAACGTACAATCGATTTTACGGTCAGATCGCATAGAAATCGCTCTTAGGCTCAAATCACAAAGAGAGGCTGAACAAATGGTTGACATGGAACGTTCGAAGAATTAGAGCACGGCGTATCCTTTACATGCGTGAGAAGAAGAAGAAGAAGATGAAAGTAAATCCTAAATTTCTTTGATAAAGTTCCGTAAGAGGCGCATAAGGAAACCTACCAAAGAGAGGCCTAGGGAATCTACCAACATAGGCTAGATATCACGCCTCTGCAGAGGTCATGTTCAAACCATCAGTTGCATCCCAAATCCATCTTCTCCGTTGTCCTTCACCCCTCCCCCCTCCACTTTGCCGGCATGCCTCCTTCTATGATGGTCCTCACCAGCCCTTCGTGTCGCTTTATATGTCCAAAATACATCAATCTCATACTCATTTTTAGCACCAGCTTGTTCTCCTTGACACCGAGTTCTTTCCCGACAGATCCAGATATCCATCTAAGAATACTAATTACTCAATTAATTCAAGCATCTGACAAGTAACAGAAACGTGTTTATCAATACTAAGACTGTTCCTAATACTACTACTACTACTACTTTTCACATCTCAATATATTTTGTTTAACATATATAGTTATTCTGTATTATTTCACGGCTTATAACTTTAATCCACCCACACCTGTGACCCTAGCAAATGTTACACTTCAAATATTGAATATGTCATTGCTTATCTGCACATCATTTGTACATAATTTATGAGTATCAAGTACTTTTTCCTGGTGTTGCTATAAATAAATGCAAATGCGAAACATGGAAGAAGGAAACAATGTACTTTTACAAAGTAGTATCGATATTCATCTTCTTCTTCTTTGAGCGCACAATATCGATCGCTTGTTAAACCATCTTTGTGACTTTGTATGTGATCTGCGCCTGAGATAAATTGTACGTTGTGCTAGTTATTCACCTACAAGTAGGTCAGCATATCCAATTTCTGCAACGCGTTTTATTTAGGGGCTGGTTTCTTGCACACAACAAAACAAAACTCCTTGTTCCTATTTACTAGGGTAGCTTCCTTAGGTCCCTACCTTGTCGCCTCTTACGACATGCCGTGTAGTTCACAGTGTTACTATTCCTTTTGGCGGTACGCGGGTGTTTCATTCTGATTAGTTCTCAGAAACATTACAGTTTTAGCATTTCGTGTGATTTCATTGGCACAGAACGAGAATTGGGACCCGTTGCAGTGAAGTTGAACCGTACTATGAACTTATGAACTATTCTTGCTCCTGAGACCTCAACACAGGGACGAACATTTCAAAACTAATCACAATAGTCACTAATCCTTTCCTTTCGATATTTTGGTGCGACAAAGAACTCGTCTGCGAGTTAACCCTGCGACGCATCACCCTTTGTACCTATGTGCACGCGGACCTATCTATTTGAATACATTTATGTCTAAAATAATCATTTATGTATTCAGTTATTCTACCCTTTTGCTAAATAACTGGTAAACAACCCAAAAATAGCAGTTATACAAACAAATAAACACGTATTTTGTTGGGCTAAGAAAATCAAGGGAAATAACACAAGTAAGGTAGCGTCTATACCGTCGTCATTCAGCAGAAGATCGTCAGAGGCGGATTCTAATTGGAATAAAAACAGATCAGGTTCTGTGGTGTGTTATTTAGTTTTATAAAGACATAACAAGTCTGTTAATTTAATCTGAAATGTGATAAACGAATTATTGTTTAACGCGATATCAAAACAGAGCGATAAAATTGTTTTATATTTCCGTATGTTTGCTGTAGATATAAGTTTATGGAGAAACATATGTGTGTTTTTGAATAGAAATATCTTTCGTGTGTTGCTGTGGTTTGCAAGTTGAGCAAGAAATAGTACCACTGTGATTTAAAAGGCGATTGAGGTAGGTGCCTAGGGAAGCTGAAAATGAGAATCGTTGCATATCATTTACATGAGGTAGCCATCAACAACAGTAAACGAGTCATCGATTTTCTAGGAACCACTTATACGTTCAATAGTTTGTCATTGTTTTCTAAAAGGTGAGGTATCATTTTACAATCGTAAAAATCAAAGAGAACTAATTTGCTTCCAAATTTGACCGCCGTGGAGCTTGAACCAGGTATGTTTGGGTTGTGATCAAGTTCACCACCGCTTAAGCTACATACGCCCAGCTAGGTAAAGCTACCTTAGTAAATAAAAAAAAGCGTTGTAGAAATCGGATGTGTTGGCTTACTTGTAGGAGCATAACTGGTACAACGTACATTCGCTCTTAGGCTCAGATCACATACAAATCACAAAGACTAGTTTAACAAGTGGTCGATATGGAGCGTTCGGAGAAGATAAATATAAATATTACAGAAGAATGTTCCGTATAATTATGGCTAGAGAAGAGAACATCTAGATCTATCCAGAAAGTACTGCGGAACATGTGGAACAAAGTATTGTAGTTTTACAAAGTACAAACAATATATAGCAAAATTGACTGTTTTCCGTGTATTTCTAGCCTTCACTCTTCCTTTTTCTGTGCGGCTCCAGAAATTGACTTTGTTGTTATATTTACAAGTGTTTCTTCAAGGTATGTTCTATCTGCGTCAGGTCTTCTACACCATGTAGAGGACTTGGATCTGTTTCGTTCTTCCATAAGTTCTCATTTGTGACCTTTCTGAATCATCTCTGTCCTTTATTCTGAGCAGACACCAGTTGATGAATGGTTTCAATTTTGTTATTATTGTTGTAGTCGTTCTCTATTTGCGACATGCAGAACTGCATTCCCATGTCTGTCTCTGTCATCCATCCTTCAAAAGTCAACCCAACCATTTACCTCACACCTCCGTCCTCCACCCACTGACCCATCCACCTTGGGAACGCAGGTCTCTGTGACTGAGTGGTTAAGCTTTTGCCTTGTGAGTCGAAAGTCGAGGGTTCAATCCGGACGGCCTGTTCTGTTCACGAGTGCAGTTTTTCCAGAGACCTAGGATTGTTGCTGGAGCTACGGAGTTCGTGCTTTGTTCAATACTCACGGCATGTAGAGTGCCATTTCTGCGGAGAGGGACCGAGCCATATGGGGTAAACCCGGTGCAATGAAGTCAATCCTTCTTCTTTAAAACCCTTTTAAACCCAAACATCGCATCCACACATCCATCCACACATCCATCCACACATCCATCCACACATCAACTCACTAATCCATCCTCGAACCCGAGTACCCGCATGTTCTCTTGTCTGTCCTTCTCTCTGTCTTTCTGTCTAACTATGTCTGTCTGTCTATATTCTCCTAGGATACCACCAAGCCTAACGAGATGAATAGTTGGTAACCCAACGCTGCATGGATCTTATTGTCAAACCGTTTTTGGCTGTAACATCTCTTAAATGTCACTATTCTATTGGAATAAATACATGACATTTAAGACCACCAACTGATGCTACAGTAAAACAATTGCCAAACAAAAACGATCACAAGAAGATGAAGCCTGGTGTCTAGTTACGTTTAATACAAGGAACAGCGTTTCTCAAAGTGGCGGTACCGCCACCCTGTGGGCGCTGAAACCTTCTAGGGGGCGATGGTGGGTTCAGAAGCATTTGGAGGCAGTTATTTTATCGTGATTTTGCGAATGAATAATCATTAAAAATTTGAATTCTGTATTTTAATTCATTTTATGAAAATCTTACACGATCCATTTTTTCATCAAATTTCTATTTCTTGTATATAATCATTTGAAAATGGCCATAAATGACCGAACTATATATCAATTTTCTATGTCAAAGTCAAAATAGAGCATGTATATATATATATATATATATATATATATATATATATATATATTCTGCATGGGTGGGGGTGGTTGGTTGGCAAACTGTTATAATGAGGAGGGGGCGTTACAAAGTTTATGTCTTGCAAAGTGGGTTCTTTCTCTCTTTCCCTTTTTTACCCCGGGTTGGGGCATAGGCCCTCAACCAACTCATGCCAAGTCTTCCTTTTCTCTAGGCTATCTCCTGCCAGCTCCTTCCAGCTCTTCTTTATTTGTTGATCTCCGCTTCCAAATCCTCTCTGTATTCTCGCCTCGCTCTTTCGCTAGTCTCTGCGTTCCAGGCAATGACCTCTTCTTTATATTCCCTCCTGGATTTCGCAAAGTGGTCCTATCAGCCCCAAAAGCGTCTTTTTAAACCTGTTCGTTCACTGGAATCTGTTTTGCAAAGTGGGCGATAGACCGAAAAAGTTTGAGAATCTATGGTCTAGAAAAATATATTCAATTTGGCAGGATTGACTGAATTGCACCAGATTTCTACTCTTCTTCTTCCACGCAAAGTCTGTTAAAAATGTTACACAAAGCACGACCTCCGTAGAGCTTGTAGATATTTTAAGGGATCTCTGGACCCGCCTGCCCAGCGTGTTCGTAGCTCGTTGGACGACGGGTGATAAGCCCTCTGTAAGTGCAGGTTCAATTCCGCGGGCTGGCAGAAAAGCCACAGGTTCTCCAGATTGACGGTGTTCGGGGCACCAAACCGAAGGGTTACGATGTCCATCGCACCGAGCCGAAGAGCTGAAAGCTCAAGTGCTTCTGGATCGGGGGAAAAAGGGGATCTCTGGGAAAATATTCTCTCTAGAACAAAGCATCACCTTCCGGAATCAGACCCACGATTTCAGGAACACAAGGCAAACTGTTTATCCACTTGACCACATATACATCTCAGATGTACTTATTATGTGTAGTGATCGAGAGAACCTGTTTTCATACCATGTGGTTTACTGAGTAAAACGTATAACGTCTGCCTTTTTTTTATTGACCATCGACATCCAGATGTAAGGGGAGTTGGTGTGGGGAGTGGGGAGGGGGGAGGGGGGTTGAAGATGGGGTTTTACTACCTTGTGTTTCTATAATATTCAAGGCTGTGTCGACCTGAAAACCATGTATGGTCGTAAACAGTGCAACTTTAACTGGGGTTTGAACCGAGACCAACCATCTAGAAAGCAAATGCACTATCAACTGTGTTTCCGCTTCTCTACAAATATTATATATTCCTCTCGTACCGTTATGCGTTACGTAGAGCCTGCAAATTAATTTCTCCATACCGCTTTGTCCTGGTGAACTCGCTCAATATTCTCCATTGAATTGAGAACGATATTTCTTGCCTCTCTCAGCAAATTCGTTTCAGGGTTTCTTTTTGGGAGTCTTCTTCTTCTTCTTCTTGAACTCTTTGCCTCCCACTTCAACGCCTGATTTGCTTTTCTTTTATCATTTCTATGAGACAATTTCTGCATAAATATTATATGCACAAAAATATATGCGTCCGTGTTGAAACGGAGATAAGCGTAAGATATCTCCAATTCCCTTTGTGATGTCTTCTAAATGCCATCTCTACTAAACGTTTATCCCATCAATTTCATTATATTAAAATGGTTCTTCCACTTGAGAGAATTGGTATCCCCCACTTGCAATCACAGGACAGAAAATAGCTGAGACAAGAACTATAACAACGTATTAAAAACAAAAAACTCAACAACGCTAGAGGGTTTTTGGGTTGACAAATTCGACACAATCTGAACAGAGTTCTGACTGACAAAACAGGCGAGTGGTCGAGCAGAAAAGCAAGCAGCTGAGCCAGGGCTTGGAAGAAATCTACAGGCTTATTAGACTTAAGCCAGTAGAATTGAAGCAATTACTAGTTAAAGAACTTTGAAAAGAAAAAAAAAATGCAAGAATCTCATTAAATAGAACTAAAAATGCTCTAATCCAGTTCAGCTATTAATTTGAGGACGAGTATTGAATCAATTGGATGTTAATGGAGGAAGACAGTGATGCTGAAGAAGTGGAGTTAATGAAGAAACGAGTGATGCTGAAGAAGTGGAGTTAATGAAGAAACGAGTGATGCTGAAGAAGTGGAGTTAATGAAGAAACGAGTGATGCTGAAGAAGTGGAGTTAATGAGGAAACGAGTAGATCTTCTTCTTCTTCTTTTTACCCCAGAAATTACGAATTTTCACCGCCCGAGTGGTTACGAGTGGTTACCAGTGGTTACCGAGTGGTTACCGAGTGGTTACCGAGTGGTTACCGAGTGGTTACCGAGTCCCAAATTTGGGGTGTAAAGAATATAATCACTGTTACCTACCACACATGTCGTAAAAGGCCACTAGTTAGGTTTGGCTGAATTCGGGTGCACGTGTCTTCAAACATGTAGAATCTATGCGTTTAGGTGCCTACCAAACCAATCTTCTTATCTTATCTTATCTTAACCACATTTGCCGTGAAGCGCGTGGGAGAGTTATTTTCTATCTTGTGCCAGGTGTGTTGCGCTTGACGTTGTCAGTCCATGCTTTTGCAGGGACTCTGAAATGTTATCTATCCATCGTGTTCTTGGCCTGCCTCGTGCTCTGGGCCCTGAGTGTCGATTATTATAGGCACGTGATGGTAGTAAATGTGGTTCCATTCTCATTGATACCAAACCAATGTGCAACGTATACACGTTCTTGGCAAAGATCAAACATATCACAAAGAGTGATTAAAATTGGTCGTAAAGAACGAACGCAAAGAGACGAATTTTCACTCCTTTTCCTATAGTGCAATGGGAGAAGCACCCACGCTTTCTTTAAAACCTAGAAACCTCCAACATCTCCAGTCGTGTAGTGCTATGTTGTTATGTTTATGCTATGTTTAGTGCGTGGAGTCTCCTACTCGGTAGGTTCCTACGAGTAGATAGATAACAATACATTTCTTGTCAGATAAAGATTGATTGATTGATTGATAGAATCACCATCATTGCACTTCGGTGAGTAATTATGTGTGTCCAGATATTTTAATACAGAGGAAGATCTCAGCTGCAGTGCACGAACTCTGTAGCACCGGCGAGAGTCCCCAATGTAATTTTGAAGATAGTAAAGATATTTTTGAGGAACTTTACTGTTAATTTTTTCTAATGAGTTTTGTCCGGGCAGCGGCTTTCCAGCCTGCTCTTCTCTATTTTGAACTGTCAAGGGTTATTTGACGTGCTCAAATTTAACACAAGACCTCCGATTTATCGTCCGTCTCCGATAGGACTAGAAACTTGATCTAACCTACACGGTGATCAGGAATCTTTGGAAAAATATTGAGATGGTTCGACACGGGAGCGAACCTGATACCATTGGTACGAGATACGAGCAACTAACTTCTGCGCCACAGAGATCTCCTACCAGATAAAGAATGTCCATTAATGTTCCGTCCGATTTGATACTGGGGCGGAGTCAGATTGAGGAGGACGGTGGGTGTCACCAGGAAATAAAGACTACAAAATGAGGGTATCGGAAGCAAGTGGGCATACGTCCATGCACCGAATACAATAAAAAGTAAAAAAAAGTAAAGGAACCCTTTCATACCTCGTGGTATATAGGTCAATACAGTGTTAGGCCTGTATTTTCATTGACCGTCGGCACACGATGGGTGATGTGGTCAGCATCACGCCGGCCGCCTTAACTTTCCCAGAGCATGTCTGGTACCCAGTTGAGGCTGGGTCGACCTGAGAGCCGTCGCGGTAGGGAAAATTCCACGCGCATTGCGGGAGCTGAACCCAGACCACCAGCCTTGCGAAGCGAGTTCACTAACAACTACGCTACAGCGGCTCTCACCGAATACAATGAAAGACAACAAATGCTGTGGTTTGGACATTTACTGAGAATGGAATATAACCAATCAACCAGAACAGCACACAATAAAAAGAGATCAGGTACTAGACCCAAGGGAAGACAAAGAAAACGATGGCTGGACAATATCAAAACTACACTACGTAACCACTGATATAACACAACGAGGGCCACTTATCTTGCCCTGAAACGCAAAATAAAGCTCCAACCATTACGTTAAACGGCAAGAGTTGGCAACCAATTCCATCATCCATCTGGGGAAAGACAATAGACAGGAACATGGACAATTAATAATCATTTAAAAAAAAAAGTATATCTATGTTCTTTCATATGTGATTAACAAAAGAACTGGTCTAATTTCATTAACCACAGCCAACTCGAAATAACTAGGCCAGACAACTGGCTGGGGATTCCCTGACCTAGATCATAAAAGGAGGCTGGAAATTATTAATGTTTGATAGAACACTGTACGCTTGTTTGCAATATTACTCAATTATGTGAGTCTATGGTTATTTATTGGTGAAAAATATTCATAATATTGATATTCCTTATTGTTAAACTTAACTTGTTGCATAATATAACTTCGAGTTAGCATTTTGTGTTGATTTTAAAATGAATTCGTCTATATACAACAATACTGGAATGCGAGGTCACGTGGTGTAGTTGTGGTCTGATTTCCCATAATTCTTACCCGAGTCCGAAGATCCATAATAGTTGGCTCTAGATCAACACAACAAATATACAAATAGAATGGAACTGGAAAGCTATGCAACTTGTAGCTTAACTGAACAGCAAGAAAGAAAAACAAGACCACGTTCTTACAATTATTTTTTTTCTTCTCTACATAAAATTTATTGAAATATTTTCTCAATCTACTCCGTCGTAACTTTGAACTTAATGCTTTCTGTGTTAAAAGAATTTCATTCTGTTAAAGACAAGTTTCGGAACTATTTACATCTATCTAGAAATACTTCATAATTTTTTCTATTTTTTGTGGTAAGGGGGGAAAGGCAGGGGTGCGATTTGGGGAGGGGGCGGCGCACACAAATCTTAAAGTATGAAAAGTTCTTGACCAATATTGACAGAAACAAGTAAATATTTGCGATGTATTTTAAAAAACATTTCTTATGTCAAGTTGATGGAATTTCAATGACTTGTTTTATGAAACACTGACTTATTTTCGCAAAGTATGTAGGCATTTTTTATGATATTAAAAAGCAATTTTCTCAACAACAAAAAAAGTGCTCATGTTTTTTATGATTTTGTTTTCTCCAGATAAGAGGAACAGAAAGATAAGAGGAACAGAAAGATAAGAGGAACAGAAAGATAAAGCTAAAAGTATTCTTCTTCATACTTCATATTCTACTTGTTACTTGGTCCGATAACCATAAATTGAAGTTGTGAAACTTGGTCCGATAACACAGAACTTCGCGAGAAGTTGTACGGAGGCAAGCAACAGTAAAATTCCTGATAAAATTTGGTTCATCAGTCTAGGCGGGGATCGCGAGAGTGAGACTACTTGTTAACCTCTTGTGTGATTTGTATGTTATCTGAGCCTAAGAGCGATTGCATGTTGTGCCAGTTATTCGTCTACAAGTAGGTTAGCATGTCCAATTTCTGCGACGCTTTTTATTTACTAGGTCGCTTCCTCAGGTCCTACATCAGTCGCCTTTTACGACATGCCTTGTAGGTCGTAGTGGTACTATTCTTTGCAAAAAACAGATGAAGTAAAACGTCTATGTCATTACAGGATTGTCCGTGCGCTTTGGCAAGTTTCACTAAAAATGCTAATATCAATTTAGAACTGACCATGTTGCGATATAAACGCTGATCTTCTCTTGATCTGTGTTTTGTTTTACACAAGCACATTATTAAGACTTATCTCAGGTCTTTCTTACAGTCTCATTGTCAGCTACGCCTGTGTGTTGTCGAGTGCTCGATGGGAGCAAAGAATAGTAACACTGGGATTTACAAGGCGACTTACGACTTGTCATAAGAGGCGACTGAGGTAGGGGCCTAGGGATGCTAGCTTAGTAAATCTTTCTTCTTCTTCTTTAAACGCTCCATATTGGCAACTTGTTAACTTCTTGTGAGCACAAGAACCCCAGAGGAAGCAACAGAAGTAACGAATATGATCAACAAATAAACAGGTACAGGTATTAAGAGCTTCCGAAAAACAAATAGACAAACACGGGACTCGAACCACTTACCTAGTCCTTACGACACCAATCGCCTAGCCTAGCAATACGAGCGCTTTTACGAACACAACCAATGAACCATTCTAAAAAAAATGACTCACTAGGTAGTGTCTTTCTCAAACGCTCGTTATAACTAGACACAGAACAATCAGGTAGGGTTCGTTCGAACAGTGTCTGCACAAACACATGCTATACGTTTATTGTGCTTGTATATATTTGAGACGAGACAATATCATACATACACACATGTATACACATATAACAAACATGCATACATCATTCAAAGTAGTTTCAAATTTATTATAAGATGAGCACAAGGAGTTTTTTTAATCAAGAACCCCAGAGGAAGCAAGTTTTAGAATAGCTCATTGGTTGTGTTCGTAAAAACGCTCGTATTGCTAGGCTAGGCGATTGGTGTCGTAAGGACTAGGGTAAGTGGTTCGAGTCCCGTGTTTGTCTATTTGTTTTTTCGGAAGCTCTTAATACATGTACCCTGTTTATTTGTTGATCATTAACTTCTTGTGTCATTTGTATATGATCTAAGCCTAAGCGCGATTGTATGTTGTGCCCATTATGCGTCTTCAAGTAGGTAAGCACATCCAATTTCTGAAACCCCGTTTATTTACTAGGTAGCTTCCTAGGTCCTACATCATTTGCTTACGACATGTCTTTGTAGGTCGAAATGTTACTATTCTTTGCTCCCCTTGCAAGCCCTAGAAACACAGAGGCGCAGTCTGTGGTCCACAGTTGAATTTTTTTTTTCGATCCAGAAGCACTTGAGCTTTTTTTCTCTTCACCTCGGTGCTATGGGCATCGCAACCCTTCGGTTCGGTGCCACGAACACCGTAAATATGGAGAAACTGTGGCTTTTCTGCCAGCCCGCAGAATTGAACCACACTCACAGGGGCTTGTCAAACGTCGTCCAACGCGTTACGAACACGATGGGCAGGTGGGTATACACAGTGAAATAAGTGTATGATCAGAGATCGCGAAAGAAGAAGTTCTCAAAGTATCGTGACTTCCCCATATCAAGTTCTAGCACGTTAGCACTGTCAGAAATATCAAGTTCTAGCACGTTAGCACTGTCAGAAATATCAAGTTCTAGCACGTTACACTGTAGAAATATCAAGTTCTAGCACGTTAGCACTGTCAGAATATCAAGTTCTAGCACGTTAGCACTGTCAAAATATCAAGTTCTAGCACGTTAGCACTGTCAGAAATATCAAGTTCTAGCACGTTAACACTGTTAGAAATATCAAGTTCTAGCACGTTACACTGTAGAAATATCAAGTTCTAGCACGTTAGCACTGTAGAAATATCAAGTTCTAGCACGTTAGCACTGTTAGAAATATCAAGTTCTAGCACGTTAGCACTGTTAGAAATATCAAGTTCTAGCACGTTAACACTGTTAGAAATATCAAGTTCTAGCACGTTAGCACTGTCAGAAATATCAAGTTCTAGCACGTTAGCACTGTTAGAAATATCAAGTTCTAGCACGTTAGCACTGTTAGAAATATCAAGTTCTAGCACGTTAACACTGTTAGAAATATCAAGTTCTAGCACGTTAGCACTGTCAGAAATATCAAGTTCTAGCACGTTAACACTGTTAGAAATATCAAGTTCTAGCACGTTAACACTGTTAGAAATATCAAGTTCTAGCACGTTAACACTGTTAGAAATATCAAGTTCTAGCACGTTAGCACTGTTAGAAATATGTTTCGCATCGATTGCATTTCTAAGCTTCTTCTTCTTCTTCTTTGCGTTTGTTCTTTGCGACCAATTTTAATCACTCTTTGTGATATATTTGATCTTTGCCAAGAACGTGTATCCGGTGTGATGATGACCACATCACCCATAGTGTGCCGACGGTCAATGAAAAATACAGGCCTAACACTGTATTGCCCTATATACCACGAAGTATGAAAGGGTTCCTTTACTTTTCTTTACTTTTTAAGAACGTGCATACGTTGCACATTAGTTTGGTAGGCCCCTAAACGCATAGACTTGGGGTCTCTGTGGATGAGTGGTTAAGCCCTTTGCCTTGTGAGTCGAAGGAGGTGGGTTCGAATCCGGATCGCGCCGTTCTGTTCACGAGTGCAGTTTTTTCCAGAGACCCCTAGGATTGTTGCTGGAGCTATGGAGTTCGTGCTTTGTGCAATACTCTCTGCAGGTGGCTTGCCATTTCTGCGGAGAGGACCGAGCCATATGGGGTAAAACCCGGTGCAATGAAGTCAATCCTTCGGCTGTAAACCCTTTAAACGCATAGACTTCTACACGCTTAAGACACATGCATCCGATTTCAGCCAAACCTCCTTAGTCGCCTCTTACGACATGAGAAGCAGGTAACAGTGGCTCTATTCTTTACACCCCAAATTTGGGCACCGGTAACCACTCGGCGACATTTCTAAGCAAAATTTCTCTAAACTCTTTCGATACTAAGTTATTTTTATGGAATATTTTTCTCAAAATTATGACAAATATAGCAAACTCTAATTTAGACAAATTCGATTAAAATGAATGATGTAAGGAACGTGTTAAGGAACGTTCGTTTCAAATTAGTTTAGTTGTTAAAGTCACAGAAATGTATGGCTTCCATGCCCCAATAAATCGTTTTATTTTCACCGAAATGCTGTGACATTTTCAGATTGAAAGTTTTAACATCGACATTGAGATTATAACATCGACATTGAGAATTATAACATCGATATTTAGAATTAAACATCGACATTTGAGAATTATAACATCGACATTTGAGAATTATAACATCGACATTTGAGAGTTATAACATTGACGTTGAGAATTAAACATCGACATTTGACTGTTGTCAAAATACTTTACATTTATTTATGAAAATGCTTTATAAATAAGAATGAAGATCTGCATGCTTTAAAATTGAATTCATGATCATTTGCTGATGTCCATTATCCGAGTAAACTATTATTCTCAGATCATATTCAGAATTGTTAGTAACTTCCATCAAACAACCTCATTAAAAATGTATACACGCACATATATATATGATGTTATATATATAAGCGCTATTAGTACTTTATAGAACGAAGTAAAAGGAACCCTTTCATACCTTGTGGTATTTAGGGCAATACAGTGTTAAGCCTGTATTATTCATTGACCGTCGGCACACGATGGGTGATGTGGTCAGCATCACGCCGGCCGCCTTTACATTCCCAGAGCATGTCTGGTACCCAGTTAAGGCTGGGTCGACCTGAGAGCCGTCGCGGTCGGGAAAAATTGCACGCACACTGGGCGGAGTTGAACTACGACCACCAGCCTTGCAGATAGCGAAGTTCACTAATAATTTGCATATATACAATCTTGATGCAGTTCCAGACACGATGGACAGGGTATGTGGCTTGAATGTCGGATTGTAGAATATCCAAACGACTCTTTTATGGTGAGTTGCATAGTGGTAAAAGCTCACAAGGGAGTCAGAAAATAGCGATTAAAAGACACATAAGAACTCGATGAAATCCTTTGGCATAGATGTCGACAACTGGGAGAATGTTACTCAGGACAGATCAGCCTGGCTCACACTTCTTCGAGACGGTTGCTCGGCCTGCGAGGCAGGTAGAACAGCACGGATGGAACAAAAACGTCAAAATAGAAATGCAGTAAAACTTCCCACAAGTGCAAGTATACCTTGCTCAGAATGTACAAGAACATTTCAAGCTCGCATCAGGCTCACTAGTACACACACAGACAAACATAACGCAACTACATTTCTTTGGATGAAAATTGTGTGGTCATCATCACCCGTGATGGACGAGCATCATCATTAGAACTGTATATGGTAGGGTAAAAAAAGTGAATTATATTGAAACGCACAATAGAAGCTTGGAGTGTGATTGTAGCTCTGTTGTATGCCGATCTAGTGGTCAACCGTGTGAAATGAGTTAACGTAACCACCTATTTACCTTCCTCTTCTTCAAGCTTTCCATATCGACCATTTGTTAATCACTCTTTGTGATTTGTATGTGATCCGATCCTAAGAGCAATTGTACGTTGTGCCAATTAGCGCCTATAAGTAGACCAGCACATCCGACTTCTGCGAAGATTTTTATTTACTAGGGTAGCTTCCCTAGGCCCTTACCTCAGTCGCTTCTTACGACATGCCTTGTAGATAGTAGTGTTACTATTCGTTGCTCCCTCGTGGGCCCTGGCAACACACGCGCGGATGATTTGAGCAAATACATGCCATGTGCACAGTTGGCATCTGTTAGAGGGCATGTGAGTTGTACTTTCGACATTTTAACGGTTTACATGTTACGGAGTGGAACGTCTGATCTTCTTCTTCGAACGACGCTCCATATCTACCACTTGTCATGTGTGATTTGTATGTGATCTGAGCCTAAGAGTGATTGTACGCTGTGCTAGTTATGCGCCTACAAGTAGGCCAGCACATCCGATTTCTGCGCTGTTCTTTATTTACTAGGGTAACATCCTTAGAGCCTACATTAGTTGCCTCTTACGACATGCATGGTGGGTTGCAGTGGTACTATTCTTTGCTTCCCTTGCAGACCGCAGCATCACATGGGCGGAATGTCTGCTCGAATGGTCTGGTCATCCAAGGATAAGAGTGCGACTACCATGCGGATGACTCGGGTTCAATCCACTGTAATGCAAAGGTATTCGTTCTGTCGGGACATAAAGATACATCTAGCTTGATAAGTTTCTCCACAACTACACTAGCCATGCGGTGAATAAATTCCACAGGCACGCCCCTCCTCTGTACTACACTGCCATAAAAATCGGTATTGCAGACAGTAAAGAAAAGAAAGTGGTACCAAGAACACCGGAAAGGACGCCAACATCAGCATAAGAAGAAAGGGTTGCCACATAATCTTGCTTGAATTACATTGAGAAACAAAGAATGAAGTGGTTTGGCCACTTAATAAGAATACATCTAAACAGAGTTTCTACAATACAACATCAGGAAAGAAGACAGATGAAGACCACGAAAAAGATGGTTAGATGGTAAGCAGAATCCTATCAAAGGCAAAGATAACAATCACCCAAGCCACCAGAACAGCGCATGACAAAAACAGAACACCACGACACTGGACAACAACCCGGTAGCAGTGTAACGACAAAAGAAGGAGAAGAAGAATTGAGACTGGGTAGCAATGAGAGCGGTAACGGTCGGAAATATATTCCACGCCCACTGTGGAAACGAACCCGGACCACGCGCATAATAAGCAAGCCCACTAACAACTACGCTATTGCAGCTCTCCCTTAAGAAATTGAACCAACATAATTTTGTTGAAACAAAAACCAGGAGCAACGTAACATATATATACATTGCCCGCGTGTCCAGCGTGTTCGTAGCGCGTTGGACTACGGGTGACTAGTCCTCTGTAAGTGCGGGTTCAACTCCGCGAACTGGCAGAAAAGCTACAGGTTCCCCAGATTTACGGTTTCGTGGCACCGAGCCGAAGGGTTACGATGTCCATGACACTGAGCCGAAGAGCATTCAGCTCAAGAGCTTCTGGATCGGAAAAAAAAAAAAAAATATGTATACATCATTAGTTTTGCAATGAGTTTGCAATATGTCATAAATTATAATTATGCATATACCTGTTTTGTTTCTTTCATCCTTCATTTTTTAAATCTTCCAATAATTCTAAAATTGCATCAGTGGCTACTTTGATCCGCTTTTTATTTATATTCAACGTTATTTTATTTCCTTAGCTCGTATGTCAACTTGTACTTTGTGGATTATTTTTACATCTAAATTTCTGCGGTTTGTTATATTCGTGCTAGTTATGTGTTTCTGACTTTTGCGTTTAAATGAGTTGTTATTGAAGATACAACTTACCAAGACAACCTTAAAGTAGGCATGTTAGTGCGTTAGCCTCGTATGCTAAAGAAGCCTGGTTCGTATCCTGATTAATTTCACAGATCGACAAAAGCGAATTAGATCATCATCAAGGTGCGTATCCTTTATAGGACGTTGCTCTCTTTGCAGCACATCTGAAATTTACTCTGTCTCTTGCCAGTTCACCCACTTCGTCGATGGTCCTATTCATGGTTTCTTTAATATCTTGTAGCCATCTTCTTCTCGGTCTGCCTCTGCGTCCTGGGACCCTGCCCTCTAATTTTGTTCTTTCCAGGCCATCGTGACGCTTGATGTGACCAAAGTATGTAATTTTTCTGTATCATATGTTATTTATCAACCAATTCTCTTTAACATCTAGTTCTTTCAGGACATCAATGTTCTTTTTTTTTTTTGTCCATGGTATTCGTAGGATCTTTCTGTAGCATTTAGTTTCGATGGACTGGGATTTCGTTCTTGTTTTTTGCCAATTAGATAGGTCCTGATTTTGTTAGATAATAAAGGGTACAATATCGAGAAAGAGAAGCTGTAGACAGTTGATCAGTTCTTGTGTGATTTACTAATTAAGTCGAATCATAATATTGACGTGTATGTACGTTAGACAGATCAATACTTGATGACCTAAACTACATGTACCTTGAAGTTGGAGATGACGCCAATATGGTGAGGGCCTCTGATAAAAAGAAAGCAGGACTTTATACACAGATCAGTCAGAAAAACTAAAGGTGTTCAACTTAAAGCAGCGCTGAGAGATGGAGTAATCTGGCGTTATGTATGGAAAGAAGGTTCAGTGATATGACTAGTATAGGTCAAGGTTGTTAGATTTGTTATTTCGTGCGAAGGCGATGAACAAGGACAGAGGTAGACTCATCAGAACCGGTTCTAAATAGTAACAGCGAGATGCAATGTGTACATGGCAAATTTCTTTTATCACTGGGGCTGCTTTTAAGTGAACACCCTGTATAATAGGCGCCCTGAGTACATAGCAGACGAGCACAGAAGAAGAAGAAAATACGTTATCGAGAAAGCAACTTGACATGTGACATAAAATGTTACATAATAAATAGTTAGTTAGTTAGTTTGTTCCTTTCGTGCCAAAGGCGGCACATAGGGCAGAGGTTTTAGATCTCCATATAATCCGGTTCGTTGCTAACAGTTGGAGATCTCGTATGGTTTACATCCCAATAGTTTACTTTCTTGTTGGATTGTTCTTCGAAGAGTGGGCTTAGGTCTTCCACGTTTTCTTTCCCAACTGGTGACCACATAAGGACTTGTCGATTTAGCCTCTTCTCGTCTGATCTAAGAACATGAGCTAAATATTTCCACCTTCGTTTCCTTATAATATTTGATACGGGTTGTTGCTGTGTTTCTATCTCTCACTGTGTTGTTAGAAACGAAATCACTTCATTTTACTTTCAGTCATTTTCGGATAAATAATAAATACGAAGAAAAAATAATTATAATTCCTAAAAAGAATATACTCTGCTTCTGAATAATTTGACTTTGCTATCCAAGGTTGATGAGAAATACTTGGAGACAGGATTTGGAGGAAGAGATTAACAATATAAAGAAGAGCTGGAGGGAGCTGCAAGAGATAGCTAGAGATAGGAAGACATGAGTTGGTTGAGGGCCTATGCCCCAATCCAGGTTAAAAAGACAGACATAGAGAGAGAGAGAGAGAGTGAGAGAGACAGAGACCTAAGGTGGGAAAATCTATTAAAAATATCATGGTTCCGAAAGAGGTGGCCCTTGTACACGCTTTGATTTGTCAATCGGGCTACTTTTATCTTGAACACCCTATATAACATTTGTAGTTTGAACCAGTATACGCTTTGCTGTTTTGACTAGGACAGCATTTGTTGTCCTGACTAGTATAACAATTGCTGTCCTAACTAGTATACCATTTGCTGTTTTGACTAGTATAAAATACAAACACTCACCATGAACAAAAAAAGAGCATTGTTCTAACAATATATCTCCGTACATCATGCTATCAGTGCCAAACCTGGACGCTGACTAATCTTTGCTTCCCCAGTGGGCCCCGGAATGACAGAAAAAAGATAGCCACGATAGAGATGAAGTGTCTACGCAGAATGTTTGGAGTATCAAGAAGAGACTGGTTTAGAAATGAAGACATCAGGAAAAACGTGGGTACAACATCCGTACTGAACTTCATCAAGAAGCAACAATTTAAATGGTTCGGCCAAAAAAAAGCAGATTACCAACAGACTGTACTCACGAAGAGAAATGTTACTTCGATACAGTGGATGCGAAGCATATGGATGGCCACGAAAAAGGTGGCCGTCAGAGATAACAGAGGAGAAAACAGACATTGTTTCTGAAGCACACACAAAAGCCCGTTCTGGAAATCTTTTCTTACTCTGAAACTGTTAGGCAAATAAGGACTGGGAAAAGAAATAAAGACAAGGCGTATAGAGAGGCTTGCCCCAGGTGTCTCCTTTTTCGACCTGACGTTGAAAAGTAAAACAGGATTAAAGAATAGAATATAATAGAACATTTGCTTTCTTGACTAGACTGAGTCCTGCTATACTTTGACTGTGACAACATGTAATACTGTAGATCAGAATACTAAGAGCATGCATATTCCCAGTGGCAACGTAAAGGTGTGAAGCATGGGAAGTGAACTAATGCAGTGAAAAAACATATATGTGCTTTCGAATATGTGTTACAGTAGATTCATTACTACCAACATCTCCATCGATAATCATCTACTAAATCAAGCAAAAGATTTCACATACCTGGGAGCATTTTTTCAGCAAATGGAAGAATAACTAATGAAATTCAACACAGATGCAACAAAGCAAATCAAATGATAGGGCAAATGGCGCCAATTTTAAGATGCAAACACGTCACCATGAACACAAAAATAGCAATGTTCAACACAATCTTTCTCCCCACATTATGTTACCAGTGCCAAACCTGGACGCTGACAACAAACGATAGAAGAAAACTAGTCACAACAGAGATGAAGTGTCTACGCAGAATGCTGGGTGTAACAAGAAGAGACCGGTTGAGAAATGAAGACATCAGGAAAAAAGTGGGTACAACATCAGTACTAGACTTCATCAAGAAACAACAAATTAAATGGTTCGGTCACGTAAGCAGATTACCATCAGACAGTGCACCTCAAAAGCAATGCTGCTCCGATACAATGGGTACAAAGCAAAAGGCCGGCCACGCAAAAGATGGACCTCAGAGATAACAGAGGCGACGAAAGAGACTATCTACGAAGCGCATACTAGGGCCCGTTTTAGAATCTCTTCCTGACCTGACGCTGTGAGGCATACAGGATTCGAAAAAGAAGAAGAAGAAGAAGAAGAAGAAGAAGATTCATTTTTATATCATGGACAGAGAAAAGAGCAAATATATCTATACAGAAAGAGCTCACAATCAAAGAAAACTGGATGAAGCTACAAATAAGAAAGGGAAAATTGAGATATTTTGACATATAAAAAGATATGAAGGACTGAAGAAGACCATCATGGAAGGAGGCATACCGGCAAAGAGAAGATGAGGAAGACCACGGAGAAGATGGATTCAGGATATAACTCGTGGTTTGAACATGACGGCTGCTGAGAAGGGACATCTGGTCTATGAGAGAGAAATTCTGGAGGACTGGTGGGGTGGCAAAGTTCTGCTCAGGACAAGCTATTTAATAATGATGATGATGAATACTGTATCGACCTTGCGCTAGTTTCACAGTTCAGACAGTGGAGCCTGGCATCTTGGCAACTTTATTTATTGTAGTGTATAAAGAAATTATCTTGCGTATGTAAAAAATAAAATATCACTGGATGTGCTCCACAGATTGGTGTTTAAGTGTTTCTCATACTCTATCTACCTTGATATCCTGTTTCTGTGTGCTTCAAAGCTACAGTAGAATCTCCTAGTTGTTGCTCTAATTATATATGTAATGTTGTTTGTGTGCTTCAAAGCTACAGTAGAATCTCCTAGTTGTTGCTCTAATTATATATGTAATGTTGTTTGTGTCCTTTCAAGCTACAGTAGAATCTCCTAGTTGTTGCTCTGATTCTAACTGTAATGTTGTTGTGTGCATCATAGCTACAGTAGAATCTTCTAGTTGTTGCTCTGATTGTCTATTGTCTATTCCCAGGTGGAAGATGTAGTTGGCTGTCCACTCTTGCCGTTAAGTGTAGGGATGGAAGCTTTAATTTGCGTTCTAGGGCTAGATGAGTCGCCTTTGTTGTGTTGTATCCGTGTTTATGTTGTGTGGTCTTGATATTGTCTATCCATCTTTTTCTGGTCTTCCCTTAGCTCTAGTACCCAATCTCTTTTTATTGTATGCTGTTATTGATGGTTGGTTGTATTTCATTCTCATTAAATGTTCAAACCACTGCATTTGTTGTCTTTCGATGTATTCGATGCATGAAGTTATCCCATTTTGCTTCTGATGTCCTCATTTCGTAGTCTGTCTTTCCTGGTGACTTCCACTGCCTTCCTCAATCATTTCATTTCACACGTGGTGAGCTTTCTGTGGTGTGTTGCTGTAAGAGACCAAGTGTTGACACTGGTAACAAAGTGTTGGTAGAAAAATATTTTTATCATCTGTCTTTTCACTTCCATCTCGATCTCTGGATGTTGAGTAATGGTGCCAGCTGGTAGGTCACTGCATTTGCTTTTTGACACCTTGTCTCTATTTCTCTATCAGTTTTCCGTCCTCTGTGAAAATGCTGCTAAATATTTGAATTCAGAAACTTCCTTTACTCTGGTGTTATCTATTTGTGTGTTTGCTTGGCTTAGTGTTTCGTTGATTTTCATGGTCTCCGTGTTTTGTTTGGTTGATTTTCATGTTGTACTTTCTACATGATATTAGCAGTGAATTTATGTGATGTTGTAGCTGATCTTCATCTTCATAGATTAAACTTTGGTCATCCACAAAAAGCAGTTCGTTGATTTGGTTGTTTAAATGGTCGTCGTGATCATTGTCTATGTCAATAATGTCTTTTTCGCACTGTGCCTCTTTCACTATTCTGTCTGTAGTAGGGGGTCCTTTTCCCCCCACTAGTTCTGGTTTGCTTTGAAGTTTTACTGCTTGATTTTATTTATGTACGTGGCCCTGCATGATGAGTGGTGATGTTACAATCCCAGTATAATAAATGGTCCGAACTCAGTTCTTTTAGTTGATATACATGCTTTTATTGATGTTATTACATATGGTAGGCAAAAACACGTCCATCTCACTTCAGTGTTTATGTTCGTCTCCGTTTGTTGTCACTACGTCGCTAAGCAGTGCTAACTAATCTACGTCAAACTAGTCTTGTTCTAGTGGTGCTACTACGCTCGTTGTGTGCAGCTTTGGTGTGCAAACTCTACAGTCTCTACCTACCTCATTTCTACTAACTAACCTATCTACTTGTCTTGTATGAGGCTCTCTGACCGGGGAACATGGCTGTATGCCCCTGGCATAGCCATTCCCTCCAACATGTCTATATATATATGTTGAAGAGAAGAGGTAATGTTGGTGTGTGTGTATCATAGCTACAGTAGAATCTCCTAGTTGTTGCTCTGATTCTATCTATCTACTTGTCTTGTATGAGGCTCTCTGACCGGGGGACATGGCTGTATGTCCCTGGCATAGCCATTCCCTTCAACATGTCTATATATATGTTGAAGAGAAGGGTAATGTTGGTGTTGTGTATCTAGCTACAGTAGAATCTCCTACTTTTGCTCTGATTCTATCCTATCTACTTGTCTTGTATGAGGCTCTCTGACCGGGGAACATGGCTGTATGCCCCTGGCATAGCCATTCCCTTCAACATGTCTATATATATGTTGAAGAGAGAGTAATGTGGTGTGTATCATGCTCAGTAGATCAGTTGTGCTTGATTCTATCTAATGTTGTTTTGTCACAGCTAGTAGAATCTCCTAGTTGTTGCTCTGATTCTATCTCTAATGTTGTCTGTGTGCATCATAGCTACAGTAGAATCTATTTTGCTGATTCTATCTCTAATATGTTTGTGGCTACATACCTGTTTCTTCACTTTGTCATTCTTTTTTCTTCTTCGATTGCTCCATAGTATATGTCTTTTTTCGACGGTCAATTGGCGTGTTTTACTGTAACAACTTCTGAGTTTTCGCTTTTCTCTCTTGTCGATCAGATCACCCGAGCCAACAGCAAAAATGAAGTGCCGTCTCTCTTTGTGTCTAGCCTGGTTAGCTGAAATGGAGAATGTGCCTTGCTTATTTGGCACAAACCCTCTCTCTACCCTACTGTTTCATCCACAGAAAAGACAAAGTCTATACGCTCCATATGGACCACTTGCTAAACCACTCTTTCTGATTTGTATGTGATCTGAGCCTAAGAGTGATTTTACTTTGTGTCAGTTATGCACCTACAAGTAGACCAGCACATCCGATTTCTGTAACTCCTTTAATGAACTAGGCTAGCTTCCCTATGTCCCTACCAGTGGCGGCTCGTGATCATTTTTGTTGGTGGGGCCAGACATATATTTTCGGGAAAATCCTGTTTTCGGTTAGGATATATTTTAATGTATAAAATAATAAATACACGTTACACCTTATTTTTGGTGGGCCCGGCCCCACTGGTCTTTAATGACGAGCCGCCACTGGTCCCTACCTCAGTTGCCTCTTACGACTCGCTTTGTAGGCCACTATTCTTTGCTCCCCAGGTGAGCTCCTGTAACACACTGGCGACTAAGTCATACAATGCAGTGGATACCGAAGGAACAGAGGGATAAATTGACGCCTATGATCACCTGGAGAAGAACTTGTGAAACAGAGCTCAAATTCTTGCATAGAAATAGATTTGAGATAGAAAGACAGGCCCAAAATCGAATTGAGTAGAGTCTTTTATGACTTTGGTCGTCACGAAGACAGATGATGATGATGAAATCAAATCTTACACATTTTCACAACCTAACTAAAAACAATACTGAGGGGCAGTAAAATCTTTCATCCAGTTTTACACATTTTCACACACTAACTAAAAACTACACTGAGAGGCAATACAATCTTTGATCCAGTTTTACACATTTTCACAACCTAACTAAAAACTACACTGAGAGGCAGTAAAATCTTTGATCCAGTTTTACACATTTTCACAACCTAACTAAAAACTACACTGAGAGGCAATACAATCTTTGATCCAGTTTTACACATTTTCACACCCTAACTAAAAACTACACTGAGAGGCAATACAATCTTTGATCCAGTTTTACACATTTTCACAACCTAACTAAAAACTACACTGAGAGGCAATACAATCTTTGATCCAGTTTTACACATTTTCACAACCTAACTAAAAACTACACTGAGAGGCAGTAAAATCTTTCATCCAGTTTTACACATTTTCACACCCTAACTAAAAACTACACTGAGAGGCAATACAATCTTTGATCCAGTTTTACACATTTTCACAACATAACTAAAAACTACACTGAGAGGCAATACAATCTTTGATCCAGTTTTACACATTTTCACAACCTAACTAAAAACTACACTGAGGGGCAGTAAAATCTTTCATCCAGTTTTACACATTTTCACAACCTAACTAAAAACAATACTGAGGGGCAGTAAAATCTTTCATCCAGTTTTACACATTTTCACAACCTAACTAAAAACTACACTGAGGGGCAGTAAAATCTTTGATCCAGTTTTACACATTTTCACAACCTAACTAAAAACTACACTGAGAGGCAATACAATCTTTGATCCAGTTTTACACATTTTCACAACCTAACTAAAACTCACTGAGAGGCAGTAAAATCTTTCATCCAGTTTTACAGTTTACACCTAACTAAAAACTACACTGAGACAGCAATCCATCTTATCTAATACAGTTTCCACATTCTACATGCTAACTACTACATGTGAGGCAATACAATCTTTGATCCAGTTTTACAATTTTACAACATAACTAAAAACTACACTAGGGGCATGTAAAAGCTTCCCTCATCCAGTTTTACACATTTTCCCATACCTAACTAAAAACAATACTGAAGGGAACAGTGAAAATCTTTCACCAGTTAACTTTTCACAAGCCAATCTAAAACTACACTGAGGGCAGTAAAATCGTTGATCAGTTTTAACATTTTCACAACTAACTAAAACTATGAGAGAATCAAATTTTTGATCCATTTTACATTTTCACAACCTAACTAAAAACTACACTGAGAGGCAGTAAAATCTTTCATCCAGTTTTACACATTTTCACACCCTAACTAAAAACTACACTGAGAGGCAATACAATCTTTGATCCAGTTTTACATTTTCACACCTAACTAAAAACTACACTGAGGGCAATAAATCTTTGATCCAGTTTTACACATTTTCACAACCTAACTAAAAACTACACTGAGAGGCAATACAATCTTTGATCCAGTTTTACACATTTTCACAACCTAACTAAAAACTACACTGAGAGGCAGTAAAATCTTTGATCCAGTTTTATACATTTTCACAACCTAACTAAAAACTACACTGAGAGGCAATACAATCTTTGATCCAGTTTTACACATTTTCACAACCTAACTAAAAACTACACTGAGAGGCAGTAAAATCTTTCATCCAGTTTTACACAGTTTCACACCCTAACTAAAAACTACACTGAGAGGCAATACAATCTTTGATCCAGTTTTACATTTTCACAACTAACTAAAAACTACACTGAGAGGCAATACAATCTTTCATCCAGTTTTACACATTTTCACAACCTAACTAAAAACTACACTGAGGGGCAGTAAAATCTTTCATCCAGTTTTACACATTTTCACACCTAACTAAAAACAAACTGAGGGCAGTAAAATCTTTGATCCAGTTTTACACATTTTCACAACCTAACTAAAAACTACACTGAGGGGCAGTAAAATCTTTGATCCAGTTTTATACATTTTCACAACCTAACTAAAAACTACACTGAGGCAATACAATCTTTGATCCAGTTTTACACATTTTCACAACCTAACTAAAAACTACACTGAGAGGCAGTAAAATCTTTCATCCAGTTTTACACATTTTCACACCCTAACTAAAAACTACACTGAGAGGCAATACAATCTTTGATCCAGTTTTACACATTTTCACACCCTAACTAAAAACTACACTGAGAGGCAATACAATCTTTCATCCAGTTTTACACATTTTCACAACCTAACTAAAAACTACACTGAGAGGCAATACAATCTTTGATCCAGTTTTACACATTTTCACAACCTAACTAAAAACTACACTGAGAGGCAGTAAAATCTTTCATCCAGTTTTACACATTTTCACACCCTAACTAAAAACTACACTGAGAGGCAATACAATCTTTGATCCAGTTTTACACATTTTCACAACATAACTAAAAACTACACTGAGAGGCAATACAATCTTTGATCCAGTTTTACACATTTTCACAACCTAACTAAAAACTACACTGGGAGGCAGTAAAATCTTTCATCCAGTTTTAACATTTTCACAACCTAACTAAAAACAATACTGAGGGCAGTAAAATCTTTCATCCAGTTTTACACATTTTCACAACCTAACTAAAAACTACACTGAGGGCATAAATCTTTGATCCAGTTTTACACATTTTCACAACCTAACTAAAAACTACACTGAGAGGCAGTAAAATCTTTGATCCAGTTTTACACATTTTCACAACCTAACTAAAAACTACACTGAGAGGCAGTAAAATCTTTCATCCAGTTTTACACATTTTCACACCCTAACTAAAAACTACACTGAGAGGCAATACAATCTTTCATCCAGTTTTACACATTTTCACAACCTAACTAAAAACTACACTGAGAGGCAATACAATCTTTGATTCAGTTTTACACATTTTCACAACCTAACTAAAAACTACACTGAGGCAGTAAATCTTTCATCCAGTTTTACACATTTTCACAACCTAACTAAAAACAATCTGAGGGCAGTAAAATCTTTCATCCAGTTTTACACATTTTCACAACCTAACTAAAAACTACACTGAGAGGCATAAATCTTTGATCCAGTTTTACACATTTTCACAACCTAACTAAAAACTACACTGGGAGGCAGTAAAATCTTTGATCCAGTTTTACACATTTTCACAACCTAACTAAAAACTACACTGAGAGGCAATACAATCTTTGATCCAGTTTTACACATTTTCACAACATAACTAAAAACTACACTGAGAGGCAATACAATCTTTGATCCAGTTTCCGCTCATTTCAAAGTGATCTTCTTATGTAAGCAAGAGATCAAAAACCACCTGGTAACTCATATAAGCGCAATGAAGATGGTCCTATCAATCATCTCCGACTTTAAGTAAGACAACCCATGTATTTTAATACGTTTCATTTGTATGTTCCTGAACTTGAAAGAAATGTTAGAAAAAATGTAAATCTAAAGTAAACATAGACGCCGCAACAAATACTGTATCTCAACCATCTCAAGTGTAAAATGAAAATAACTCAGGTGAGCATATTCTCACCTGTCTCTATGATTATACATCAATGACTCATACATAAAAATGAAGAAGTTAGTAATAAATATACATGAGATGGTTTAAGATTATTTAACGTGATATTTGCATAAAAGTGTTATTAAAAAGTACCGCCTATGTGAGGCATTAGTTACGCTAAAACAGTGGTTCTGAAACGTTTTGGAGTTGGGGTACACTTGTAATCCTACACAAAATAGTAAGTGCACTTGGTAAGTGCACTGTGCACAAAAACTTAATAATCAAATTTATTTGAGCACGTACAAGAAACTTGGTAAATTCAAAATTGAGAAGAGCACGCTGGAAAGCCGTTGCTCAGGTAAAATAATTAGAATTTGTTTGTTTTTAAATTTCTACACACTATCTTCATCACCTCCAAATTACATCGGGGACCCACACCGGTACTACGGAGTTTGTGCACTACAGCTGAGATCTTCCTTTGTAAGAAAGAGATCGGAGTACATATGGTTACTCACCGAAGTGTAAAGATGATGGTCTTATCAATCAATCAATCAATCAATCAATCAATCAATCAATCAATCAATCAATCAATTAATCAACAATAAATATAATATGCCAAAAAAACCGCCAAAGAAATACAGAAAGGAACCATTTCATACCTCGTGGTATATAGGTCAATACAGTGTTATGCCTGTATTTTTCATTGACCGTCGGCACACGATGGGTGATGTGGTCAGCATCACGCCAAAGAAATACAGAAATAGTTGGAAAATGCTACGAACTGTTATTCATTATTTAATTTCTGTCTATGAGAAGCATGAGCCAGATGTGTCTTGACGAATGTTATCCTGGTGGCTGACTACACCGCGTTGCCTACCCCTGATCTGAGATTTCCTAGGGCGCACCTAGGAATGTCATCTTGCAGACTGGTGCACCTGGACACACTCTTTGAGAACCACTGAGCTAATGCGTAATGACGTGTGCGCTTTTAGCTAACTTTGAATTTAGAAATTACAGATTTGAGTGTTGTATATTTTCGTTAAATTCAAGATGTTATCTGTATTCATAAAATATGTGTTCTGCATTGGTAGTCATCCATGTGGGAAGATCATCATCATCAGGTTGCTTACTGTCGTTAAAAGTAGTTGTTACTGCAAATAATATCTATTTTTAGGGTTGTGTAGAACAGGGTTGGGGTGGGGGATGAGCTTGTTGAATTTACTGATCGTTCAATTGTTTGTTGAATTGAATGCTAGTGTAGTTGTCGTGAAACTGTTCAGGTTATCATTATATTCTTTATGCACCCGACAGAAAGATTCCTTGGCCTTATCGAGGACTGAACCCGGTTCTTCCGGATGGGAGACTGCGCTCTAATCCATTCAGTTTGACGCTTCACTGTGTAGTACCATGCCAGCCAGGCAAAGTTATCATGTTCCTTCTCAACTCGCGGTCTCTTGCTCTAGTTCTGAGTTCTGATACTCTTTTACCGCAGAGATGGCGATGAAGATGGACAGAGATGAAGATGGACAGAGATGAAGATGGACAGAAATGAAGATGGACAGAAATGAAGATGGACAGAAATGAAGATGGACAGAAATGAAGATGGACAGAGATGAAGATGGACAGAAATGAAGATGGACAGAAATGAAGATGGACAGAAATGAAGATGGACAGAGATGAAGATGGACAGAAATGAAGATGGACAGAGATGAAGATGGACAGAAATGAAGATGGACAGAAATGAAGATGGACAGAAATGAAGATGGACAGAAATGAAGATGGACAGAAATAAAGATGTACAGAGATAAAAGAGCAGAATGAAGATGCACAAAGATGAAGATGGACAGACATAAAGATGGACAAGACATAAAGATGGACAAGACATAAAGATGGACAGACATAAAGATGGACAAGACATAAAGATGGACAAGACATAAAGAGGGACAGACATTAAGAGGGACAGACATAAAGATGGACAGACATAATGAGGGACAGAGATGAAGATGGACAGACATAAAGATAGACAAGACATAAAGATGGACAGACATAAAGATGGACAGACATAAAGATGGACAGAAATAAAGATGGACAAGACATAAAGATGGACAGACATAATGAGGGACAGACATAAAGAGGGACAGACATAAAGAGGGACATACATAAAGAGGGACAGACATAAGAGGCAGACATAAAGAGGAAAGACATAAGATGGACAGACATAAGAGGGACAGACATAAAGAGGACAGACATAAAGAGGGACAGACATAAAGAGGACAGACATAAAGAGGGACAGACATAAAGATGGACAGACATAAAGAGGGACAGACATAAAGAGGACAGACATAAGAGGACAGACATAAAGAGGAGCAAACATAAAGATGGACAGACATAAAGAGGACAGACATAAAGATGGACAGACATAAAGATGGACAGACATAAAGAGGGACAGACATAAAGAGGGACAGACATAAAGATGGACAGACATAAAGAGGGACAGACATAAAGATGGACAGACATAAAGAGGGACAGACATAAAGATGGACAGACATAAAGAGGGACAGACATAAAGATGGACAGACATAAAGAGGGACAGACATAAAGATGGACAGACATAAAGATGGACATACATAAAGATGGACAGACATAAAGATGGACAGACATAAAGAGGGACAGACATAAAGAGGGACAGAGATAAAGAGGGACAGACATAAAGATGGACAGACATAAAGATGGACAGACATAAAGATGGACAGACATAAAGAGGGACAGACATAAAGAGGGACAGAGATAAAGAGGGACAGACATAAAGATGGACAGACATAAAGATGGACAGACATAAAGAGGGACAGACATAAAGATGGACAGACATAAAGATGGACAAGACATAAAGATGGACAGACATAAAGATGGACATACATAAAGAGGGACAGACATAAGAGGGACAGACATAAAGAGGGACAGACATAAAGAGGGACATACATAAAGAGGGACAGACATAAAGATGGACAGACATAAAGATGGACAGACATAAAGATGGACAGACATAAAGATGGACAAGACATAAAGATGGACAGACATAAAGATGGACAGACATAAAGATGGACAAGACATAAAGAGGGACAGACATAAAGATGGACAGACATAAAGATGGACAGACATAAAGAGGGACAGACATAAAGATGGACAGAGATGAATGATTCTTCTTCTTCTTCTCCGAATGCTTCAATTCGACCACTTGTTCACCACTCTGTGTGATCTGTATGTGATCTGAGCCTAAAAACAATTGTACGTCGTGCCAGTTATGCGCCTACAAGTAAGCCAGCATCTCTGATTTCAGCGACGCTTGTTTTTACTAGGTAGCTTCCTATCTCCCTACCTCAGTCGCCTCTTGCAACATGCCTCGTAGGTCGTAGTGGTACTATTCTTTGCTTCCTTGCGGGCCCGACACCACACTGGCGTAGATCTTAAATATTAGATGTACAGAAACCACACAAAAATAGAGCATCGACGGTCAAAGATGAAGGTGAAGAAACTTAACGACAATTCACCGAAATTCATAAGACGTTGTGTAATACAAATGGTAGATCTCTCATCTAAGAAAGTAACATATACAAGAATACAAAGCTAATGGATCGGAATACCTAAACATTTCTTGACTCGCACAAAACAAACAGATTTAAACATTAATTATGATTAAAACTTACAAAAAAATGATGAAAACATGTCATTACATATTGTTCATTTTTTTTAAAACAAAACTCAAATAACAAACAGTAACAAATAATATCAATCTCGAAGTAAGAAACTACAGACGATGAAAGAAATATTGGAGTGACAGAAGAATGTTAACTTATGGATTGAACATTATCAGAAAGAAAGGATATATTGTGTGTAAGTTTGTGTGTAAGTTTGTGTGTGTGAGTGTACGAGAGATTAAATTTGAAATAATGGTTGGAAAATAATTATCTGATGCACATTAAATGGCCCTTGTCAGAAAAGACTTCAGCTCTCAAGTTAATGGGTTTATTATGTGTGTCCTTTTGAGTAGGACTGGCCAAGATTAAAACATAAACACTAGTGGAATTTATTCCGATGGAAAACGATATAAAAAAAACAAGAGAATTCAAATATTGAATATTAAGAAGAAAACAAACGGCAAACATTAAAATTAATCATGAGTGAATAGTTACAGGATGCAAAAAACGATTCGTCATGTGGAAATATAACAAAAAGGAAACAATAAAAGCTATGTTGAGTGGGTTGAAGTGAAAATAGGAGGAAAACAGAACAGAAATTGAACACAAGAAATTAAAATGAGAATCAATAGACCAAGAAAGGACTCTGGGGCGGGGACATATAGTGCTCTCTTCTAGTTCAGACGGTACTCAGTTCGTTTCTTGCGTGGAGAGATTGGGATGTGATGTTCTCGTTTTCACTGTAGGTAAGATCGAATTTACAGTCCTATCGGAGACGGACGATAAACTGTAGTTCCTGTGTTTTAAAGTAGAGTGCGTAAAAGAACCCATAACAGTTTAAAAGCGATAGGTGTAGGCTGGATATCGATTCTTAGGCAAAATTAGTTTTTAAAATGACTGGAAATTAATTTTAGCAGCCACACCATTCCAGCCCTTTTAGCAGCAAGAACACTCCAACTCTTTTCACAGCAAGTGCACTCCAACACTTTTAGCAGACACAACATTTCAACCCTTTTAGCAGACACAACATTTCAACCCTTTTAGCAGACACAACACTCCAACCCTTTTAGCAGAGACAACACTCCAACCCTTTTAGCAGACACAAAACTCCAACCCTTTTAGCAGACACAACACTCCAACCCTTTTAGCAGACAAAACACTCGAACCCTTTTAGCAGACACAACATTCCAACCTTTTTAACCGCCACAGCATGTTCTAACCCTTTCAGCCGCCAAAATTGCACCATACCTGAATAGGAATTCACAACACTAAGCTAGCACTACACGCCTGGGCTGTTGGAAGCTTCTGGATCTTTAAGAAAACTGTGTGCTCCTTGCACTATAGGAAAAGAGTGAATACTCATAAATCCTGGGTTCAAAGAAGAAGAAGCGCCACAACACGCACCAACCCTTTTAGCCACAACAACACGCCCAGCCGTTTGGCCGCCACAACAAGTTTCAACAATTTTAGCCGCCACAACACGCTCCGACCGTTTCAGCAACCATTCCATCTCAGCTACTTTTAGCCACCATATTCAGAAAATGTCGGACAGCGGTTATGATAAACCGACTCAATCTGGCGTGTGCAGTGACATTGCATATGCAGAAAGCTGGATTTTGTCTTGAGTGAGGTTCCCTTCCTCATGAATTGCAGTTCAAGTGATGAGCAGTTTTGTGTTGACAGTTTAGCGACGGCCATATGCATTTATGCCGCGCAGGTTGTTTTTTGTTGCGGCACGGCTGTTTCATTCTGGAATTTGTTCACACAGGATACAGTTAAGTTGTTAGCATTTCGTGTGATTTTCGTTGGCAAATGAACGGAGCAATTATGGAGTGACCCGTTGCGGTGAAGTTGGAACCGTACATATGAGCTATCGTCTGGAAATGAAAGGAAATCTCAAGATGAACACATAAACACAACATCAAAACAAGTATAAAGACAGCATGAGCTCACAAACGCTTCGACAAGAAAAAACATAGTCATACATAGACAACAACTGCAATCGTTTCACTACATACGTTGCTGGACAAGAGAAGAAGTTGTTTTACGAACCCCAGAGGAAGCATGAGTTTGGTAATTCATTTTTTTCCGGTAGCCCCTAATTCTTGTTCACTGTCTATTTATTGATCCAATTCACTGGTTCCGGTGATCCCATGCGGTTCTTTAACCTCCTTATTTTCTTGTTACAATAAAAGCTACCTATTGATATTTGCTTGCATGTTAGTTATGTATATTTGTGTGTATGTATGTGTTTTGTTTCGTCTCAAATATACAAGCACAAAAAGCTTATCGTATGTGTTTGTGCAAACACTGTTCGATCGAATATGACCTGATTATTATGTGTTCTATAGTCGATGCTGTTTATAAAAGACACGACTTATTGAAGCTCTTTTATAGTTACTCTCTCTTAGTGAGTTTTTGTAAAAATCTGGTCAGAAATGGCGGAATGCGAGAGGGCTATTCAGAATCGGGACTTTTTTAATTCTGGACACGATTTTGCTAGCGCATTTCCGTCATGTTTTGTCGGGTATTTCCCGGTTTCGTTTGCCGAGCTAGTGAGTTAGTGATTAAGCAACGCTGTGAGCTATGAATATTACATGGAATCCTTTTTGCTGTGTCAACCCTGCGTTTTTAGTGTGAATTCAGAAAATAGCGGACAACTATTATGACGAAACGACTCAAATCTGCCGTATGCAGTGATATTGCGAGTGTAGAAAGCTGGATTTTGTCGTGATTGATGTCCCTTCGACATGAATTGCAATTCAAGCGATGAACAGTTTTGTGTTGACACTTTAGTGACGACCATATTCATTTATGCGGTGCATGTTGCTTTTTGTGGCGGTACGACTGTTTCATTCCTGGAATTAATTCACACAGAAGACAGTTCACAGTTGTTAGCATTTCGAGTGGTTACCGAGGCCCAAATTTGGGGTGTAAAGAATAGAACCACTGTTGCCTGTCATGCATGTCATAAGAGGCGACTAAGGAGGTTTGGCTGAAATCGGATGCATGTGTCCTAAACGTGTAGAAGGATATCCGTTTAGGGGCCTATCAAACCAATGTGCAACGTATACACGTTCTTGGCAAAATAAAACATCACAAAGAGTCATTAAAATTGGTTGTAAAGAACGAACGCAAAGAAGGAGAAGTTAGCATTTCGTGTGATTTTCATTGGCACAGGAGCGGAGCAATTATGGGGTGACCCGTTGCTGGGAAGTTGGAACCGTTCATATGAACTATGAAGATCTTTTATTTTAGAGAGCTAGCTTTGTGTTCTTACACAACGTTCGTCTGTATGGCTAGGCAATGTGTGCCGTGAGTTTGTCTGTATGGCTAGGCAATGTGTGCCGTCAGTTTGTCTGTATGGCTAGGCAATGTGTGCCGTGAGTTTGTCTGTATGGCTAGGCAATGTGTGCCGTCAGTTTGTCTGTATGGCTAGGCAATGTGTGCCGTAAGTTTGTCTGTATGGCTAAGCAATGTGTGCCGTAAGTTTGTCTGTATGGCTAGGCAATGTGTGCCGTAAGTTTGTCTGTATGGCTAGGCAATGTTTGACGTAAGTTTGTCTGTATGGCTATGCAATGTGTGCCGTAAGTTTGTCTGAATGGCTAGGCAATGTGTGCCGTGAGTTTGTCTGTATGGCCAGGCAATGTGTGCCGTAAGTTTGTCTGTATGGCTAGGCAATGTGTGCCGTGAGTAATAAAGGTTTGTTATTCGAATCCTGAGTTTGGTAATTTTTTTTGGTCGAAATCGTCTAATACTTGATCATTATATATTTAGTGAGCCCGTCTGCCCAGCGTGTTCGTAGCGCACTGGACTACGGGTGACTATCCCTCTGTGTGTGTGGGTTCAATTCCGCGGGATGGCAGAAAAGCCACATATTCCCCAGATTTACGGTTTTCGTGGCACCGAACCGAAGGGTTACGATGTCCATGGCACCGAGCCGAAGAGCTGAAAAGCTCAAGTGCTTCTGGATCGTAAAAAAAATAGATATATATAATTAGTGAAACACTTAACTTTTTAAAAACACAAGGAACATGATCACATGAACATAAACAAGTTATAACATCTTACGAAGACCGTGGCTTTGAACCAGGACCACTCCGTTTTGTACACGTGTGTGTGTTTTTTTTCTCTCCAGAAATCTCAAGAATTAGTTCCGAAGCCACTGAGTTCGGTCATCATGCAATAATCTCGGCAGGTGGCGTGCAATTTCTGTGGAGAGGGATCTAGCCATATGAGGTAATACTCCGGTTCAATGAAGATAATCCTTTGACTTCAAACTCTTTTGATCTAATCACGACGATGCTTGCCTTAGGACATAACAGAATGAGAAAGGGGAGTGAACATGTATAGTTACTTAACTTCTAGAATGCGACAAGCCACATGTCAAATATTTCTGGCTGCACCAATTTTTACATAAATCACATCACGAACTAAAACAATAAACACAACCCTGCCCCTTACTTCTTAGTGTTTATGTGGTATCAAATTGGGGATTGGTTTGGCATGAGAAACCTGGTTCAATTGTTGAATTGAACCCCGAACACCTGTTCTACTTAGCAAGTACACAAATAAATATGCTATCTAGGCTCACATGTACTTATACTAAGTGGTAGCCCGTCTGCCCAACGTGTTCGTAGGGCAAAACTATCCCTCTGTGTGTGCTGGTTCAATTCCGCGGGATGGCAGAAAAGCCACAGATTCCCCAGATTTACGGTTTTCGTGGCACCGAACCGAAGGGTTACGATGTCCATGGCACCGAGCCGAAGAGCTGAAAATGTCAAGTGCTTCTGGATCGGAAAAGAAAAAATACTAAGTGGTAAGCTATAAGCTTTCCTGGACTTAAGCTATAGGTCATATTGTATTTAAGCTATAAGTCTTACTGTGTTTAGGCTAGTAGCCGTACTGTACTTAAGTTATAAGTCTTACTGGACTTAAGCTATACGTCTTACTGTACTTAAGATAAAAGCCTTACTGTACTTATGGTATAAGTCTTACTGTACTTAAATATAAGTATTACTGTTCATAAGTTCATAAGTTCATAAGTACGGTTCCAACTTCACTGCAACGGGTCACCCCATAATTGCTCAGTTCCTGTGCCAATAAAAATCACACGAAATGCTAACAACTGTGAAATGTTTCTTGTGTAAACTAATTCCAGAATGAAACAGCCGCGTACCGCCACAAAAACAACCTGCACCGCATAAATGCATATGGCCGTCGCTAATGTAGCAACACAAAACTGTTCATCACTTGAATTGCAATTCTTCTCGAAGGGAACATCAATCACGGCAAAATCCAGTTTTCTGCACTCGCAATATAACTGCATACGGCAGATTGAGCTTGTTCGTCATAACTGCTGTCCGCCATTTTCTGAATACACACAACAAACGCACGGTTGACACAGCAAAAGCATTCCATGTAACAGTCATAGCTCACAGCGTTGCTCAAGCACTAACTCAGTAGCTCGGCAAACGATATACCCGACCAAACATGTCGGAAATGCGCTAGCAAAGTCGTGTTCAGAATCAAACAGTTCTGACTCTGAATGGTCCTCCCGCATTCCGCCATTGCTGGCCAGATTTTTCAAGTATTACTGTACTTACCTATAAGTCTTACTGGACTTAAACTATAAGTCTTACTGGACTTAAACTATAAGTCTTACTGGACTTAAGCTATAAGTCTTACTGTACTTAAGCTATAAATATTTCTGGACTTAAGCTATAAATATTACTGGACTTAAACTATAAGTCTTACTGAACTTAAACTATAAGTCTTACTGGACTTAAACTTTAAGTCTTACTGGACTCGCTTAGTTTTCGGCTTGATTTTTGTTGCAACGTTTGTAGTCCAGTAAGACTTATAGCTTAAGTACAGTAAGATTTATAGCTTAAGTACAGTAAGACTTATAGCTTAAGTACAGTAACATTTATAGCTTAAGTACAGTAAGACTTATAGCTTAAGTACAGTAAGACTTATAGCTTAAGTACAGTAAGACTTATAGCTTAAGTAAAGTAAGATTTATAGCTTAAGTACAGTAAGATTTATAGCTTAAGTCTTACTGGACTACAAACGTTACAACAAAAATCAAGCTGAGAACTATATGATTTAAGGAAACTAATATAAATTCCTCTTCGAGGTCACTGTCTTCAGTGGTCAGGAGCTTGCGTGCTTCCATGCTCAGGAAAGCTATGCTGACAAATTGAGAGGTGGTATTTGTGGATAAATGGCGGACTTCTTATCTTGCGTTCCGAAGTTCACGTGTTCGAATCCGTATCGTACCGTTCTGTTTACTAATATATTTTGTCCAGAGACAATAGGATCGTTGCGAGAGCCACGGAGTTCGTGCTTTGTCCAATAGTCTCAGCAGGTGGCGTACCATTTCTACGGAGAGGGACGGAGTAATGTGAGATAAATCCTGCTACAATGAAGTCAGTTCCTAGTGCAATGAAGTCAGTTCCTAGTACAATGAAGTCAGTTCCTAGTACAATGAAGTCAGTTCTTGGTACAATGAAGTCAGTTCCTAGTACAATGAAGTCAGTTCCTAGTACAATGAAGTCAGTTCTTGGTACAATGAAGTCAGCTCTTGTTACAATGAAGTCAGTTCCTAGTACAATGAAGTCAGTTCTTGGTACAATGAAGTCAGTTCTTGGTACAATGAAGTCACTTCCTAGTACAATGAAGTCAGTTCTTGTTACAATGAAGTCAGTTCCTAGTACAATGAAGTCACCTCCTAGTACAATGAAGTCAGTTCTTGTTACAATGAAGTCAGTTCCTAGTACAATGAAGTCAGTTCCTAGTACAATGAAGTCACCTCCTAGTACAATGAAGTCAGTTCTTATTACAATGAAGTCAGTTCCTAGTACAATGAAGTCAGTTCTTGGTACAATGAAGTCAGTTCCTAGTACAATGAAGTCAGTTCCTAGTACAATGAAGTCAGTTCCTAGTACAATGAAGTCAGTTCCTAGTACAATGAAGTCAGTTCCTAGTACAATGAAGTCAGTTCTTGGTACAATGAAGTCAGTTCGTGGTACAATGAAGTCAGTTCCTAGTACAATGCAGTCAGTTCTTGGTACAATGAAGTCAGTTCTTGGTACAATGAAGTCAGTTCTTGGTACAATGAAGTCACTTCCTAGTACAAAGAAGTCAGTTCCTAGTACAATGCAGTCAGTTCTTGGTACAATGAAGTCAGTTCTTCGTATAATGAAGTCAGTTCTTGGTACAATAAAGTCAGTTCCTAGAACAATGAAGTCAGTTCTTGGTACAATGAAGTCAGTTCTTGGTACAATGAAGTAAGTTCCTAGTGCAATGAAGTCAGTTCTTAGTACAATGAAGTCAGTTCTTGGTACAATGAAGTCAGTTCTTGGTACAATGAAGTCAGTTCCTAGTACAATGAAGTCAGTTCTTGGTACAATGAAGTCAGTTCCTAGTACAATAAAGTCAGTTCCTAGTACAATGAAGTCAGTTCCTAGTACAATGAAGTCAGTTCCTAGTACAATGAAGTCAGTTCCTAGTACAATGAAGTCAGTTCGTAGTACAATGAAGTCAGTTCGTAGTACAATGAAGTCAGTTCCTAGTACAATGAAGTCAGTTCCTAGTACAATGAAGTCAGTTCCTAGTACAATGAAGTCAGTTCCTAGTGCAATGAAGTCAGTTCCTAGTGCAATGAAGTCAGTTCCTAGTACAATGAAGTCAGTTCTTGGTACAATGAAGTCAGTTCTGGGTACAATGATGTCAGTTCTTGGTACAATGAAGTCAGTTCTTGGAACAATGAAGTCAGTTCTTGGTACAATTAAGTCAGTCCTAGTACAATGCAGTCAGTTCTTGGTACAATGAAGTCAGTTCTTGGTACAATGAAGTCAGTTCTTGGTACAATAAAGTCAGTTCCTAGTACAATGAAGTCAGTTCTTGGTACAATCAAGTCAGTTCTTGGTACAATGAAGTCAGTTCCTAGTGCAATGAAGTCAGTTCTTGGTACAATGAAGTCAGTTCTTGGTACAATGAAGTCAGTTCTTGGTACAATGAAGTAAGTTCTTGGTACAATGAAGTCAGCTCTTGTTACAATGAAGTCAGTTCCTAGTACAATGAAGTCAGCTCTTGTTACAATGAAGTCAGTTCCTAGTACAATGAAGTCAGTTCCTAGTACAATGAAGTAAGTTCCTAGTACAATGAAGTCAGTTCCTGGTACAATGAAGTCAGTTCCTAGTACAATGAAGTCAGTTCCTGGTACAATGAAGTCAGTTCCTAGTACAATGAAGTCACTTCCTAGTACAATGAAGTCAGTTCTGGGTACAATGAAGTCAGTTCTTGGTACAATGAAGTCAGTTCTTGGAACAATGAAGTCAGTTCTTGGTACAATTAAGTCAGTTCCTAGTACAATGCAGTCAGTTCTTGGTACAATGAAGTCAGTTCTTGGTACAATAAAGTCAGTTCCTAGTACAATGAAGTCAGTTCTTGGTACAATGAAGTCAGTTCTTGGTACAATGAAGTCAGTTCCTAGTGCAATGAAGTCAGTTCTTGGTACAATGAAGTCAGTTCTTGGTACAATGAAGTCAGTTCTTGGTACAATGAAGTTAGTTCTTGGTACAATGAAGTCAGTTCCTAGTACAATGAAGTCAATTATTGGTACAATGAAGTCAGTTCCTAGTACAATGAAGTCAGTTCTTGGTACAATGAAGTCAGTTCCTAGTACAATGAAGTCACTTCCTGGTACAATTAAGTCAGTTCTTGGTACAATGAAGTCAGTTCTTGGTACAATGAATTCAGTTCTTGGTACAATGAAGTCAGTTCTTGGTACAATGAAGTCAGTTTCTAGTACAATGAAGTCACTTTCTAGTACAATGAAGTCAGTTCCTAGTACAATGAAGTCACTTTCTAGTACAATGAAGTCAGTTCCTAGTACAATGAAGTCAGTTCCTAGTACAATGAAGTCAGTTCCTAGTACAATGAAGTCACTTTCTAGTACAATGAAGTCAGTTCCTAGTACAATGAAGTCAGTTCCGAGTACAATGAAGTCAGTTCCTAGTACAATGAAGTCACTTTCTAGTACAATGAAGTCAGTTCCCTAGTACAATGAGTCACTTTCTAGTACAATGAAGTCAGTTCCTAGTACAATGAAGTCACTTTCTAGTACAATGAAGTCAGTTCCTAGTACAATGAAGTCAGTTCCGAGTACAATGAAGTCAGTTCTTGGTACAATGAAGTCAGTTCTTGGTACAATAATATTCTTCGGTTTAAGACCACTTAAGCCTTGCTTCTAGTAGGGACGCCCATGAAGATAGGTTGAAGGATAGAGGACAAACAAAATATGAACTTCTGGTCCTCCAGGTTTGGTGTTTGGAAACGGCTAACACCTCATTCCTGGAACAAACAGTGTGTTATGGAAACGAAAACAAGCGATACCTTTGTTGCATGGAGTGAAGCGAACAATGTAATTCTCGGAAGAACTGTGAGAAGAGAGTGTAAAGATTGTAGCTTGACTTGGGAAAGTTCTCCTTCGAATACTCCATATTGACCCCTTGTTAACCACTCTGTGTGGTTTGTATGTGATCTGAGCCCTGGAGCAATTGTACGTTGTGTCAGTTATGCGCCTACTAGTAGGCCAGCACATCCAATTTCTGCGAAGCTTTTTATTTACTAGGGTAGCTTCCCTAGATTCCTACATCAGTCACCTTTCACAACATGTCTTGTAGGTGGCAATGGTAGATTTTTGCTTCACATAGGGCCCCGGCGCCACATGGGCGGACTTGGAAAACAATCGGTACAAAGGCGGCAGAACGTTAGCAATGGAAATCTTTTAAGGAACCAGAGACGAAGTGTCAAACCGGAGACGAAGTATCAAACCGGATACGAAGTGTCAAACCGGAGACGAAGTGTCAAACCGGAGACGAAGTATCTAACCGGAGACGAAGTATCAAACCGGAGACGAAGTGTCAAACCGGAGACGAAGAATATATAGATATAAATATAATTATATACAAAACAAAATAACTGCCAAAACTTGTGTTTCAAAGTTGTATACTTTATAAATAACATGAAGTACAACAACGTATATGACAATCACCAGTACCATCCCCTGAACAACCTCTTTGGAGACGCTAACACCCTCATACTTTGATTAAATAAATTCAGAACGACGTCTGAGACTAAGCAGGGGAAGACGAATGCAAATTGATGAACCCTGAGCCATTACCCATCATCTATCGCTGTACATTAGTAAGATAGACACGTCGATAAACAGGGGGAACACTCTTCTGGCATAATATATTAACCGTTTATTAAATTGCGGTTAAATGGTCGCAGAAGTGGTACAGAATATCTTGGAATATTTAAAAAAGTTTTGGAAGCTTCAACTCGAAACGATATAGCATTGTTAAATTTTTAAATTTTAAAAATAATTGTTTCAGTCCTAAATAGTTCCTTGTTCATATTTAAGTTTGTCTTCAATACATTTCTAACATTCTTAGCCTCCTGTTGTCTTATTAAGTGTTTAAGTGAATAGTCTGGCTGGATAATCTATTTATATTGCATAAAAGATGGATAAGTGGGATGTTCGTAGGTCTATTCACAAGTGCCTGTTGGATGAAAACACTAAAATAGATATTGAACCGACCCAGCGATGAGTTTGGAGTTACCCGTTGTACTTGTAGAATTAGATGCCTAAGGGTCAGAGTGAGGAAAGTGTTTAACCGACGAGCTACTGGAACCATCAGCATGCATACCTTTTGACATCTGTTGAAAGATACTTCTTCTTGGAACGCTTCAAATCGATCACTTGTTAACCACACTGTTTGATTTGTATGTGAACTGAGCCTAAGAGCGATTGTACGGTGTACCAGTTATGCGCCTAAAAGTAGGTCAGCACATCCAAATTCTGCGATGCTTTTTATGTACTAGGGTAGCTTCCCTAAGTCATACATCAGTCATCTCTTACGACATGCCTGGTAGGCCGTAGTGGCACTATTCTTCTTCTTCTTCTTCTCGTTCGTCCCCTTTGAATTCAAGCGTAGTCCAGTATGGTGCTTCTGGCTGATTTTTGTGTGAATTCTTGCTTTCCTATCATCAATCTCCCTCTCCATTCAGCCGAGCCTTCTCCGACTTCAGAGGTTAATGGTACTATTTTTGCTTCCTTGGGAGCAGCGGTACACACAGACGGGAAGATACTGATCAACGATGGGTCTCCCCAGAGTGTAATGACGTCAGTCTAGTAACCAATACCCCAATAACCATATAACAAAACAGAAGGTACACTAAACAAAGCAACAAATTAAATATATCGTTAATCAATGAGCCAAACTAGAAACTATTAAGTAAATACGCGATTAATACATTGATCAAACAAACGGATAAGACAATATGTAAACAACGGTTGTAAAGGGTATAACATAATGATTGTAAATGGTATGAAGCTTATAGATGCTGTATTATGTCATACGCGATGCAAAGTTCGATTTTTACGTTTATTACAACGGTTCCCAAGCTTTGACGCAGACCCCCTTTTTAAATACATTTTGCTGCTACGGACCCCCAGAATATTATATATTTGAAAATGGACCGGAATGCGTTATCTGTGTGTGACGATAGTAAAAAATGTCTGCAATTTAACATTTTAATAATCAGGAAATGGTTTAATTTTGCCTTGAGCATGATGCTCTCATTAGCATCATCAGTACATTTTCGTTTCAATTTCAGCCAGCTATACATCCTGAAGTTCAGCCAAAATGTATTGTAGCAAAATCCAATGCACACCAAGGTTATTTATCCTATCTTTCTCAAGATATTTTCAACCAATTACTTACATACATTTCATTCTTCTAGCGATGTAGTTATTATTACACCACACCAACAGTCAGACAGGCTCTAATTTCGCAGCATGCTAGAAACTTCAAATGATCTTTCATTTTATCATGTTTTACATTTAAACTCCGGTCTGGTCCGGGTACTTTGATTGCGAAACGAAACTAGTTTATTACTGTTTTTATACAAGTTTTATAAAAAAAAAATTATGTTTCAAATGTCAAAGATCATAATTTTTCTTCAAGCGCTTGAGGACCCTCTGTGAGTACCTCGTGTACCCAAGGGGTCTTCGGACCCCAGTTTGGGAAACGCTGGTTCATTACATGGGACGTTTACATGCTCGTACAGGCACACATGTGCGGACATTTACACATACACACACATTCATGTACACACACACGCAAGAACATGTACACGTACACACACGGGCATGCACACACACACACACACACACAAACACACACACAAGGACACGATCATATGCTTATAAACATGGATACAATAATGTACACGAGGCTGATTGGGAAAGGGAGGGGTGGGAGTTGTTCACGTTGCGATGTGGTTAATAATTTTGTCCTGCCTTCTGAAGGTAGCAGGTTCGAATCCAGACCACGTTGATTGATACACTTGTGTAATTTTTGTTCGGGATTTCGTAAGGATTGTTGTTGGAACAACAGCGTTCATGTTTTGTGAAATACGCTTTGTTGGAGCTACAGCGTTCGTGCTCTGTGAAATACGTTTTGTAGGTGGCTTGACATTTCTGCTGAATGGGAACATGTTAGATGGATTATGAGAACAGTTCATAGATAGTACATACTTACACGCACAGAAACACATTCAGAATGCACTTGTGTAGCATCAATGTGTCGGAATTACATCTATATAAACCATATATCGTTCTAGTGTTTACCGGAGAACAAATTAGGGCTGTTAAGAATAGAACCACTGTTACCTGCCACGCATGTATAAGAGTCGACTAAGTAGGTTGGTGAGTGCTGCTAGCTAACCCACTCTGAAAAACCCCCACTAAATACTCATAGCTACACAAACCACAACCAATGCAATTCATAACTAGCCACCGGATGAAGAAGAATCAGGACCGTGCGGTATATTTTCTCGGTATGATGCAAGTCTTCGAAATGCCGCCCCTTAAATCTTGTTTCTTTAAAATAAACTGCAATTGTAATTTCTATTTTGCTGCTTATGCCGCCCCCATTATGGTGCCGCCATATGCGGTCATCTCTCTGCATCATAGCACCGGACGGCACTGAGAAGAATTACCCCTCCGGAAAGGACTCCTTAAATCATGATTGATTGATTGGACCATTACCATTGCACTTCGATTAGTTACTATGATTGCTCTGATCTCTTTCTAACACAGGAAAATCTCAGCCGCAGTGCAGGAACTCCGTTGAACCGACGAGGGTCTCAATGTAATTTAGAGGAAAGTAAAGATATTTTGTAGGAATTAAAAAAAAACCTATTTCTAATGAACCAGCGTAGCACTTTTGCAGTCTCTGTGGCGCAGAGGTTAGGTGTTTACTTCTCGTTGTAAAACTACTCGATTCGCTCCCTCGTGGAGCCATCGATGTATTTTTCCAGATATCCCTGATCTCAGTGTTGATGCGATCGCGTTCCTAATCCTATAGGAGATGGGCGATAAAACGTAGGTGCTGTCGCCCGAGTAGTTACCGGGGCCCATATTTGGGGTGTAAAGAATAGAACCACTGTTACCTGCCACGCATGTCGTAGAGGCGACTAATGTGGTTTGGCTGAAATCGGATGCACGTGTCCTAAACGTGTAGGTCTATGCGTTTAGGGTCTATCAAACCAATGTGCAACGTATACAGTTCTTGACAAAGATCAAACATATCACAAGAGTGATTAAAATTGGTCGTAAAGAACGAACGCAAAGAAGAAGAAGAAGAAGTAGGTCATGTGTTCAATTTGAGCACGTAAAAGAACCATTGGAAGTTCAAAATCGAGAAATCATACGAGGTGCATTGAAAATAATGCCTCCAAGTCCATAACTTTGTTAATATACATAATTTACAAATGAAACATACATTTTCAGAAAGCTTGAGATGTCCACTACACAATATAGTCATTATTTTACGACATAGTCACCTCCACGTTCAACACACACACGCCAACGTCGAACTAGTTGTTGCATCCCGTCGAAGAAAAATCTGATGATTTTCACGAAGTCAAGTACGCACATCTGCTGCCACATCCTCGTCAGAAGCATATCTGTTTCCCTTGAGATGTTCCTTGAGATTTGGGAACAGGAAAAAGTCACAAGGTGCCAAATCAGGGCTATATGGTGGGTGCGCTAAAATGTCGTCAAAATTGAGACGCTCTAATGCTGCCGCTGTTTGTCTACTGGTGTGTGGACGAGTATTGTCATGTTGAAGGACTGCGTGTTTTCCAGGACGAACACGTAGCAGTCTTGCCCGTAGTTTCTTCATCATTTCCACATACCGATCAGAATTGACAGTATTGCCGAGTTCCAAAAATTATGTGTGGATTACGCCCTGGCAGTCTCAAAAAATGGTCATCAAAACTTTTCCCGTGACGCGACAGTTTTGAATTTTTTTAGGGTGGGTGAGTTTTTGTGCCTGTATTCCATAGACTGGCGCTTGTTTTCAGGGTCGTAATGATGCACCATGACTCATCGCCAGTGACAATTCGGCAGATAAAGTCATCGCCTTCTCGTTCATATCGCATCAGGTGTTCCTGACACGCCTGATGTCGGCGATGTTTCATTTCCGGTGTCAGCATGCGAGGGACCCATCTTGCACAAACTTTCCTATACCCTAGCAATACATGAATAATGTGATGTACTCGTTCAGTCGAAATTTCAAGCATTGTAGCGACATCTTTTTGCTTGATGCGGCGATTGACATGAATCAGTTCGTCCACGCGAGCTTGGTGTTGTTCATCAATGCTGTAATTGGTCGTCCGCTGCGAGCCTGATCATGTAAGGTCATCGTTGCTGGATTGTCGCCATTAACAGTCCTTGCCCAACTCCTAACAGTACTCAAATCCACACAGGCGTCACCATATACCGCTCTCATTCTCCGATGCATGTCGATGGGAACACAACCTTCGGCCGTCAAGAATTCAATCACAGTTCTTTGCTTCAACCGAATTTCCATGTATGACGCCATCTTGGATAATGTTGTGAGCATGCGCAACATTCCAGACACTTGACACTTACTGTCCTGAAAACACACTTACATATACTTTATTCTGATATCGGTGTCAATTGCCTCCGAACACTATTAACAAAGTTATGGACTTGAGGGCATTACTTTTCAATGCACCCTCGTACAAACAAACGCAGAAACAATTTCAGAATTAATATTCAAACATTAATAATAACACTAACAAATGCATCAGCTTATCCCCAAACAGAATCTCGTTTAGATACAACAATAGCCCATTACTAGCACTTTGCAAAATTTCTAATTATAATTAAACAAATTGGTTAGGAATGGCTATGGAAAGCACACAATTGATTCCATGAATAAACATTACATTTGGTAATTGCTATATATCTGTGACGAGACCAAATATCAAGGGAGACATGTTGACCACGGTTAGCCAATCATAGTACAGATTAACGTCAGCCAATCATAGTGCAAGTCAGGGTTAGCCAATCATAGAGTGAGTCACTGTTGGCCAATAATAGTATAGGTCAGGTTGCAAACGTTGTTAGATAATGTTCAAGAATAACAAATGTATTCTCAGAGCTACATCCATATCAATACAAACGTCCTCCTCATGGCTACAGCAATATCAATACAAAAGTACTTTTCAGGGCTACAACCAGATCAATACAAAAGTCCTTTTCAGGGATACATCCTGATCAATACAAAAGTCCTTTTCAGTGCTACAGCCATATCAATACAAAATTTGTTTTCAGAGCTACACCCAGATCAATACAAAAGTCGTTTTCAGGGCTACATCCAGATCAATACAAAAGTCGTTTTCATGGCTACATCCAGATCAATACAAAAGTCTTTTTCATGGCTACATCCAGATCAATACAAAAGTCCTTTTCAGGGCTACATCCATATCAATACAAAAGTCGTTTTCAGGGCTACATCCAGATCAATACAAAAGTCGTTTTCAGGGCTACATCCAGATCAATACAAAAGTCGTTTTCATGGCTACATCCAGATCAATACAAAAGTCCTTTTCAGGGTTACATCCATATCAATACAAAAGTCGTTTTCATGGCTACATCCAGATCAATACAAAAGTAGTTTTCAGGGCTACATCCAGATCAATTCAAAAGTCGTTTTCAGGGCTACATCCAGATCAACAGAATATCTGTTCTCATGGCTAGAACCAGAACAATACAAAACCTTTATCATGGCTACACTCACACCAACAAATAGTCCTTCTGAGGACTATACACACATACGTACCAGAACACAATCAGCAATATATACTCAACAAACATACCTTTTTAGAACTAGTCAGAGGCCACACAGGATCACACCAATACATAAGGCCAATACGCTCTGACATAACCAACAAAAAAACCATTCGTCTTACATTGAAAGGGACTTGCCTCAGCCTAATATTGACTTAAGCCACCACCTCTTTCTCTCTCTCTCTTTCTCTCTCTCTCTCTCTTTCTCTCTCTCTGCCCTTTTAACCCGAATTGGAGCATAGGCCTTCAATTTTCTCTCTTTCTCTTTCTCTCTCTATCTCTCTCTCTCTTTCTCTCTCTCTGCCCTTTTAACCCGAATTGGAGCATAGGCCTTCAACGAACTCATGCCAAATCGTCCTATCTCTAACTATTTCCTGCAGCTTCCTCCAACTATTCTTTACATTATTGATCTTTGCCTCCAAATCTCGTCTCAATGTATGTCTAGGTCTCTCTTTCTATTGCTGTCTTGTTGGTTCCAGAAAAGGACCCTTCTTGTTATACGTCCTCTTGTTTTCTGAAAGTGTATTCTGTCCAGCACCAGCGTCTTTTTTTAAACATCTTTGTTCACTGGAATCTGTTTTGTTTTCTCTTAATAAGTTCCTCATTTGTGACACTATCATAACATCAGTCCCTCAAATCAAGCGATTTAAGCAGTTTGGAGTTACCCGTTGTTCAAGTCGAACTGGATGCCTGAGAGGCAGAGTGAGAGGTGTGTTTAATCAGCGAGCCACAGGAACCATCAGTATGCATACTCTTCGATATATGTTGGGGAGACTGAGCACCTATGGGTCTGCCCGAAGTGCAATGACGTCAGTTTATTAACCAATAACTAATAACCAAAGTCCCTCAAAAACAAATGTAATATGTGCCAAGCACAACCACATACACAATATGTGCATATCTTATCTTATCTTAACCACATTTGCCTTGAAGCTCCGTGGTGAGATTTAGGTTTCTATCTTATGCCAGGTGTGTTGTGCCTGACGTTGCCTGTCCATGCTTTCGCAGGGACCCTGAGACGTTATCTATCCATCATGTTCTTGGTCTGCCTCGTGCTAATATGTAATAATATATGTGTATAAAAGTTAATTTCATATCCGTTACAGGACTTTGCGAATCAACCCCAGCTTTTCATCGCTGTTTGTGATTTTTCTAGGCATTATTACGTTCAGTAGTTTGCCATTGTTTTCTGAACGGGTGGTGCCATCGTTCTTTAGTAAAAATCTACTCGAAACAATTTGCAACCAAACTGTCCGCAACGTGATTCGAACTCCGAACGTCGGGGTTAATAGACCGAGTCACTATCCCTAAGCCAGAACGCCACCAATATATGTTTATAATAGGATCAAATATAAATTGACTTATAATAAACTATAATAGAAAACAAGCTCATAGCCAAAATTCCAAGTATCCACCTTCTGTTGCAGAAGAACCACATGACATAGACAGGTTACGTTTCGAGGATGCCTGATAAACGCATACCAAAGCAGATATGCATGGTGAGCTTGATGGGGGAAACAGACCGGTTGGTGGACGGAAACAATGTGGGGGCTCTGTAGCCTAGAGGTTAATTGCCCGTCTGTCGCTCCAAAGGTACCAGGTTCGCTCCTCTTTTTCCAGAGACCCTGATCCCAGTGTAGGTGAGATCGAGTTCTAGTCTATCTGAAAACGGAAGATAAAACGTAGGTGTCGTGCTCAATTTGTGTACGTAAAAGAACCCTTGGCAGTTCAAAAATCGAAAAGAGCAGGCTGGAAAGACCACTACCCGGGCAAAATTTATTAGAAAAAGATAAAACATAAATTTCCGACATAAATATCTTCACCATCTTCAAAATTACATCAATGACCTTCGCCGGTGCTATGGAGTTCGTGCACTGCAGCTGCGATCTTACGGTGGTAGAAAGAGATCGGACCACACATGGTTACACACCAAAATGCAATGAGGCTGGTCATATCATATCAATTAATCAGTCAATCAATCAATCAATCAATCAATCAATCAATGTATCAAAGTCGTTGATAGTGTCTCCAAAATGCTTGTATATACGAGTAGATACAACGTGCTGGGAAGACCGCTGTAGCGCAGTTGTTAGTGAACACTCTTCGCAAGGCTGGTGTTCTGGGTTCAGCTCCCGCAATGCGCGTGAAATTTTTCCCGACTGCGACGGCTCTCAGATCGACCCAGCCTCAACTGGGTACCAGACATGCTCTGGGAAAGTAAAGGCGGCCGGCGTGATGCTGACCACATCACCCATCGTGTGCCGACGGTCAATGAAAATACAGGCCTAACACTGTATTGACCTATATACCACGAGGTATGAAAGGGTTCCTTCTTACTTACTTTACAACGTGCTGGGAATCGACTTGCAAAGTATTACCAAATGCGACAGTGCAACACCTCAAGAGAAACTCGCATAGCTGAAAAAATACTGCTGGGGCGCATAGATAGCGAGCTGACCGAAACGACAGAATACACAACATCCACATGTGACCTGTTCATGCATGCTCCACCTGCGACACGATGAATGCGTTCCTAGATTTGACTATACAGTGACGTGCGCAGACACACACACACACACCAGATAGATGCAACAACACATGTCTGAGACTGTTGGCATCATCACTTGGAATAGACGTCTAATCAGTTATCAGTTATATAAGGCCTATCATCATAGCACTCCAGACACGTACATAGATGCTCCGATCTCCACCTAAAAAAATCATCAGTGTCCAGCGGCCCAATACGCCAGTTCGAGATTGATTAACAATCACTCTATTTGCATATTTTAGTATGTCGTTCTTGTCGGTCTGTACCAATATCGACAGCTATATCTCTCAATCTAGTCAGCGAGTGGGATTCACGACCCTGAAACTCTTCTGTTCGGACTATCTCAATGCGTTAAGACAGCTAATATTAATACTACCTGGTGCCTATCTGAGGTTGAGTTGACCTGAACGCCGTTTGTGATCCGAAAAATGTCACTCAAATCTTGAATTTAACGGATACCTCACTTCTATGTTATATAGTAAGTACACTAAACGTTAAGCCATCTCGGCCTTCCAGAAACATATTAGTGAACATAATATACGATAACAGATGGGTGTGAAGTATGGACATTTAACAAAGTAGTGGATAACAAGTTATTTTGAATATAAGTGTTACAGAAGAGTCCTTCATATATCTTGGACAGAGAAGAGAACAAATAGATCTATCCAGAAAGAACTCAAAATCAAAGAAAATTGGCTAATGCTACAAATAAGAATGAGAAAATTGAGGCATTTTGGACATATAAAAAGACATGAAGTGTTGGGGAAAACCGTTGTGGAAGGAGGCATTCCTGCAAAGAGAAGAAGAGGAATACACAGAAAAGATGGATAACAGAGTAACTGATGACTTGAGCATGACGACGGCATGGGCGGAACATCTGGCCTATGAGAGAGAAAAATTCAAAAGAAAATGTTAGGGTTCCAAAGTTCTGTTTAGGACAACCTATTTGATAAGTGGTTATATTATTAATGTTCCATATCAGACCTCTATTTGCTATATCAAATAAATTCTTTGATAGAAATTTTGGCATTTAAAAAATGCGACATACTGGCGTCTCTTAACAGAATGGGATGCGTGTTTGGAAGCGCGCTATGTTGTACACTGGAAGTGGTGTGCGATAATTTCGTTTGGGATTTCTCTGCTATAGTTAACGTATTCGTATGACGTAAATATGACGAAGCACGTAAAACAAAGTACTGTGGTTTTACAAAATACAATGACAATACACAGCAACGTTTCGACCTAAAAGGTCTTTATCAAGTAAAACGATACAACAAACCTTATGAATAACTCAGAACACTACAAATAGACTTTATCAAAGATATAACAACCATCTTTATGTTCATTAATATGTTTGTTGTTGTGTATTGTCATTGTATTTGTATTTTGTAAAACTACAGTACTTTGTTATTACGTGCTTCGACATTATATATAGTTTTACTACAGTCTCCATCTATATTAATATTATAACGTAAATATGACGTTTTAAGAGACAATTAAAAAACACATTAAGTTAGTATTGCAAAGTGCACACATCAAGTTAGTATTGCAAAGTGCACACATTAAGTTAGTATTGCAAAGTGCACACATTAAGTTAGTATTGCAAAGTGCACACATCAAGTTAGTATTGCAAAGTGCACACATTAAGTTAGTATTGCAAAGTGCACACATTAAGTTAGTATTGCAAAGTGCACACATTAAGTTAGTATTGCAAAGTGCACACATCAAGTTAGTATTGCAAAGTGCACACATTAAGTTAGTATTGCAAAGTGCACACATCTGGGACAGTGACTTTTCGACCAAACAGCCATGTAATCATCATCATCATCAAATAGCTTATCATGAACAGAACTTTGCCCCACGAACAGTTCTTCGAAATTTCTCTCTCTCTCTCATAGGCCAGATGTCCTGCCTCCGTCGCAGGTTTTGCTTAAACCATCAGTTACATCATGAGTCCATCTAATCCTTGGTCTTCCTCTTATCTTCTTTGTCTGGAAGCCTCCTTCCATAATGGTCTTCTCTAACTTTTCGTTTCTCGTATATGTCCAAATACTTCAATTTTCTCATTTTGACTCCGATATTTTCTCTTTGTGAAGTTATTTTCATTATTTCCCCACAGCGTCAATTCTATCCTGAACTCTTTGCTTCCCACTTCAATGCCCGCTTTGTGATTCTTTGAAGAGATAGTGATATTGCATTTACAAAAAAAACAGAGTATTTATTATCCCGTACTTAAATTGTAATTGCTTTCTCCTTTAACCAAAATTACAGACTTTTCAAAGAAACTCAATTATTGATAGATCATTTTTCAAGTAAGTCGAGTACTATTTTTAGAACGCTCATTACTGTAAGCTTCTGCAAGCAGACATTATCGGATAAGAAATTCTTGTAGGAATTAGCGAATATAATGGATCAGATAAAAGTGTAATTTAAGAGAATAAATAGCATACTTCACTGAGATATATCCTTCCCAAGGAAGTGGAATAGTTAGTTCTTATGTTCTGTTGAGGTATTTTGTGATATGACGGCATATAATGGAGATTAGATATATAGAAATAAGGAAGGATAGTTGCAGATAGAGAAAGTGGAGCACGAGAGTTGTCGGGCTTGCAAGGGAGTAAAGAATAGTAACACTGCGATCTACAAGGCGTGTCGTAAGAGGAGACTAAGGTAGGGGCCTAGCGAAGCTACCGCATAACTAGAAAGCGTCGCAGAAATAGGAAATGCCGGCCTACTTGTAGGCGCATAACTTGGGTAACGTACACTCGCTCTTAGGGTGGGATCGCGCAGAGCCATCTATAAACTATTGGGCCTTCGGGCTCAGATACGAATTGTGGGAAATCAGACCCCAACTACACCACGTGACCTCGCATTCCAGTATTGTTGTATATAGACGAATTCATTTTAAAATCAACACAAAATACTAACTCGAAGTCATATTATGCAACAAGTTCAGTTTAACAATAAGGAATATCAATATTATAAATATTTTTCACCAATAAATAACCATAGACTCACAGAATTGAGTAAAATTGCAAAAAAGAGTGCGGTGTTCTATCAAACATCTGTAATTTCCAGATCCCTTTTCTGTTCTAGTTCAGGAAATCCCAGGCAAGTTGTCTGGCCTGTGCTAGAGCCTGGCTGTGCCTCGCGCCATTGTGTTAACGGGGTTTGAATAGGGAGTAAATAATAGTAACACTGTGACTTACAAGGCGTGTCGTAAAAGACGACTAAGGTAGGGGCCTAGGGAAGGCACTACGGCAACCGACCGAGAGACATAATACTCCATCGCACTACGGCGCACAACCGAGGGATTGATAATGCTCCATCGTACTATGGCACCGACCGAAGAACTGATAATGCTTCATCACACTCTGGCGCCCGACCGAAGGACTGATAATGCTCCATCGTACTCTGGCGACCGATCGAAGGACTGATAATGCTCCATCGTACAATAGCATCCGACCAATGTATTGATTATGCTCCATCACACTATGGCGCTCGATCTAGAGACCGGTAATGCTCCCTCGCACCATATCTCTAAACCTGAGAGGCTTATTATGCTCCATCACACTGCGCGCCCGACCGAGAGAACGATAAATATGTTAACCAAGACTCTATGTAGCATTGAAATTGTGGACGTGAACACATTTCCTTCAAGAACACGGTAAACGTGTCTAACCTCATCACTTAACACTAACAGAAAATATGAACTTCAAAACAAATACCTTGGAGAAGAAATAGAAAACAAATTTAATAACATGGCAAAAGAAAATAGTAAAACATTCTTGGTGCGTCTTTATGACTCACGGTTCGCAACCAGCGAATTCTCATGATTTTACCAGCAGCAATTAAATACGTTCGATAACACTTAGAGTGTCTGGTTTGGGTTCAAAGCCCGTGTGACCTCCAGAGGTGAATAACCTACTTACTGTATCTTAAATAGGAAGAATAATGACTAGGCTGTAGAGATTGTCTGATGTTTTTGTTGTGATGTATGTGTTGGGATGTAATGTTGGGATGTAATGTTGGGATGTAATGTTGGGATGTAATGTTGGGATGTAATGTTGGGATGTAATGTTGGGATGTAATGTTGGGATGTAATGTTGGGATGTAATGTTGGGATGTAATGTTGGGATGTAATGTTGGGATGTAATGTTGGGATGTAATGTTGAGATGTAATGTTGGGATGTAATGTTGGGATGTACGTGTTGTGATGTACGTGTTGGGATGTACGTGTTGTTATGTACGTGTTGTGTATGAATAAACATAATAGATCGTCATGGCTAGAGGTTATTGGTAAACACGTAAAAACAAGTACTACAGTTTTACAAAATACATAAACAGTGACGATAAACAGCAACGTTTCGACCAAAAGGCCTTTATCAAGCAAACAATACAACAAGAATGACGAATTTCGAGGAACACTACAAATGGACGATTACATGTGGAAACATAAACCTATCTGATGGGTTCTAGATTAACTGATGAATAGACATAATGCAATCTTTATATTGAATGATGTATTGATGGATTGATGTTGTGCTTGATTGATGTATTGACTTTGATGTATTCATTGAATGATTGATTGCTGTATTGACTGGTGGAATGATTGATGGATTCTTGTTCTTCTTTGCGTTCGTTCTTTACAACCAATTTTAATCACTCTTTGTGAAATGTTTGATCTTTGCCACGAACATGTATACGTTGCACATTAGTTTAGTAGGCCCCTAAACGCATAGACTTCTACACGTTTAGGACACGTGCATCCGATTTCAGCCAAACCTCCTTAGTCGCCTCTTACGACATGCGTGGCAGGTAACAGTGGTTCTATTCTTTACACCCCAAATTTGGGCCCCGGTAACCACTCGGGCGGATTGATGGATTGATTGAAGGATTTGGCATCTCTCCGCCGAAATAGCATGTCATCTGCCGAAAGTATTGCACGAACCTAGTAACCCCGACTACAATCCTAGGGATCTATGGAAAAAATGCACTCGTGATAACAACGGCGCGGTCCGGATTGGAACTCACGAGCTTCGGAACGAGAGGCAACAGCTTTCGCCACAAAGTCCTCCCAGATAAATACCCGAACATTGATAATGGTTTCATTGAATGTTGTGTAGCTGGTCTCTATACCATAGTGGTTTAGATGTTTACCTCTTACTGTGAAGGTTGTTAGTTCAAATACGGATCGAGTCACATGTGTACTATTTTCATGAGACCTCTAGGAATGGTGCTGGAGCTACGGATTCCGTGCTTTTTACTACATTCAGGGTAGATGATATTTCAATTCTTCCGACAGGGGCGGAGCCTTTTGGGGAAACCCGTGCAGTTAACCCTCGCCATTAGACCCTTTGCTGTGTAGCTGTTTTTTCTCTACACGATTAATTAACTCACCACTACCAGCTTCTTCTTCTTTATCTGTGTGAATTTGTCCTCTATGAAATGAGGCGCAGGCATGGCGACTGGTATGATGATTATGACTGACTTTTGCCTGAGTTCATGCTTTTCTTTTTATCAGTGTCATTCGTCATACAAGCATGATTTGTCTCTGACAATAAGTACTAACAGTTTCAATGCCCATATATAAGTACTTCCACTACCTACAACACATCGAAGACCATTATTAGAAAGAGGAGAAGGAACAGGTTATCAGTTATCAGATGACTATCATCATATCACTCCGGACACGTTCATAGGTGCTCCGATCTCAGCTTCAATAAATACAGAAGCATAAAGCGGACCAAAACACACTCGTTCGATGTTGATTAACCCTTTGGCTGCTAAGGACGTATATTGACGTATAAGGACGTACGTTTTCCCCATTCACTTCTAAAGACGCATTAACACGTCTGTTATTATCTCTCCTCAGTGGGCTAAAGACATGTTAACACGTTATACATTGCTACTGTCACTGCTATAGGCGTACATACACATTTGTGACCTAGAAACAAAGAGTAGCTATTTTTAGCTCAGTTTTCAGAAAGTATGTAGCAGCCAACCTCTTTGCATATCTGATATGTCGTTATTTTCAGGCTGCATCAATATCGACATCCATCTCTCTCAATAAAACAATGAAACATGGTACAACTGTCCGTTAACCAGGACACGACAGCAACAGATGTAGAATATACATACCGTAAAAAAACTATAAGCTCTAGTTGTATAGACAAAAACTAAACTATTTCAATCTTAAGTTTATAGTTCATTTACATTTTACTTCTCAACAAGCACTTGCATTATTTTTATCTGCACCAGTAAATATGTCGCATTCGATGACTCCGTAAGATTATGAGCAGCAGGTTGTACTACAAGATAACCAACTCTGAAGTTCTGCAACGTGCAAACTTACCGTCCATCATGGCTATGCTCAGCAGTAGAAAACTAAGAAAATGATCTCAATAGCGAAGTTGTTGCAACAAGATAACCAACTCTGAAGTTCTGCAACGTGTAAACTTGCCGTCCATCATGGCTATGCTTAGCAGTAGAAAACTAAGAAAGAGGACGCTCTAAACATACCAGGAGACGAAGTCTTCTTGAGAACTGAAGAGTCCTGAACTGTCCGGGAGACCATAAAGAGAACAGCCAGAGACTGAGAAGAGTGACGAACAACTGTTGAGGCCCTATGCTCCACGAGGAACGGAGAGGAATATGTAGAGAAGAAGAAGAAAGTCCGCTAGAATAACAAAGTCATCATCATCAAATAGCTTGTCCCGAGCAGAACTTTGCCACCCCAACAGTCCTCCGGAATGTATCTCTCTCAAAGGCCAGATTTTCTGCCTCTGCCGCCGTCATGTTCAAACCATCAGATATATCCTGAATGATTATGAGACTGATGCGCTACCTACTGCGCTACCGAGGCCTACATGTCCTGTGGATGAGTGGTTAAGCCCTTTGCCTTGCGAGTCGAAGGTCGTGGGTTCGAATCCGGACCGTGCCGTTCTGTTCACAAATGTAGTTTTTTCCAGAGACCCTAGGATTGTTACTGGAGCTAAGGTGTTTGTGTTTTGTGCAATACTCTCGGCAGGTGGCGTGCCATTTATGCTGAGAGGGACCGAGCCATAGCGGGTAAAACCCGGTGCAATGAAGTCAATACTTCGGCTTTCAAACTCTTTAAACATCCTGAATCCATCTTCTCCGTAGTCTTCCTCTTCTTCTCTTTGTCGGTGTGCCTCCTACAATGATGGTCATCTCCAGCCCTACATGTCTTTTTATAACAAAATACAATAGCAACAAGGAACGTACGCCTTCATATGTTCAATAATCAGTCATAGGCGTAATCTTACACATGAATTTAAAGCGGGTGAACCGGGGTAAAACAAAATATTCAATGAGATATATTGGCATGGACGTCCACGAAGGTTTTTTCCAGGAAGATGCAAAATTTCAACACAAATGTTTGTAGGTAGTTTACTTGGGCAAAAATGGAGGAGATCAGATTCCCACAAAACTGTTGTATCCATATTTTCTGTTTTTAAACATCTAACAGTTACCTGTCTGTGCACATTTGTGTCCTGGTGGATAATATGGATACACTTTGGCAGAGATTTGGATGTTCTTGTCCTACATTCCTACATAGTGGAATGTCAGGGTCGAAACGTATTCATGTTCTCCGCGCAAACCACACAGATCACAAATAATGGTTAGAAGTATGGACAGAGCCGATATCCTCAATGCGGTACGCTCTCAATTATGGGACATGGGCAAGTCTCAGACACTGGAACGAGTTCAAGAATAAGGTGTTAAGTTTGGACATACCAGATAGTGTCGTCTTCGTGGTAGAGAGAGAAGATATAGTAATCAACTTCTCTTGGGTACGGTGAACAAATGGACTTTGGGATGGCTGCTGCAGTGGAGGACAGAGCACGAATGGGAATGCCTAATGTGCCTTGATGTCGATCGCATAACATAACATAATAGTGGTTAAATTGTTTAATAAATACAAGCGTAATGAAACAAATAAACACAAGCTTCCCTGTAAAGAGCAGTCGAAAAATGTGTCGAAGTTAACGCAATTCTACAGTAACAGATCTTCTCCGTCAAAAATATGAGTTTTTAACCTGGTTTGCCTTGCATCAGTAACCATACTAAGTTTATGCTATGATCCCATTTAGAGATGATTGCTTGATTTTGTTACTTCTAGTTATAAAAAAAGTGAATTGCATATCGTTTACAGGACTTTGCGAATCAGTCCCAGCTGTTCAACGCTGTTTGTGATTTTTCTAGGCATTATTACGTTCAGTAGTTTGCCATTCCTTTCTGAACAGGTGGTGCTATCATCGTCCTTTTGTAAAAATCTACGCGAAACAATTTGTCACCAAATTGTCCGCAGCTGATTCGAACTCAGAACGTCGAGGTTAATACGTACAAGGAAAATATGAATTTGTACGAAATCTATCTGATGGATACAAGTAATTTTGTGCATGCAGTCTTATATACCTCACCACGTTACAAATCCATGTTTAACTAATTGGTAGGTAGCTTAGTTGATGCAAAAACGTTTTTTGTTATATAATTTTGCATAAGCACAACAAAATGATAATCAAAGTTTAGAATTTACAGTAATACACAAAGTGGTGGTGAATGTTTGCAAAGGCGTAACCCTATTACATATTATAAAAAGCAATGTGACATGGTTAGCTTTTTCTTCATGAGTGTTTTTATGTTGATATTATCTTTGGCGATCAAATTGACGTACCTTTGGTAGTTGTTGCCAGTCCCTGGTATTGGGAGGCAATTGGTGAAGGTGAAAGCAAATGGGATGTTAGCTATTAGATTCGGAGTCTGAAGAGTCGAAGAGATTGACTACTGCTGCGGCTGGAGAAAATACAAACCATCTCGTTGCCAATATGCCTCTTCTTCTCGGAGCACATGCTCTTCACATTTGTTCCAGTATTCTATATCTATTTTTGCGAGGATATCACGTGTTAGGACTTTTACATTACGAAGTTTGAAAGTCTTGTTTACTGCTGCAACTTGACCTTTGACTGCAGCCACACAGGTTCAATGGGATTGAGATGTGAATGGTAAGGTGGTAATCGAAGAGAAGTGTGGCCGTGCTCAGCAATGACTTTATCGATTATAAAAATCTTTGATTTCTTAGTCTGTTTCACCAGTTGCAACAACTCAGTTTTGAAATTGTTGCAACAAAACGATATATTTTCTTTTGCAAGCCACGCCATGATGTCTTGTTTTGTGCTTGATGAGGTGTGAATTTTGTCTGCATGCGCCACTACATTATGATAGGAGGCATTGTCCATTACAATACACGACGGCCTATCCAGAGCAGGCAGAAGTGTGTTCGCCAACCAATCCCTGAAAATAAATCCGTTCATTTCGGTGTGGTAGTCCCTACCATCTGTAGACAGTGCTTGAAAAAGAAGTTCTGCGCCACTGACAAGACCATTTGCTTTGCTGCCTACATGACCTATCACAATGCGTTGCTCCTTGCTGCTTGGAATTTCCCTTTTCTTAGTTCCTTCTAGTGATTGCCATTCTTTATCAAACGTATGGTGAGCATTTACCCACGATTCGTCCAGATATACAATATCGTAACCTTCCGTCCTACGCTTCCGTATCTCCCGCAGATATTTGTATCGTGCAGCTATCAGATGCGTTTTCTCACAAACTATATTCCGACCTGTACTAGATTTCCGATAAGTGAAACCGCTGCACCTAACAACTCTCCATAAGGCGGTTTTAGATATATTAATATCACATTGAATTCGCAGACGTGATTTCAATTTACGTAGTGTAACCACATCATTGGCCGTAAACATTTTATGAATCTCTCTCACAATAACATCTTTATCGAAATCATCAGTTTTCCGTTTCCAGCCTTTTCTGTGTTCCTTACGTTCATCACTACAGTCCTGTTCTATCCAACGACAAACGGACATTCTACTTATACCAAGAGCATGAGGGGTGTTCTCCTCTTCGGGTCTTGTAAGTTGTGATATAAACCACCACGTCTGGCTTCTCTACAGAAGTAGCTATACAGTTGTGCAGTCACCTTCTGCATGGTAGTGAATTTACACTTCAAACTCATTTCTAATACTGATAATAAAATAGTACCTTCCGCTTCAAGTAATGCAAATAAATGGTTTGTGACACGCCAATGACAATCTTTCACATACAGTGTGAAATGATTAATTTCACGGGATTCCGATTTTAACTACTGCTGAATTGCACGTGGAGCGCACATTGACATCTTGACGTCAATACTTCACTTTCGTACCGTTAACATTCTAAAATCATACCAAATCAACATCGCTGTTAAATTAATAATATCATATAATTCAAATCTTACATAACTAAAGTTTTGGGTGGGCAAAAATACTTTTGGAACGTCGTCACTGTTACCTATCTAAAAATATAAAAATCAAGAATTTCTGTCAAAGTGGATGATTTTATATCGGTCGGTAAAGATGATCACGAATTTTGGAACGAACTATAGTTGGTCTAACACTCGAGTCACAGTGTGATATGGTATATGACTGCATCATATCCCTTCGTCCACATTTTAGATTTCCATTGATGACAACATACATACAGGAATGTTCATGTTTAACATTGTGTAGCATGTCACCCGTGTGGTGCCGGGGCCCTGCAGGAAGCAAAGAATAGTACCACTGCGACTTACAAAGCATGTCGTAAGAGGATACTGATGTAGGACCTAGGGATGTTACCCTAGTAAATAAAAGCATCGCAGAAATCGGATGTGCTGGCCTTCTTGTAGGCGCATAACTGGCGCAATGCACAATCGCTCTTAGGCTCAGATCACATACAAATCATACAGAGTGGTTAACAGGTGGTTGATGTGGGGGTGTTCAACGATAAATAGAAGTTTAGCATGCGGGTGTTCACGGTAACAAGAAGGCGGACACGCTTGCACCGAAAGTATCGATTACTGGGGAGGTTAAGCTAGATGCGGTGGATTTTCTTTGATCTCTTTTTGACCTGCTATTGGATGACGACACTCTAAAATCGACGTTGAATCAATCCAGCGATTTAAGGAGTTTGAGATCATACGTTGTGCAAGTAGAGACAATCCAGCGATTTAAGGAGTTTGAGATCATACGTTGTGCAAGTAGAGATGGATGCTTGAGGGGGAGAGAGAGAAGTGTGTTTAACCAGCAAGCCACAGGAACCATCAGTATGCATACATTTCGACATACGTTGGGGGAGGCTGCGCACCTATGTGTCTGCCAGTAGTGTTGTGATGTCAGTTCAGAAACCAATAACTATTGTATAACCACAGATTTGATGAGATTTCACAACGTGACATATCATCATATCACAACGTGACATACCATCATATCACAACGTGACATACCATCATATCACAACGCGACATACCATCATATCACAAAGCGACATACCATCATATCACAACGTGACATACCATCATATCACAACGTGACATACCATCATATCACAACGTGACATGCCATCATTTCACAACGTGACATACCACCATATCACAACGTCACATACCATCATATTAAAACGTGACATACCATCATATCACAACCTGACATACCATCATATCACAACGTGACATACCATCATATCACAACGTCACATACCATCATATTAAAACGTGACATATCATCATATCACAACCTGACATACCATCATATCACAACGTGACATACCATCATATTACAACGTGACATATATCAACATTTCACTTCGTGACACAATATTTTAGAACACTCTACACGACCAGTTCCTTCCAAAAGAACAGACTAATATTTCAGGACATCATTAACAGACGTCTCACAACATGAAATAATTTCACAACACGAAACACCATCATTTCACAACATGACATACCAACTTCTAAGAATATAATGTACCGTCAATTTAACATACCAAAATCTCACAACATGACATACACACTTTACAACCAGAAACAATAATTTCTACAGTCGTAATATAAAAAATATAGAGTATTAAATATATATTAAATATATATATTAGTATATAGTATTAAAACTAAATTACGAATTTTCAATTCAAATGTTGTATCAATCCTAACATATGCCAGCGAGAGTTGGAAAATGATTAAAGATATAGAAAGCAAGTTGAAACATTTGAAAATGGATGCATGCGAAAAGTAAGGAATATAAAATGGAATGAATTCAGGAGAACTGATGAAATCAGAGAAATGGCTGGTCAACCACTAGTGACAACTGTTATAAGAGAGAGAAGATTGAGATATGTTGGACACACCTTGAGGAGAAATGATCAACAAACATCAAAGCAGGCATTGAAGTGGGATCCAAAGGGTTCAAGAAAGAGAGGTCGACCTAAGGAGACTCTGAAACGAACTTTGCTGAGAGAGGCAAGAGGTATCGGTGTCAGTTCCATGGATGGGATTGAGCAAGTTGCCCAGGATAGAGCGGTATGGAAAAGTTACTTACTGGCCCTATGTAACGCATAACGGTACGAGAGGAATTATTATTATTATTATTATTAATATAAAAAAACATGTCACAACATCAAACACCAACGTTTCACAACATGACCCAACTTAACAAAACATAAATTTCACAACATGACTCTTTAACAAACATAAATTTACAACATGTTGCAACACATTCTATTAGAAATTTAAACGTTTTTAATAAAAGCAGCATAACCATCCCAAAGGTAAAAGAAAAATCTAGGTAGAAGTTTTTCAAATCAAACACAAGGAAAAAAGCAACCAAATATTTCGTCAATTCTTACACTTTCAAGAACTGTAGTATACACACACCATTACACGCATACACACATACACAATCGTACATACACTCTCACAAACCCACTCACATGCACACTCACACCATTACATACATACTATCAGCCATAGACATGCTCGCACATACGCTATAACATTCATACACTACCACACACACGCACACACAGTCCCATATACACACACTATCACAAGCACACACTTTCAAACACACACACACATGCACTATCCACATAAACTCATATATATTTCACATATTCACACACACACACACACAAACAGCTACAGACACGCTAGCACACACTATCATCCACGCATTATCACACACACAGACTCGCATATCAACACTATCACATACACACACACATCATCCTATAACCACACACACACACACACGCGCACTATCACACACTCAATCTATACACATGCACACACTCACACACACTAGCACACACACACACACGCACATTTCATCAACAAATATTCCTAGCCACCTATTCTATACACCTACTCACCAACTCAGAATCATCCACGCACTACTTATGCAATCCTAACCAACAAAATCCATCCATAAAACAGAAGAAAAAAACACACACAAAAAAAACAGGTAAAACACAAACCCAGTTGTTCATTTAAGCGTTGTCTAACGCGCCTGACGATTCTCTGCTTCACTTAACCAGAAGAAAGATAGACAGAAAGATAGACAGACAGAAAGGGAGCAAGAAAAGTGGAACAAAATCTTTACAATCGATGTCTATTTTCTTATTAACTATTTTAGAACTTTCACAATTTTTCGTAAAATATGAAAAATAAGTTGTTCAATGATGGAAGATTGCTGATGCGATGGGATATATAAGCATAGATTGGTGGTTTATTTAGCTGGCATTTAGGTAAATCTGAAGATATAGTTTATTAACAACTATGCAAAAAGTGTTACTAACAACACCAGAAAAGACAGAGAAAATGGTGGACAATGAGCAAAGTGCAGTCACAAAAAACAACTATATGTGAAATGCGCTGCCTGCGAAAAGTTACCAACAAAATCAGAAAAGACAGAGTCATCAACATCAGCATAAGAAAGAAAGTTGGCACATGACGTTGCTTGAATTACATTGAGAAATAAAGAATGAAGTGGTTTAGCCACTTAATAAGAATGCATCCAAAATCCACGGTATACATAGTCCTCTACAACAGAACATCAGGAAATAAGGCGAGAGGAGGACCACGAAAAAGATGATTAGATGGCGTAGCAGAATCTTGTTAAAGATCAAAAATAACAATCACCCAAGAAACCAGAACAGCGCAAGACAAAAACAGAAAACCACGACACTGGGCAACAACCCGGTAGCAGTGGAACAACACTGGACAACAACCCGGTAGCAGTGGAACGACAAAAGAGGAAAAAGAGTACGAAAAGGGTTAACAATTATTTTCTTATATCGATTAATTAGCAACTAGTGGAATAAGTCCGAACCCAAAGCTTTTCTATCCTTGATAAACGTAAAGAGGCCATAGATAATTGAGAGAAGAACATGCAGGGTAACGCAAGAATAGAACCTGCATAGAGCAAATAGCCACATTGCGCATTATACAGGGTGTTCAAGATTAAAGAAGCTCCATTGACAAATCGAAAGTTACCAGTTGCACGGGGAGTGGTGTTTATTTACTATTTAAACCGGTTCTGACTTGCTCGTCCTACGTCACATTTGTTCATCGCCCCTTCCCGTACTACAATTACATATCGTCATACAACCGTGACCTATTCTACGTCATAACTGAACCTTCTCATTTTCATAAATATATGCCAGATTGGCTCCATTCACAGGCCGCTTTTATCTTGAACACCTTCTAGTAGAATAAAGCTTAGAGTGGAACTCACCGCTATAGATAGGTTTTGTGGACTATGAAAAGGCGTTTGATAGTATAGATATGTTATGTTATGTTATGTTATGAGATCGACGTAATGGCACATTGGGCATTCCCATTCGTGCTCTGTCCTCCGTTGCAGCAGCCATCCCAAAGTCCATTTGCTCACAGTACCCATGAGAAGTTGATTACTATATCTTCTCTCTCTACCACGAAGACGACACTGTCTGGCATGTCCAAACTTAACACCTAATTCTCGAACTCGTTCCAGTGTCTGAGACCCGCCCATGTCACACAATTGAGAGCGTACCGCATTGATGATATCGGCTCTGTCCATGCTTCTGCCCACTTGAATCGGGGCACTGTTTGCAAGAGAGTCAGCATGCTCGTTACCCCGCACTCCAGCATTTCCAGGCGTGTACAGCCAAGTCATTTTCTTGAGATGTGTAGATAGAGAATCGTTGTGGAAACTATTAAACAACTTTGCAGTTCTTCCCAGGATTGGAAACTTAATAAAAGAAATATATGAAGAAATGAAATATCAGTGACATAACCCTTTGAGATAAGAATGGGGGTGCGTCAGGGATGCCTCTAAACACATTCCTTTTCTTGCTGGCCATAGATTGAATCATGACATCAACAACAACAGATAACAGATTTGAAATACAATAGAAACGTATGATACAAGTGGTTGGAGAGTTAGCACAACGGTTTAAGAATGAGTTTCGTGTCCCCACCGAAGACGGAACGTATTATAAATAACAGAGGCGGATACTTACGGAGCAATGGCAATTGGGTATCAAACGACCCTGTATACAGATTTATACAACATTAAAATCATGAAAGAAGACGAGAGGAATACTGGGAATAGAATGGTTAGATGGTCTAGCAGAATCTTGTCAAAAAACAAAAATAGTTTAGTTTAGTCGTCGGATCATCCTCACTGCACGTCGAACCAACTTAAGCATGTCAGCTCGTTCATTACCCCTGACTCCTACGTGACCATAGACAAAAAACGAAGGTGATTTCTCTGATCGCTGTCTGTACCAGTGCCTTCACCCAGTTTCGCCTGAAAGCAAAAGTAACTATCACTCAAGCCATTAGAACAGCGCAATAAAAAAAATAACCCAGTAAAAACCAAGACACCGGGGAACAGCCCGGAAACAGTGTGACGAAAACAGAAGATACGCTGTTCTTCTCTACTTATGTTTTTATCGAACAAGTTAATACTCTTTGTGATCTGTGTTGTTTGCCACGAGAACGGGGATACGTTTCGGCCTTGCTCAAAAACATTTGCGGCATATACTGCAGCGATGAATGATTACTACCAATTCTCATCGTTGCACTCTGGAGATATCCACAGATGCTCAGATTTACAATCCTCATCGTTGCACTCTGGAGATATCCACAGATGCTCAGATTTACAATCCTCATCGTTGCACTCTGGAGATATCCACAGATGCTCAGATTTACAATCCTCATCGTTGCACTCTGGAGATATCCACAGATGCTCAGATTTACAATCCTCATCGTTGCACTCTGGAGATATCCACAGATGCTCAGATTTACAATCCTCATCGTTGCACTCTGGAGATATCCACAGATGCTCAGATTTCCTTCTGAATATTTCCATAAACGTAAGGTGACTCCAGTTCTGTGTTAATTTATCAAAACGTCTTGTCCCACTAGCAAATTGCTCTTGACTGGTAGTTTCGCCCGGTTTAATTCTATTATCTCCTTCACTCTGTAAAGGTATGTCCATTCATAAGTAACCTATTTTTTTCGATCTAGAAGCACTTGAGCTTTCAGCTTTCTCTAGCCCTTCATGTCTTTTTATATGTCAAAAATGCTCGTCTGCCCAGCGTGTTCGTAGCGCGTTGGACTACGGGTCACTATCCTCTGTGTGCGGGTTCAATTCCGCGGAATGGCAGGAAAAGCCACAGATTCCCCAGATTTACGGTGTTCGTGGCACCGAACCGAAGGGTTACGATGTCCATGGCACCGAGCCGAAGAGCTGAAAAGCTCAAGTGCTTCTGGATCGGAAAAAATAAAAAAAATATATATATATATGTCAAAAATATCTCAATTTTCTCTTTCTTATTTCTAGCATCAGCCAGTTTTCTCTGATTTGGAGTTCTTTCTGGATAGATCTATTTGTTCTCTTCTCTGTCCAAGATATACGGATGACTCTTCTGTAACATCTTAAATTCAAAAGCACATATATGTTTTTCCACTGTTTTATTAAATGTCCATGCTTCACACCCATACGTTGTCACTGGAATATGCATACTCTTAGTATTGTGATCTTTGTTTTCCTAGCTATCTATTGGTTTGGCAGCTGAACGACGTCATTACTCTCTGCAGTATGTGCTCAGTCTCCCCAAAAGATTGGCGAAGGGTATGGATACTGATGATCCCCTTGGTTCGCTGGTTAAACACACTTCTCTCTCTGCCCCTTATAAATTTGAAAAAAAACAGTGTTTAATCTAAAAACAAATGAATTGAAGCCACTGCGCGCCTAGGTGCGATACTAAAAGCTAAAATCCACATAGCTAGTCCCAAACTAGCTATAAACACAACATACCCACATTTTTGCGCATCATTTTTAGCAATTCTGCGCTAATGCAATAAAGTGTACCCGCAAATTAAATATAAGAACGTATGAAACACGTTCTCGAAATAAAGTGTAAAACATGGTAAACGAAAAAAAAAAAAACTGAACAAGACGCGTGAAGAAAAAAAAAAATCTGAAATATTTTTTCGATCGTTTATTTTTGGGTGTGTGGGATGGAGGTTTGAGAAACGATGTAATGTAATCAACATTTCTGTCTGATCCAAACAAAAATTGAGGAAATAAATGAAACGGGAGGACAAAAAAAAGTATCGACTTCAGCTTTACAGATTACTATGCCAGTGGATATTGGAAAAATCCGATTTGACATTGATAGATATAGGTTCTTGGCTTAATGAAAATACTAGTATTGACGTCTTGAAATGAGAGTTCTACTTTTCTTCTGTTCAATAGCTTATATAATGTTCCTCTATTCAATAGCCGATCTATTTTTAGTATTTTCTATTGAACAGATTTTAAAGTGGTGCCAGAAAGTCACATGTGATCACTCACAATCGATTGAGTAGAATAAAAAAGAACATTTCAGAGTTATTGGTTATTAGTTGCTAAAGTTATGTGATTGCCTTATGAGCAGACCCATATGTGTCCAGTCTCTCCCGGCAGATATCGTGGAGTATGCATACTGATGATTCCTGTGGCTCGCTGATTAAACACACCTCTCACTTTGCCCCTTAGGTATCCAGTTCTACTTGTACAGCGGGTAACTCCAAACTGCTTAAATCGTTGGATCGATTCAATATCGATTGTAATGTCCTCATCCAACAGATAGTCACGAAAAGACCAAAGAAAATCCCCCTTATACATCTTTAACTCCCCAACAATCAATGCTGTTGATGAAAGCCTTTCCCCTCTCTCATTACCCCAAACACCCGCATGCCCAGGACAGCAGATTCAAGTAACCCTCTGGAGGTTAGAAACCTTTATAAAGGATATACACCAATACCGAAACCTGCCCTTTTGGATCTTGTGAAGCGTCAACTGAGAGCTAGATACAACAACGGCCCCAGTAAATGGAGTCCCAGAGAGTTTCTTCTTCTTCTTTGCGTTCGTTTTTACGACCAATTTTAATCACTCTTTGTGATATGTTTGATCTTTGCCAAGAACGTGTATACGTTTCACATTGGTTTGTAGCCCCTAAACGCATAGACTTCTACACGTTTAGAACATGTACATCCGATTTCAGCCAAACCTCCTTAGTCGCCTCTTACGACATGCGTGGCAGGTAACAGTGGTTCTATTCTTTACACCCCAAATTTGGGCCCGGTAACCACTCGGGCAACCCAGAGAGTTTATATAATGTCCCCTATTCAATAGCGAATCTATTTTTTAGTCTTTTCTATTGAGTTCATACCGGGAACAACTATGGAAGCTTAATGCCAGACTAAACTAAGAGCATGACCAGAGATATCTGAAGAAGTAGAGCTCAAATTTGAAATGTGTGTTACTGTATGACTGAAAAACGTGGCGAGTCACCAAGTTAAATAAAAACAAGATTCAGAACTTTGTCAACAGATGTCTTCGGTGGATTCTCAGACTGAGATGGTAGGATAGAGTTGCAAACACAGACCTGTAGGAACAGGAAATGAACCCATAATGATCCAGGCTAAAAGAAGAAAATGGCGATGGTGGGGTTATCCTAAGGAAGACACATACGAGTGTCACTAGACAAGCACTTTAGTAGATCCTGCACGGAAAATTGAAAAGGAAATGTCCTAAACAGACCTGAAGACAAAGTTTTTTTGTGGAACTGAAGAGTCCTCGACTATCCTACGAGACCATCAAGAAAACAGACAGAGACTGGTAAAAGGTGGCGAACAACTGTTGAGACCCTATGCTCCACAAGGAGCGGAGAGGAATGTCACACAACGAACCGTAATAGAAGCGTTTCAATGTACATCAATCCCACTATAAATCACTCTAGTGACTTTTCACAATGATTGCCTGTCTTTCTCTTTATTCTCGTTGTACTAAACTTGACACCGGGACATCTGCACGACTTTCCTCTCCTGTGTGAGCTGACAAGCAACATGTGACCACACCCAGTCCACCTACAGCTGAGCTTTGTGGAAAACTGACAGACCTGAAGCCGACTGCATAGTTAATGGTCCACAGAAAACTAAACTTTTGGGGAAACCGAATAGACCTGAAGCCGACTGCCCAGCTTGTGGTCCACAGTAAACTAAGCGTTGGGGGAAACCGAATAGACCTGAAGCCGACTGCCCAGCTTGTGGTCCACAGTAAACTAAGCTTTAGGGGAAACCGAATAGACCTGAAGCCGACTGCCCAGCTTGTGGTCCACAGTAAACTAAGCTTTGTGGAAACTTAACAGACCTGAAGCCGACTGCCCAGTTTGTGGTCCACGGCAAACTAATCGACCAGAGATCGGTAAAGAAGAGTAAGATGTACTCAACTTTCTAAGCGTTTAGGGCAAAAGCCGGCCCACGCAAAAAGTGGACACAATAGATAACAGAGGCAACGAAAGACACTGTTTATGAGGAGCGCACAAAAACCCGCTTTATAAAGCTTCTGTTATCATGACGCTGTGAGACAAATCATGGTTAGAGAAAAGAGAAAAGTCTAGCTACACCACATATGACCAGGCATTCTTGCAGTGAAATGAACTGTTTTAAGAAAAAGCCTACAATGTTACAAGACGGGATGGATTGAGAAATGGAACATTAGAAATGTTGTTGGATTCACACCGTCAATGTTACAAGATCAGGAATGGATTGAGAAATGGAGCATTAGAAATTTCGTTGGATTCACATCCTGCATCCAACAAGAAATAGAATAGTTCGGTCACCTAATGAGAATAAAACCAAATCTACTACCATCTCGCACCTATAGCAACCGACCACCCTGACTCTGAGCCCATGGAAGACCAATAATCCAATGAATAAATAATATCACACGTATCATGTGACATCAAAGACTACCAACTACATATGCAACACATCTGGTACAGGATAGAAAACTGAAACTCCCCACGGCGCTTCACGATACCCGTGGATAAATCAAAACAAGAAAGTCTAGTTATCCTTGCATATTCACCACCATTAGTTTAATCATTTATACATCCCCTCTCTCTTAGGGAAATCAGCTCGGTCCATTGCTCATTTGGATTGAAATGGTTCACGTAATACAGGACGCTCATGGTACATCCTGAAACGAACTTTACAACTCAGCTGCCTCAGCCCAGCTGTCTCAGCCCAGCTATCTCAGCATAGTTTCTATTCCTATTGTCAGTAATGAAAATTTCTGTTTGATTAGTCGCACGTTGATGAAATATATTGTCTATTGTTATCATGATGTAATGATCAACTTCAAACGTTATCTACCGGTAAATTCGATAACACCAACATCAACATCATGTACCGTGTCGACTGATGAATGTGATCAAATTAGCATTACGCGCGTATGTTGACGCGGTCTTCAAGGGGAACAAAGAATAGTACCACTGCGACCTACAAAGCAAGTTATAAGAAGCGACTGGGGTATGGGGGCTAAGGAAACTAACCTAGTAAATAAAAAGTGTTGCAGAAATTTGATGTGATGGCCTAATTGTAGGCGCATAACTGGCACAACGTACGATCGCTCTTATGCTCACATCACATACAAATCACTAAGAGAGGTTTAACAAGTGGTATTTTTCTTCTTCATCTATCTATCTATTGTCTGTTGTCTATTCCCAGGTGGAAGATGTGGTTGGCTGTCCACTCTTGCCGTTAAGCGTAGGGATGGGAGCTTTAATTTGCTTTCTAGGGCCAGATGAGTCGCCCGTATTGTGTTATATACGTGTTTATGTAGTGTGGTCTTGATATTGTCTATCCATCTTTTCTTGGTCTTTCCTTAGCTCTAGTACCCGATCTCTTTTATTGTATGCTGTTATTGGTGGTTGGTTGTATTTCATTCTCATTAAATGTTCAAACCACTGCATTTGTTGTCTTTCGATGTATTCGGTGCATGAAATTATGCCCACTCTGCTTCTGATGTCCTCATTTCGTAGTCTGTCTTTCCTGGTGACTCCCACTGCCTTCCTCAAGCATGTCAGTTCACACTTGGTGAGCTTTCTGTGGTCTTCTTCATCAAACGCTCCATATCTACAACTTGTTAACCACTTTTATAGAAGACAGACACTGCAATGGATCATGGTGTTAATTGCGCAAGTATGTATTCCTCCTATATTGGTTGATGGTTGGATTTGGTTAAATATTTGGCAGTGGCGGATTGTGATCATTTTTGTTTGTGGGGCCAGACACAAATTTTCGGAAAAATCATAGTTTTGAGTTGCTATGTTTTAATTTATAAAATAATAAATAAACGTTACACATTCTTTTTGGTGGTGCCCTGCTCCAGTGGCCCTTAACGACGAGTTGCCACTGGTATTTGGTATGATTTTCTAACGATTTTAATGATATTTTAGGTGTAGTTTACGTTGTTATACTACATGTAACCCTGATCCTTTTCTTGGGGATCTAAATTACAAGTACCTCTGTAGTCGATTCAGATATCAACAATTAATGAGGAAATAAAAAGGAGAAGGTCGAAGTTGTTGGGACGTACAAAAAACCAGATATCCACATGTGGCTCTGAAATGGAATGCACGAAGCAAGAGGAGTAGAGGAAGACCTAGAGAGACACGGAGACGAACTATAGACATTGAAACAGAAGAAGCGGAAAAGATCTACGCTGGCTTTCTGAAGAAAGATATGGTTGGAGGAAGTTTGTTATTGTCTTATGCTACAATGGGTGTTAAGTGAAGAAGAAGATGTTACAATGTATGCTCTGGGCACTTTCTCATTCAGAAATTTCTCAGCAGCAGTGCAGGAACTCCTTAGCACAGGTAAGCTCTCCAGATGTTGTAATAACTCTTTCCCTCTGTAATTTATTTTAAACTCCAGACACATTTATATTACATTTTACACTGAATTAGGCAGTATATCGACTTTGCGTCATCTTATGAAAAAATGCGAGCCCTTCAATCGGCTCAGATGGACGAAAGGGTTAAAGATTATAAAAACTGTTGAAATGTTATTAATTTTGCTAACAATTAACTTTTTGTTCGGGGAGAGTCTTTCCAGCCTACTCTTTATCGATTTAGTACTCTCAAGAGTTCTTTTACGTGCTCTCCTTGAACAGGGAATCCACGTTCAACTTTCAGTCTTTCACTGAACTAGAAAATCGATCACTTAGTAATATAATAGTAATATGTTTTAATAGTGGTAATAGTATTAGTATTATAAGTAACAGTAGTGGTAGTTGTAGTAAAAGTATTAGGGTACGCTGCTGTAGTAGTCGTTGTTGTAGTAGTAGTAGTAGTAGTAGTTGTAGTAGAAGTAGTAGTTGTAGTAGAAGTATTAATTTACGCTGCTGTAGTAGTAGTTGTTGTAGTAGAAGAAGTAGCACCATTAAAATTAGTTTGAATATTAGCATTTGTAGTAGTAATATTTATATTTGTTGCAATAGTACTAGTAGTAGTAACAATGGTAGTAGTATTAACAATATTAGTAGCAGTAGTAGTAGTAGTATTAGTAGAAATATTAGTAGTAGTAGTAGTAGTATTAGTAGAAGTAGTAGCAGTAGTGTTAGTAGTAGTAGCTGTAATTGTAGTAGTAGTAGTAGTATTAGTAGTAGTAGTAGTAGTAGTAGCAGTAATAGTAATAGTAGTAATAATAATAGTAGTAATGTTATATTAAGACCAAAACACTACGTGGTACAAGACGACCGTAGTATATGATAGAGATCACAGACGCAATTAAACTGTGAATTTTTCCTTGTCCATGTGTTTGCGATGCATGTTATATACTACTGCCATTTTGTATTTCATTTATTCTTGCATCTTTTATATGATAAAGACGTTGTGGTCGAAACGTCGCTGCATCTTGTTTTTTTAAATTTTTAAAACTATCTTACTTTCTGTTTATGTATTTCTCCATTGGTATATAGCCTCTTATACAGTGAAACAAATCGAAAATTCGTCCACGCAAAAGGAGGACTACATAATTTACCAATGCAGTGAAACACATTATTTATGAAGCACACACAAAAGCCTTCAAAACAAATAAACCTGGCTTATGCCACACATAAGAACGCGTAAATTGATGTATTTTGGACATAGTGAAACACGTACAAACAAAGTACTATAGTTTTACAAAATACACAACAGTGACGATAAACAGCAACGTTTCGACCAACAGGCCTTTATCAAGCAAACGAACAAACAGGAGTGACAAATTAAAATGAAACACAAATGGACGACCAAATACCAACGTATCTAAGGAAAATCTGGAATAAAAACGAATAACGAAATACATGTAACACAAAAAACACACATAAAAACTAGAAATAGAAAGAAACAATGAAACATCTAGTAAATATATAACTTGAATACATGCAACATATACCATATAGATTATAAAGCATGGGAAGAGAAAGTACTAAGAAGCATAAGAATGTAATACAAGCATTGTATTACATTCTTATGCTTCTTAGTACTTTCTCTTCCCATGCTTTATAATCTATATGGTATATGTTGCATGTATTCAAGTTATATATTTACTAGATGTTTCATTGTTTCTTTCTATTTCTAGTTTTTATGTGTGTTTTTTGTGTTACATGTATTTCGTTATTCGTTTTATTCCAGATTTTCCTTAGATACGTTGGTATTTGGTCGTCCATTTGTGTTTCATTTTAATTTGTCACTCCTGTTTGTTCGTTTGCTTGATAAAGGCCTTGTTGGTCGAAACGTTGCTGTTTATCGTCACTGTTTTTTGTAAAACTATAGTACTTTGTTTGTACGTGTTTCACTATTTACCAAGTTTTACTGCAGTCTTCCCCTATTTCGATATTTTGGACATATAAATGTTACAGGAGGGGCTTTTTCTCTCATTGTTACAGGACCCCTCACTGTAAACGGAGGGCTTATTCATGCTGCTTTATAATATACCAAACGAACAAGGTGGATTCATTTCATATACATTTATTATTATCACTTGTGGACAATATACGAACACGTCTGGTCGTGCCCAATGTTTATGTCATTTCTTTCTTACTAAAAACGTTACTAATTCATCGTCACTACACAACTGCACAAAAGCGTCATGTCTCGTAGTTATGTGTTGCACTTCTGCATAGAGATACAACCATAGTCTCAACTATTAAACAATCTAATTATACTACTAACTATCTGCTAACTGTCCATTCCTCCGCTGCCATCTGGGGAACTATGACATAAAGAGACACGAAGGGCTGGAGAAGACCATTAAGAAAAAAGCAACCCGGCAAAGAGGAGAAGAGGAAGACCACTGAAAAGATGAATTCGGGATGTAACTGAAGGTTTGAGCATAACTGCTACAGAGGCGGGACATCTTTCCTACTAGAGAGAAAAACTTCGAAGGACTGTTAGAGTGGCAACGTTATACTAAGGACAAGCTCTATGATGATGGCACAAAAACCTGTTTTAGAAGTCTCTTATCCTGACACTGTGAGACAAAACAGAATTAGAGAAAATAAGAAGAGGATAGACGGTGCAGAATTATAACTGCATTCCTTTCTTGTCAAGACAATAAATTTCAAATAGTTAAATAAATAATGGCGTAAATGTGTTACAACATGGCCCTAAAAAATAGAAGAATTATGTGGCAATCTTAATTATAAATCTCATTATCTGTTTGTTTGTCACAGAAAAAAAAAATGAAGGACGTAAAACCCAGGAATCATAAAATGTGGACATTTTGTTCATGTAGAAATGTGTAGGCGAACAGGACATAAATTTTACGTGTAATCTGTATCAAGCTATGAGATGTTCCTTGATAAAGACTTATAGTGAAACGTTGAATTTCTGTTAGTTTTATGATTTGATTTTTCAAGTTGCTTGCTTATGTGATACCGTACATACGTGTCTTTGTCCTAACACGCTAATTTATTAAGTATTACCGCAGCCACCCCTCGGTTTTCTCCTGATCTAATCTTATCCGCTCTGACCATATCAGATGTGTTGGTTTTCTTACATCAAGCTATAATTTATGTCAAGCTATAAATTATATCAAGCTATAACTTAGTTTAGTTGATTAACAAATGTGTTCTTTCTATATCGTTTTCAATTAGCTATTATATTAGGTCATTTAACCTAAGCAAAGGTAAACGGTGAAAAACATTGTTATACCATATGTGACCAAGACATGTTAATTAAAATATAGGATCCAAATTTACATGCTAATCAAAACAAAAGCGACAAATTTAGATTATTGCTGTTTGCTAGAAAATATATATTATGTTATGTCAAATTTAATGACATTTTATTAGGAACTTTATTATTTTAATAAGTAAAGTAAATTGTTTTCATACCATCAGGTTTTGGTAAATAATATGTTGAACCCGTATTTTTATTTGACTTAACCCTTTAGCTGCTAAAGACGTATATATACGTTTTTCCCATTCACTTCTAAAGACGCATTAACACGTCTGTAATTATCTCTCCTCTGTGGGCTAAAGACGTGTTAACACGTTATACATTGCTACTGTCACTGCTATAGGCGTACATTCACGTTGTGACCTAGAAACAAAGAGTAGCTGTTTTTAGCTCAGCCTTCAGAAAGTATGTAGCAGGGAAAGGGTTAAGGCACACGGTGGGTAATGTGTCCAGCATCACGCTGGCCAATTTTACTTTTGAATATTTCTCTGATATCCAGTTAAAGCTGGATCGACCAGAGAGCCGTGATAATTTAGATAGATTACACACAATATAAAATGTATACATTTTTTAACAAAAAGGAACTAACTCATAACTCGATAAAGAAATCACGTAACGAGATAAAACTGTTCGTGCTGGCCTCACAATTTCTGTAGGAATATACTGTCACAAATTCATGGTTCTAGATTTTGAATTTACCAAGTTTCTTTCCTGTGACAAACCAACTGACAATCAGTTTTATAATTAAGATAGCAACTATTTTAGGAAGTTACATAATATTCAAATTGGGTGTTGGGCTAGCTACCCCACCCCGTAGAAACACTAGATAGCTACAGGAACCACAACTAGGGGAAAACCATTGCTCGTCATCTGATGTAGAAGAACGATCCCGCAAGAAAGGACTCATGAAGTGAACAGATAAAATCCGAAAGCCTCCTGTGTGTTTCTGGGACAAACAAGGGGAGAAATCAGTGGCGGCTCGTTATTAGGAGCCAGAGGGACCGGACCCTACCAAAAAGAATGCGTAACATGCTTTCATTATTTAATAAATTAAAATATAATCTAACACAAAACCATGATTTCCCCAAAAATCTGTGTCTGGCCCCACCAACAAAAACAGTCACGAGCCGTCACTGGGAGTAATAAATAGTAACACTGCGATCTACAAGGCATGTCGTAAAAGGCGATTGATGTAGGGACCTAGCGAAGCTACCCTAGTAAATAAAAATCGTAGCAGAAATTGGATGATCTGGCACAACGTGCAATCGCTCTTAGGCGTGGATCACATACAGGTCACACAGAGTGGTTAACATATGTGCGATAGGGACTCGAAGAAGAAGAAGAAGAAGAACAAATCAGAAAGGAAAATGTTGAGAGATCTGCCAAAGATGGCCTTGGAGAAGAGGTCATGGAAGACCTTGGTTGCGGACATATCCCTCCCTAGGGTTGAAGAGTTAGTTAGTCTTTCCTCTTGTGCCTGTGGGCGGCGCATAGGGCAGAGGTCATAGCTCTCCATGTCTCGCGGTTCGTTGCTATCTGTTTTAGGTCTTTAATGTTTACTAGGCCCATCGTTGAGCCTTCTCTGGTGATGGTTCTACGCAGAGTCTCTCTTGGTCTTCCTCGTTTTCTTTTCCCTCTGGTGTCCATATGAGGGATTGGTAAGGGAGTCTTCTCATCCATTCTAAGTGTGTGGCCGATGTAGTTCCAGCGGCGCTTTCTTATAAAATTTGATACATTTTCTTGCTTGGTCTCTTGTCTTATTTGTGTATTAGGTCTGAAATCTGACCATTTGAGGTTCAGTATTCTTCTAAGACATTTATTCTCAAAGTTATCTAATTTTCTTTCTAGAGCTTTTGTTGCTTTCAAACTCTCGCATCCATAAGTTAATACTGGAATCACACAAGAGTTAAAGATCTTTAATTTTAAGTGCTTGCTGAGTGAATTGGACTTCCATATATTTGACAATTTGTTAAAGCACTTGATGCCAATGAGAGCCGCTGTAGCGTAGTTGTTAGTGAACTCGCTTCTCAAGGCTGGTGGTCTGGGTTCAGCTCCGCAATGCGCGTGGAATTTTTCCCGACCGCGACGGCTCTCAGGTCGACCCAGCCTCAACTGGGTACCAGACATGCTCTGGGAAAGTAAAGGCGGCCGGCGTGATGCTGACCACAACACCCATCGTGTGCCGACGGTCAATGAAAATACAGGCCTAACACTGTATTGACCTATATACCACGAGGTATGAAAGGGTTCCTTTACTTTTTTTTTACTTACTTGATGCCAATGCGATTCTCGGTTGAAGAGTAAAGATGAATATAATATTTGAAACAAAAAACTTAGCCCATGTTAGAAATCCACTTTAAAAAAAACACATTCTCTCTCTCTCTTTCTTCCTCTCTCTGTTTATTCTTCTCTCTCTCTTTTCTATAATAACATTCCTTTCTAAAGTAACATCATCATCATAATCAGGTGCCGTGTCGGCTGATGTAGGCGATCATGGATCACCACAAATCTCTATCTTTGGTGTTTGATATCAATTCAATGCTCTACCGTGCCATGAAGTCAGGCTATCCAAAATTTTCTCTCTCTGTCTTCCTCTGTCTCGTCTACCCTCGATTTTACCAGTTATTGAAAATGAAAATCGTGGCATATCATAAAGGACGTAGCCATCAACCACAGTAAATGAGTCGTTGATTTTCTAGGCACTACTTATACGTTCAGTAGTTTGTCATTGCTTTCTGAACGGTGAGGTCTATCTTTACCTTTCGTAAAGATCCCACTGAAACGAATTTGCTTCCAAACTTGCACACCGTGGGGTTTGAACCAGATACGCTTGGGTTTGTGATCGAGCTCACTACCGCTTGAGCTACAGACGTTCACCAGTTGTAACCAGTTGTAACCAGTTGTAACCAGTTGTTAGAATATGTTTTAAACCTCCTCTCCTCATCACATGTCCGAAAAATGATGACTGCCTCTTTCTTATATTGATGATAAGTTTTCTCTGTGTCTTGACCTCATTCAACATCTCCACATTAGTCATTTTAGCAGTCCATGGAGTTCACATCATTGTTCTGTAAAACCACATCTCTGTGGCCTCCAGAGATTTTTCGATCTATTTGTTTATTGTCCATGACTCGCATCCGTATGTTAATATTGGTTCCATGTAGCACTGAAAAAATCGCATTCTGACCTCAACTGACAAGGACTTATTGCATATGATGCTTCTAATTTTCATGAACAACGTTTTCGCTTGCCCTATTCTACTCTTTATTTCTGATCGGGCATTTGTCCTCTGATGTTACCAGGACTCCGAGGTATTTAAATTGCTGTAATTGTCTTAGCTCAGTCCCATTTAACTGTAAAAGTAACATATGGATACAGTTGATTGCTAGCTTTTATATTGAAAATCGTGGCATATCATAAGGACGTAGCCATCAACCACAGTAAACGAGTCGTTGATTTTCTAGACACCACTTATACGTTCAGTAGTTTGCCATTGCTTTCTGAACGGTGAGGTCTATTTTACCTTTTGTAAAATCCCACGGAAACGAATTTGCTTCCAAACTTGCCCACCGTGGGTTTGAACCAGGTACGCTTGGGTTCTTGATCGAGCTCACTACCGCTTGAGTTAGAGGCGCTTTTATATTAATTATTTGAAACACTTTATGCCACTAATACATCCCGGAATGTTAATATATTAATGAATTCCATCTCACTTATCGGGTAGAGTTAGTTACTCTGCCATTAGCGCCCATGTGGTGCCGGAACCCGCAAGGGAAGCAAGGAATTGTACCACTGTGACCTACAAAGCGTGTCGTAAGAGGCGGTTGATGTATGCTCTAGGGATGCTACCCTAGTAAATAAAGCAGCGCAGAAATCGGATGTACTAGTCTACTTGTAGGCGCATAACTGGCACAATGTACAATCGCTCTTAGGCTCATATCACATACAAATCATACATAGTGGTTGACAAGTGGTCGATATGTAGCGTTCAAAGAAGAAGACTATGCCATTTTGTCACTAACTCTTCCATTACTTCCAAAGAACACTTGAAAAAGAACAACACATGAAATAGTTTGGGCACCTGACAAGAACGCTCTGGTATCAACTACTACAGGGAGCCACGTTGAAAAAGTACAGGGTGTTCAAGATTAAAGCAGCCCTATTGACAAATCGAAAGTTGCCAGTTACACAGGGAGTGGTATTTATTTACTATTTAAACCGGTTCCAACTTGCTCGTTCTACGTCACATTTGTTCCTCGCCCCTTCCCGCACTACAATTACATACCGTCACACAACCTTCACCTTTACTACGTCATAACTGTTCCTTCTCATTTTCATAAATATATGCCAGATTGGCTCCATTCACAGGCCACTTTTATCTTGAACACCCTGTATAACAAGTATATAGCACGATAATTCCAGAAATTATTGTCCGATTCTATATGTTCTGTGCAGTGTAAGAAGAGAATTTCTTCACTTCGGCTGTACCCTATGCTTGATAAAGACCTTTTGGTAGAAACGTTGCTGTGTATTGTTATTTTTTTAATTTTTGGTAAAGCTACAGTACTTTGTATTTAAGTCTTTCGCTATTGCTACATAGTTTTACTGCAGTCTTCCCTTATATTGATAATACTGTTTCAATAAACTGAACCTGACCAAGACGTTTCCCGGTAGAAGTGGGTAACGACAAGACTAACAATTTAAACGTGTTTTTCAAGTTAAAGTGTGTTTTTTTAATTAAAATTGTAGGTTCGATATTTCTTTAACAAATAACCAAAAACATCAATGCTTTTAAAATATATAGAAGTAATGTACTGGGAGTGCTATAATACAGTAGTGAATGCTGGAAAATGACCCAACACATAATACACAAGTTGAAGACATTTCAGAATAAATGTTTAAGAAGAATCCTGCAAATTTTCTAGCCAAATTACATAACAAATGAGGAGCTTTTGAAATGCACAGACTGTGCATCACTGGAGACCATCATTAAGAGACAAAGATGGAGGTAGTGTGGATATGTATGTCGTATGCCATTAGGGACATTGGCTAGAACAGCTTTCCGATGGACAGCGGATGGGAAGAGAAGGCATGGACGTCCAAAGAAAACATAGAGAAAAACTTGGAGGGAGAGTTGGAGAAGTGTGATCTGACGTGGGAGAAGGTTGGGGAAAGACAGCAGAACGAAATCAGTGGACGTCTCTTGTGGAAGCCTTATGTGTCAATCGTGACACGAAGAAGATGTAGATAGAAATCACTGTGTTCGACTTATGTTGATATTTGTTGTCTCAAATTTCTTGTGAATTTTGTTTTATTTTAAATCTTTAAATTGCATTTTTCATTGCTGCTAAGGACGTATATATACGTTTTTTCCCCTTCACTTCTAAAGACGCATTAACACGTCTGTTATTCTCTCTCCTCTGTGGGCTAAAGACGTGTTAACACGTTATACATTACTACTGTCACTGTTATAGGCTCACACTCCCGTTTGTGACCTAGAATAAAAGAGTAGCTATTTTTAGCTTAGCCTTCAGAAAGTATGTAGCAGCGAAAGTGTTAATGTTGCAATTGTAAAAAGGGACATGGCTATCCCTGATGCGAGCTATCATTCTAGACAGGTAAAGTATAGTTGACGACAACATAGAAGAAATATAAGGACACAGTGTATATAAGATGTACACCAAAGACTGCACAGCTAGTAGAATAGTTAGGAAAAGTAAACGTAAGTTTGACGTAGACTAACGACAACTCCCAGGTGATCAAATAGCGACATAAGGAGACAACAAAAACATAGGATCATGACAGATGTGGACGCAAGTAACAACCTATAAACGATATGATAAAATTGATGATTACAATGTTATACGCTAGATAAGTATAAATGATAACCGGTCTTATGAAAAACATTTTATACTCAAGCAATACAGAAAACCAAGTATACCAGATTTGTCGATACCCAGGATAGAGCGGTATGGAGAAATTACTTGCAGGCCCTATGTAACGTATAACGGTGCGAGAGGAATTATTATTATATTATATTATTAAGTATACCAGATACATTATTTGTTTGAAAAGGTTTTAAAGTCGAAGGATTGACTTCATTGCACCGGGTTTTACCCCATATGGCTCGGTCCTCTCCGCAGAAATGGCACGCCAGCTGCCGAGAGTATTGAACAAAGCAGGAACTCCGAGCATTAACGGGCGTAACCACTTAGCCACTTAACCACTTAACCACTTAGCCACTTAACCACTTAGCCACTTAACCACTTAGCCACAGAGACCCCAAACATGATATGTGTTATAATTTTCATTATCGCAACTAGTGAGGTATACCATCAGTGCTAGATCTGAGGATGACTCAATTACAAACAATCCATTTATCAGACCGCACCACATACTGTGTTACCAGACTGCACAACATACTGTGTTACCAGACTGCACCACATACTGTGTTACCAGACTGCACCACATACTGTGTTACTCTGACTACAACTATGCAACATCGTCATTAATATTATTCAAGGGTAGTAATAAGAAAGCTTCTAGTTAATTGCATATCTTTTACAGAACTTTGCGAATCAACCCCAACTTTTTAACGTTGTTTGTTATTTTTCTAGGCATTATTACGTTCAGTAGTTTGCTATTGCTGTCTGAACGGGTGGTACCATCGTCCTTTTGTAAAATTCACGCGAGACAATTTGCAACCAAACTGTTCGCAGCGTTATTCGAACTCAGAACTTCGAGGTTAATAGACTGAGTCACTAACCCCTAGGCCACAGTGCCACCCAGAAAGCTTCAGCATCACAATATTAGGGGACAGTTTTGTTAAAAATCTCAAAGTAAGAAACATGTTTTTGCAGTTTAAAAATGACAGTTAATAACATGGGAGCGTCTGTAGCGAAGTGGTTAGTACGCTTGTCTATAGTTCTTCAGGTTATAGGTTCAAATCTGGACTGAGTGACATGCTATTTTTTCAGAAAATTCATAAGGATTGATGCGGGAGCTACGGAGTTCACACTTTGTGTAACATTCTCGATAGATGGTATATCTTTTCTGCCGACTTGGACGGAATAATGAGGGCAAACCTGGTGCAATGAAGTCAATTCTTCGCTGCATCTAGACCTTCAGACTCTCTTCAGAGTCACCAGCATAAGAAAGAAAGTTGGTACAGAGCCGTACTTGAAATACTTTGAGAAACAGAGTTACCAACATCAGCATAAGAAAGAAAGTTGGTACAGAGCCGTACTTGAAATACTTTGAGAAACAGAGTTACCAACATCAGCATAAGAAAGAAAGTTGGCACAGAACCTTGCTTGTATTACATTGAGAAATAGAGTTACCAACATCAGTATAAGAAAGTTGGCACAGAACCTTGCTTGAATTACATTGAGAAACAAAGTCACAAACATCAGCATAAGAAAGAAAGTTGGTACAGTGCCGTGCTTGAAATACATTGAGAAACAGAGTTACCAACATCAGCATAAGAAAGTTGGCACAGAACCTTGCTTGAATTACATTGAGAAACAAAGTCACAAACATCAGCATAAGAAAGTTGGCACAGAACCTTGCTTGAATTACATTGAGAAACAAAGTCACCAACATCAGCATAAGAAAGAAAGTTGGCACAGAACCTTGCTTGAATTACATTGCGAAACAGTCACCAACATTAGCATGAGAAAGAAAGTTGGTACAGAACCTTGCTTGAATTACATTGAGAAACAAAGAATGAAGTGGTTTAGCCACTTAATAAGAATGCATCTAAACTCTACAGTATACAGAGTCTTCTACAACAGAACATCAGGGAAGAAGGCGAGAGAAAGACCACGGAAAAGATGGTTAGATGGAATAGCAGAATCCTGTCAAAGAGCGAAAATAACAATCATACAAGCCACCAGAACAGCGAAAGACAAAACAGAAAACCACGACACTGGACAACAACCCGGTAGCAGTGTGACGACAAAAGAAGATTAGGAATAAGACTCTCTTTAGAGACGACCACATATCACTCTGGGAAAACACATACATCGTAATCAAAGTAACAACACATGTAAAAAAAAAAAACAGTAAGTATAAAATTTAAGTTAATCTTACTTGAATTACTGGCTCCTTTTAGTGGGCACTTCCATTATATGTTTACACGTACCACAGTCAGCGCCAGAATATAACCAAAATACGATAAGAAAAAAGCACTCACGATCCACCACTGGTATAGATGCTACAAACACTGGCAATACTTTATACTGAAAGTTAAACTCAACTAATTATCAAAATAATTTGTTAAAAACAATAATGAGTATGAATAATGAGATTGCTAATATAAAAATGATCACCGTTCATAAAGTCGATACTTCTCAGAAGTAGATATTAAAAAATCCATTTGTTTGATATCTTTTTTTTCTGATCAAATTCAAGAAATTTCGGTAATGTTACGCTCCGTGTTCGAAATGCTTGTTTGCTCGTGAAAGATGCGAGTAGCTCCAACCCACAAGCGCGCGCTCGCCGACCCAGAACCAGAAACCAAAGGTGGTCCGTGGAAATGGCCGGCGTCGATGGTATCACGAGCCATGTACGAGTGCCTGTGTCTAACGCTCGTGTGCGAGGGCAATGAGTGAGTGTGACAGCGCTGAGGACTGCATGTGAGGTGAGACACGATTCGAAAGTGAAAATAAGACAAATGAAGTTCAGGTGGTAACGTTGATGTTACAGTAATGATATCAGTTTTTAAATTAAATATAAAAACATTAAAATTAATGTATTAATTAAGTAATTAACTTATTAATTAAACAATAAAAATATTTCTTATTTGGTTAGTTCATCAGAGAGTTGATTGATTCATTCATTGATTGATAGAACCATCATGATTGCTATTCGGCGATTAACTATGTGTGATCCGATCTCTTTCTTATACATGAAGATCTCAGCTGTAGTGCACGGACTCCGTAGCACCGACGAGAGTCCCGGATGTAATTTTGAAGATAATGAATATATTTATGTAGAAATTTCCTTTGAAATCTCTTCTAATGAATTTTGTCCGTGCAGTGGCTTTTCAGCCTGCTTTTCAGCCTGTTTTTCAGCCTGCTTTTCAGCCTGCTTTTCAGCCTGTTTTTCAGCCTGCTTTTCAGCCTGCTTTTCAGCCTGCTTTTCAGCCTGCTTTTCAGCCTGCTTTTCAGCCTGCTTTTCTCGCTTTTGAAGTGTCAATGGTTCTTCTTTTACGTAATCATATTCAACACGGTATCTAAGTTTTATCGTTCTTCTCCGATAGGACTAGGAACTTGATCTCACTTACATTGAAAATAGGGATCTCTGGAAAATTATAGAGATTGCTCCACGAGGGTACAAACCTTGCACCTGTGGCACGATAGACGAGCAATGAATCTCTACGCCACAAAGACTCTGTCTTCAGGGAGTTAAGGATGGATAAGGGGATGTGTTTGGGTATCTTGACTACTGACTGGTGGATGAAGACACTACAATTGATGTTGTATCGATCCATCGATTTAAGGCGGTACCCGTTGTACAAGTATAACTAGATGCCTGAGGAGGCAGAGTAGGAGTGGGTTTAATAACTCCTTGTGGACGAACAGCCACACTAAGTGACGTTTTTACTCTATAATGGCTTTTGCCTTGGTCCACTAAGAGATAAGCGAGTCAGAGTGAGAGGTGTGTTTAATCAGCGAGCCACAGGAACAATCAGTATGCATACTCTTCGATATCTGTTGGGGAGACTGAGCACCTATGGGTCTGCCTGGAGTGCAATGACGTCAGTTTAGTAACCAATAACCAATAACCAACCAAGCGAGTCACATGAACCATCATTTCGCATAACCTTCTACGTCTGTTAGGGGAGACTGAGCACCTATGGGTCTGCCTGGAGTAATATGGTGTGTGTTCAGTAACTAATAGTACCCCAATTAATGCTCAAACATATTTAGTTTCTTTTTCTTTGAACGCTCCATTTCGACCACTTGTTAACCACTATTTGTGATGTGTATGTGATCCGAGCCTAAGAGTAATTGTACGTTGTGCCAGTTTTGTGTCTACAAGTAGGCAAGCACATCTTCTTATTCTTCTTAGACCGCTCCATATCGATCACTTGTTAACCACTCTGTGTGATTTGTATGTGATCTGAACCTACGAGCGATTGTACGTTGTGCCAGGTATGCGCCTACAAGTAGGCCAGCACATTTGATTTCTGCGCTGCTTTTTATTTACTAAGGTAGTTTCCCTAGGGCCTACATCAGTTGCTTCTTACGATATGCGTTGTAGGTTGCAGTGGTACTATTCTTTACTTCCCTTGCGGACCCGACACCACACGGGCGAGGCAAGCACATCTTATTTCTGCTATGCTTTTTATTTACTACAGTATCTTTCCTAGACCCCTACCTCATTCGCCTCTTACGACATGCCTTGTAGGATGCAGTGTTACTATTCTTTGCTCCCCTTGCCAGCCCCGACAATACACGGGCGATTTAGTATCTACCTAATAGACTTCTATCAAAATTAGGATTCATTGCCAAATTAACACGCTCATTACCCCATGCCGTCTTTAATAAATTAATTGAATTACCACTAACAAATCAATGTATATATTAATACGGTATGTGGTCGCTTAATGTGTTCGCTAACTAATTAATGGGCTATTAAGTGATTATTGCATGCAATCACAAATCGATAAAATAGTTCGGGATCTATTGAATGTACGTACTAATTTGCGTATTAATTAGACAATTGAACACTTATGTCGCTCGTGTGGTGCCGAGACCCGCAAGGGAAGCAAGGAAGAGAAACCACTGCAACCTACAAGACCTAGCGTAAGAGGCGACTGATGTAGGATCTAGGGAAGCTACCTTAGTAAAAAAAAAAGCAACGCAGAAATCGAATGTGCTGGCCTACGTGTAGGCGCATAACTGGCATAACGTGCAATTGCTCTTAGGCTCAGATCACGTACAAATCGCACAGAGTGATAAAGAAGAGGTCGATATTGAGCGTTGGAAGAAAAAGACGAAAAAGATAAGCTATGTAATGTGTGTGTGAACAAACTAACACGTTGGTCATTTATTTGAACACATGTGTATATTAGTTAATATGTTTAACATGTCAATGAGCTAATTTTCCTGTTCTTCTTTATTTGTTTCTTTGTTACCGGACTGTTGCCAAGTGTCGTGGTTTTCATTTTTTATTTTGCGTTGTTCTAGTAGCTTGAGTGATTGTTATTTTTGCTTTTTGACAGGATTCGCTTATACTCTCTGTTCATCTTTTCGTTAGTCTCCTTTGCAATGGAAAACATTGCTGCATTGTAACAACGTGACAGTGTACGACGATGTCAACATGACATTAAGAAAATCACGAAGACGATGATAGAGAAGGTACGAGAACAGGTTAGAGGTTGACAGTCTTTTATTCATAATGGGATCAAAACGAATTTCTGCGAAGAACATATTGCACGAAGTTATTATATATATATATATATATATATATACTATAGCCTATGGGTGTGAAGCATGGACATTTAATAAAGCAGTAGAAAAACATATATGTGCTTTCAGTATAAGTGTTACAGAAAAGTCCTTCATATATCTTGGACAGAGAAGAGAACAAATAGATCTATCCAGAAAGAACTCAAAATCAAATAAAACTGGCTGATGCTACAAATAAGAAAGAGAAAAATAGTAATTTGGACATAAAAAAGACACGAAGGGCTGATGAAGACCATCATGAAAGAAGGCATATCGGCAAAGAGGAGAACAGGAAGACCACGGAGAAGATGGATTAAGGATTAACTCATGGTTTGAACATGACGGCTGCAGAGGCGGGACATCTGGCTTACGAGAGAGAGAGAGAGAAATTCCGAAGGTCTGTTGGGGTGGCAAAGTTCTGCTCAGAACAAGCTATTTAATGATGATGATATATATATATATTTATAATACTGTTGATTTTCTTGTCAATCCGTTTGTCAATCCACACATTTTTCCTTGGATACATTTACCTAATCAGCTTCTATTCACCGACTCACATTCAAAACGCACTAGCTCCCAGACCTCCTTACATCAACGTAAAATAGCCAACACAGAATCACAGCCAGTTTGGCTAGCAAAAATATAATCAATTTCTAGCTCGTAATAATATTTCCTGAAGCCTGCGCATTACCTTTCTCACTATGCATCAGATATGAAATTACTTCAGAGATTGTGAGAAAAGGAAAGAGGAGAGAGGTATAAACAATGCAATTATCTGGCACTGTCCATTTCTGTTTTTGAGGTCTGATTCTCTCACCGATTCCCAACGACATAGCTGGACTTTGACGGCAGGGCTAATAATAGAATAAATCAAGGGAGTGCACCAAATTGTTTCAAAATTCCAATTACTGCCCGTGTCACCTCTCTCCGGGACCGGAGATTAGTTTCACACCAATTTCATCTTTCGGGACAAAATGGCCGAACTGTTTACAAACTAGTAGTCAATTTGAGAGTCAGGAATTCAAGAGAATATGGACAGTAGGGGGTAGTTCACAAAGCTTGACTTCTTGGACAGTGGAGGGTAGTTCACAAAGCTTGACTTTTTCACCTTGAATATATATATTGATGTATGTTCATATTATGGTTGGGTGGGTGGACTGGTGGGTTGGATTGGTGGATGGGTAGGTGGATGAACGGGCGGATGGATGGGTGAATGGGTGGATGGGTGGGTGGAGGTGTGGATGGTTGATTGATGGGTGGAGTGATGGAGGAGAAGGGTGATGGAGACGTGGGTGGGTGGATGGGTGGCTTGATGGGCGAATGGATTGGTGCATACGCGAGTGGATGGATGGGTGGATGGATGAAATGTATGAATGGGATGGTGGGTAGATGTGTGAGTGGCATGATAATTGAATGGATCAATGGATGAATAAACGGATAGATGGATAGACAGAAAGACAGACAAACAGGAGGCGGGCGGACGGACGTACTGACCGACTGACGGACGACGGTCGTACGGACAGACACAGACAGATAGATAGATAGATTAGATAGATTAGATAGATAGAAATATAGATAGATAGACAGACAGACAGAAAGATAGATAGATAGATAGATAGATAGATAGATAGATAGATAGATAGATAGATAGATAGATAGATAGATAGATAGATAGATAGATAGATAGATAGATTCGATAGATTAGATGGATAGAAATATAGATAGACAAACAGACAGACAGACAGAGATAGATAGACAGACAGACAGACAGACAGACAGAGCGACAGAGAGACAGACAGACAGACAGGCAGCAGGCAGGCAGACAGACTGACAGACAGACAGACAGACATATAGACAGATAGATAGATTGAGCAAAAAGGAATAAGAAAGATAAAGAGGAAAAAAAACCATGTGACTTTGTTAAGATTACAGAGATGCTTGAGGGCAGGATACAAATGGACATGGAAGAGAGATCTGAGTTGTAAGGAGGGTCATACAATAGGAGAGGGAGGGAGGAAGTGATATTGAAACAGGAGGAGTGAGATTTAGAGTGATAATTACTGAATTATGCAGAAAGTGGCTGAAGAGAGTGATGTGTAAAAGCGAGAATGAAAAGAAGTCGACTGTCATGGCGTATCCTTTACCGGACGTAGTCATCAACAACAGTAAACAAGTCGTCGATTTTCTAGGCACCACTTATACGCTCAGTAATTTGTCATTGATTTCTGAACGGTGAAGTTTATTTTTACATTTCATAAAAATCGAAGGGAACTATTTTGCTTCCAAACTTGCCCGTCGCAGAGTTTGAACCAAGTACGCTTGGGTTGTGATCGAGCTTACTACTGCTTAAGCTACAGAGGTTCACAGAAAGTTTGTTACGAGAGAGATGTGTAGAGCGAGGATTAAATGAAGTGAGAGGTTCAATTAGTATTACAGTGAGAAAGAGAGAGAGAGAGAGAGTGAGCGTGTGTTAGAGCGAGGGTAAGAGAAAGAGTGAAAAGTAAAGACAGATAGAGCAAGAGTGAAAGAAAGAGGAAGAAAGAGAGGGAGAAAGAGAGAGAGAGAGAGAGCGTGTGTTAGAGCGAGGGTAAGAGAAGAGTTAAAAGTAAAGAGAGGTAGAGCAAGAGTGAAAGAAAAGAGAGAAAGAGAGAGTGAGCGTGTGTCAGAGCGAGGTAAGAGAAGAGTTAAAAGTAAGAGAGGTAGAGCAAGACTGAAGAAGAAGAGAGAGAGTAGCATGTGTCAGAGCGAGGTAAGAGAAGAGAGAGAGAGCGTGTGTTAGAGTGAGGGTAAGAGAAAGAGAGAGTGAGCGTGTGTTAGAGCGAGGTGAGAGAAAGAGAGAGTGAGCGTGTGTTAGAGTGAGGTAAGAGAAAGAGAGAGAGAGCGTGTGTCAGAGCGAGGGTAAGAGAAAGAGAGAGAGAGCGTGTGTCAGAGCGAGGGTAAGAGAAAGAGAGAGAGAGAGCGTGTGTCAGAGAGAGGGTAAGAGAAAGAGAGAGAGGCATGTGTCAGAGCGAGGGTAAGAGAGAAGAGAGAGCGTGTGTCAGAGCGAGGTTAAGAAAAGAGAGAGTGAGCGTGTGTTAGAGCGAGGGTAAGAGAAAGAGAGAGTGAGCGTGTGTTAGAGCGAGGGTAAGAGAAAGAGTTAAAAAGGAAGAGAGAAAGAAAGAGAAAGAAAGATAGAAGAACGATTGAGAGGTCCACTGTTAGAGTGAGCTGGATAAAGAGAGAAACGGTTAGAGAGAAAGAGTGTAAAAGTGAGAGTGAGAGTAAAAGATATATATATATATAGGAGAATGTGGCCGAAAGGATTAGAGCGTGGCTCTCATGTGGAACACCCATGTTGAATTCAGGGTAAGGCCAAAGACTTTTTTTTCCGTTATGGGCATAAAGAAAAATCCTAACCTGAACATCTTCGCGGCGACTGCACTAGCCATGCGGCTATTGAATTCCTCAGGCTCTCGTCCCACATGTCCTAAAGCGTCCTAAACATCGACACTACAGACAGTAACGACAGGTTTTTTAGGAATGAGTGAATATATATAGGGGTTGAGAGATAGCTAGAGAGAGGTAGATTGCCCGTCTGCCCAGCGTGTTCGTAGCGTGTTGGACTTACTTACTTACTTAATACCGTCATGCCTAGTGACACATGGGGCTTCAGAAAGGACTTTCCATGCTCTCCTGTCCCGTGCAACCTTCAGCGCAGAGCCCCACGTCAGAGATGCGGTGTCCAGTTCCTCTTCCATCATGCGCCTCCATGTTGTCCGTGGTATGCCTTTCTTTCTCTTTCCTTCTGGTGTCCAAGTGAGGGCTACACTTGCAGGCATTTCTTGTCTCATTCTCATAACATGTCCGAGCCATTTCCATCTTCTCTTTTTGAGTATGTCATTCATTGCCTCTTGTCTTGTATCTTGGAGCGCGTTGGACTACGGGTGACTATCCCTCTGTGTGTGCGGGTTCAATTCCGCGGGATGGCAGAAAAAGCCACAGATTCCCCAGATTTACGGTGTTTGTGGCACCGAACCGAAGGGTTACGATGTCCATGGCACCGAGCCGAAGAGCTGAAAAGCGCAAGTGCTTCTGGATCGGAAAAAAAGAGAGAGAGAGAGAGAGAGAGAGAGAGGTAGGTAGAAAGAAAGCATAAAGTATGAAGGCACGATGAAATTAATTTATGAGACCGGGATAAAAAGTAAAATGATCAAAAGAACACAGAGAGAGAGAGAGAGAGAGAGAGAGAGAGTAATGTTATGTTATGTTATGCGATCGACGTCATGGCACATTGGGCATTCCCATTCGTGCTCTGTCCTCCGTTGCAGCAGCCATCCCAAAGTCCATTTGCTCACCGTACCCATGAGAAGTTGATTACTATATCTTCTCTCTCTACCACGAAGACGACACTGTCTGGCATGTCCAAACTTAACGCCTAATTCTCGAACTCGTTCCAGTGTCTGAGACCCGCCCATGTCACACAGAGAGTAATGAAGCGTATGAAGGATAAATGAAGAAGCAGAAGAGGCCGAAAATGAAGTATGTTGAAAACGTCCATTTACCAGGAAAATATCATTATTAATTTGACGGTCTCAAACTCAAATCGCTTTCATAGTACTCTAGTTGTGACTGCACATACTTCTCCCAGAGATTCTGCTATTATTAGAAAGGATCTTCATTTTCATCTTCGAACGTTCCATATCAATCACTTGTTAAACCACTCTTTGTGATCTATATGTAATATGAGCCTAAGAGCGATTGTACGTTGTGGACATTTATGCGTCTATAAGTAGGCCTGCATATCTGATTTCTGCGACACTTTTTTTTAATTAGGGTAGCTTCCATAGGCTCCTACCTTAGTCACATTTTACGACATGCCTTCTAGGTCATGGTGTTACTATTCTTTGCTCCCCTTCCGAGCCCCGACAACGTACAGGTGGGAAAGTATAAGAAAACAAAGGATTGTCTTCATAAGACCTAGCTTTAACTCATACAGGTTGATCCCTAACCGCAGAAATTATCTAAAGACTTGGCTATATCGCACCTGGGTTTAACTCATACAGGTCGATCCCTAACCGCAGAAATGATCTGAAGACTTGGCTATATCGCACCTGGGTTTAACTCATACAGGTCGATCCCTAACCGCAGAAATGATCTGAAGACTTGGCTATATCGCACCTGGGTTTAACTCATACAGGTCGATCCCTAACCGCAGAAATGATCTGAAGACTTGGCTATATCGCACCTGGGTTTAACTCATACAGGTCGATCCCTAACCGCAGAAATGATCTGAAGACTTGGTTTTATTGCACCTGGGTTTAACTCATACAGGTCGATCCCTAACCGCAGAAATGATCTGAAGATTTGGGTTTTTATTGCACCTGGGTTTAACCAATATGGATCGATCCTTCTCCGGAGAAATCATCTCAAAACAAAAAGATTGGCTTCATTGCACCTGCATTTCGCCTATATGGATTGGTCCCTCTCCACGGGAATGACATTCACAACATAACATATATCTATTTTTTTGTGTGGGTATTCACTTTTTTTTATGCTTTTCTATAATGTCTCTTCTTTTCTATCTTGTCTTTTTCCTCTTGTCTTTCCTCTTGTCTCTTCTGTCTTTCTCGCTTTCTTTCTTTCCTTTGTCTCTCTCTCTTGTCTTTCTTTTTTCTTCTGTCTTTCTCTCTTTCTGTCTTCTCTTGTCTTTCTCTCTTGTCTTTCTCTCTTGTCTCCTTTCTTGTCTTTCTCTTGTCTTTCTCTCTGCTTTCTCTTGTCTTTCTCTCTTGTCTTCCTCTTGCTTTCTCTGTCTTTCTCTTGTCTTTCTCTCTTGCCTTTCTCTTTGTCTTTCTCTCTTGTCTTTCCTTGTCTTTCTCTCTTGTCTTTCTCTTGTCTTTCTCTCTTGTCTTTCTCTCTTGTCTTTCTCTTGTCTTTCTCTTTGTCTTTCCTCTTGTCTTTTCTCTTGCTTTCTCTTGTCTTTCTCTCTTGTCTTTCTCTCTTGCTTTCTCTTTGTCTTCTCTCTTGTCTTTCCCTCTTGTCTTTCTCTCTTGTCTTTCTCTTTGTCTTTCCTCTTGTCTTTCTCTCTTCCTTTCTCTTTGTCTTTCTCTCTTGTCTTTCCTCTTGTCTTTCTCTTTGTCTTTCTCTTTGTCTTTCCCTCTTGTCTTTCCTCTTGTCTTTCCTTTGTCTCTTTCTCTTCTCTTGTCTTTCTCTCTTGTCTTTCTCTCTTGTCTTTCCTCTTGTCTTTCCTCTGTCTCTCTGTCTTTCTCTCTTGTCTTTCTCTTGTCTTTCTCTCTTGTCTTTCCTCTTGTCTTTCTCTCTTGTCTTTCTCTCTGTCTTTCTCTTGTCTTTCTCTCTTGTCTTTCTCTATTGTCTTTCTCTCTTGTCTTTCCTTTGTCTTTTCTCTTGTCTTTCTCTATTGTCTTTCTCTCTTGTCTTTCTCTCTTGTCTTTCTCTCTTGTCTTTCTCTTGTCTTTCTCTTGTCTTCTCTTGTCTTTCTCTCTTGCCTTTCTCTCTTGTCTTTCTCTTGTCTTTCTCTCTTGCCTTTCTCTCTTGTCTTTCTCTCTTGTTTTCTCTTCTTGTCTTCTTTCTTGTCTTTCTCTCCTGTCTTTCTTCTCTTTCTTCTCTTTCTTGTCTGTCTCTCTTGTCTTTCTCTCTTGTCTTTCTCTCTTGTCTTTCTCTCTTGTCTTTCTCTCTTGTCTTTCTCTTGTCTTTCTCTCTTGTATTTCTCTCTTCTCTTTCTCTCATCTCATTCTCATTTCTTTCATTCGTCTTTCTCTTTTCTCTACTTTTTCAATCTTCTCTTGCTGAACTTTTACTGTTATCTGTTTTTTTATCTCTTTTCTCCTCTCTGTTCCCTCTTTCTCTTTGCTCTCTCCCCTCTTCTCCTCTTTTTTCATATCTTTATCTATCTTTTACTCTCGCTCTCTTCTATTTTTCTCTATCTTCTTTCTCTTGTCTTCTCTTTATCTCTCTCTTGTCTCTGTCTTCTCGCTTGCTCTTCTCTCTCTCCAATCTTTCTTCTCTTTTTATTCTCTATATCTGAATTCGATTTACTGTCCGCAGTAAATCACTAAACAACTTTACCATCATCAATGTTTTAATTCTATCTTTGACCGTATCTAATCCGATCATCACATTCTCACGATTACTAACTGAATGTGATGTCTCTATTTAGCTGTCGGTACAGTCGTCTGCTTGGCTGCCATGTTCTTTTAATGCCTGTGATCCCTTATCTTGACCCCATTTTGTTTGTTGTTAGACATGCAATAAAGAAATGGACATACTTAAAACGGACACAGAAGATGCAGACATAGACATTGAAGTTTATATTAGCCTGCTGGAGACTTATATAACTGAAAGGTATTATATAAGCAAACGCAGTGGCGGCTCGTGGTCAGTTTTATTGGTGGGGCCACACACAGATTTTCGGAAAAATCATTGTGTTTGGAGTATTTACTATTATTTGTCTATTCTGGGAAGTTATCTCCTTTTCGATTATTGGTGGGCCGGCCTCACTGGCCCTTATTGAAGAGCCGCTCCTGAGCAAATGGAAGAATAACTAATTAAATTCAACATAGATGCAATAAAAATCAAATAATTGCACAGATAGCGTCAATGTTGAAATATAAACATGTCATCATGAACACTAAAAGAGCAATGTACAACACAATCTTTCTTACAATATCATTCTATCAGGCCAGACAAGAACGTTGGCATCAAACAAAAAAAAACAACTATTAACGAAAGAGATGAAGTGTCTATGCAGAGTGCTGGTAGTATCAAGAAGAAATCGGTTCAGAAATGAAGATATCAGGGAAACACCCGTGTAGTTCTTGCGTCCGCAAGGGTTGCAAAGAATACTATCACTGCGACCGACAAGGCATGTCTTATGAAGGAATGAAATGTAGTCATATATGAGGGTTAATTGACGGAATCATTTAACCCTTTCGCTGCTACATACTTTCCAAAGGCTGAGCTAGAAATAGCTACTCTTTGTTTCTAGGTCACAAACGTGAATGTACGCCAGTGACAGTAGTAATGTGTAACGTGTTAACACGTCTTTAGCCCACAGAGGAGAGATAATAACAGACATGTTAATGCGTCTTTAGAAGTGAATGGAGAACACGTATATATACGTCCTTAGCAGCTAAAGGGTTAAGATAAGAACGGGGGTGAGACAGGAACGCCTGTTTTCACCATTCCTGTTCTTGCTGGCCATAGATTAGATCATGAAATCAACAACAACAGATAACAGATGGGGAATACAATGGACACTTACGAAACAACTAGAAGACCTGGATTTTACAAATGATCTGGCATTGATGTCCCACAATCACCCATAGATTAAAGATACATTTTATACCCTAAATAATAAGTCTCGGCAACTAGATTTGAAAATACACAGGGGAAAGACCAAAGTCATGAGAATAAATGCAGTAAATGTAAACCAGATTATGCTGGAAGAAACAGCTCTACAAGATGTAGAATCATACACATACCTTGGTAGCAACATAACCACAGAAGGAGGAACAAACAAAGATGTCAAGATAAGAATGCAAATAGCAAGAGGACACTTTATTGCATTGAGTAAAATATGGAAGTCAAATGAGATCAAAACAAACACAAAACTGAGAATCTTTCAATAAAATGTGAAGTCAGTGCTGTCTCTATGGCTCGGAAACATGGAAGACAACAAATGTGAAGTCAGTGCTGTTCTATGACTCGTAAACATGGAAGACAACAAATGTGAAGTCAGTGCTGTTCTATGGCTCGAAAACATGGAAGACAACAAATGTGAAGACAGTGCTGTTCTATGACTCGAAACATGGAAGACAACAAAAGTGAAGTCAGTGCTGTTCTATGGCTCGGAAACATGGAAGACAACAAAAGTGAAGTCAGTGCTGTTCTATGACTCGGAAACATGGAAGACAACAAATGTGAAGTCAGTGCTGTTCTATGGCTCGAAACATGGAAGACAACAAAAGAAACCATCAGAAAACTGCAGGCTCTAATAAATAGATGTTTACGTAGAATAGAGGGGCTGAGGTAGTATGATAAGATTACAAACGAGAAACTCAGAGAAGCCCGCGTGCCCAGCGTGTTCGTAGCGCGTTGGACTGTGGGTGACTAGCCCTCTGTGTGTACGGGTTCAATTCCGTGGGCAGGCAGAAAAGCCACAGATTCCCCAGATTCACGGTGTTCGTGGCACCGAACCGAAGGTTACGATGTCCATGGCACCGAGCCGAAGAGCTGAAAGCTCAAGTGCTTCTGGATCGGAAAAAAAAAAAAAAAACTCAGAGAAAGAACAAGCAGATACCAGTGTAGAAAGAGCTCAGGAAGAAACGATGGTGATGGATAGGAGATACATTGAGAAGAACGACCGGAAGCATCGCAAGACAGGCACTGTTTTGGAACCCGCAGGGAAAAGGAAGTAGGGGAATGCCTAGACAGCCATGGAGACGAGAGCTTTAGGTTGATATTAAAAGGATAGGCAATGGCAA